>JARFJB010000793.1:5575000-5815000 GCA_036346205.1 Vesta saturnalis
CATGTAATACAGTGAATTCACTATTATCATATTATAGATCATACTTGCACAATCAGATAATTCTCTTTTTATACATATATTTTGCACGTTGTCCTGTAATTGGAATCAGTATTTAAGTTCTGTTGGGCAATAATGATTATTATTGTTTTTATTATTATTATTATTATTATTATTTATTATCACACATACAGTGGTATGAGAATATTCTATTTTACAGAACATTCTTTATATTAAATGTTTACATATTAATTATTCTATTACTAACAAATATTAATACTAAAAATGTGGCGCTGTTTCTAAAATAAAATTACAGCACGTTGTAATATGGGAAATAAACTAAAATTTAGGCTAATTTAGACGAGAATGTTTTGAAATTGTTAGATACCTACTACACCTGTGGGAGATAGTACAATTAGAATCAAACAAATTTTAGTAATATTCCATACACTCACCATCTCTATCGCCACTGTCTCATACCTCTGAAGTTTTTCTGATTCAGTAGAAATAATGGTTTTGCTTAATGGTATGGCGACTTCGACGATGAACGCATGTTTATCTGGTTTATTTATAAGAATAAGATCAGGTCTATTCTGTCTAACCACCCGATCAGTAAGTACGATGTTGTCCTAGTATAACACATCATATTTGTTTTCTAATACTGATTCGGGAGTGTAAACATAATAAGGCCTAACATTATCAAGAAAATAGTATTTAACTGCCAATTTTTGGTGTAATGTCTTATAAATTTGGTTATGTCTGTATGAGCCAAGAAGTAACATCCAGCTATTATATGTTCTACGGTTTCAAAAGTTACATTGCATATTCTAGAAGAGTCTGAGTTCATGTGCTTTTGTAATTATTCGTGTTTAATACACCATCTTGAATAGCACACATGAATCCCTCTGTTTCAAAATACAATGTTTCCTTTTTCTACCAGTCTACTGACATCTCATCAATTTCTGTGGAATCTAAGTGTCGGATGCTTGCCATGTAATATCTTATTTTTCCAATTAATTTTGATTCACAGTCCAAATCTCTTCTGTTTAAGTCCCGAAATTTTTTTATCTAAAGTAATGAGAGTTTTTCCAAAAGAATTATCCAAAGAGTAAAAATAATTTCTGAATAACGTTGTTTGAGATTTACATAAATTACATAAATTTAATAAACCTCTACCCCCACATTTTCTTTTGATGTATAATAATCTTTCTACTGCAGATTTTGGATGTAAATATCTGTAACAGTAACCGTCCAAATGTTTATAGCCTTAGTTATATTCTAAGAATTTAATTTTGATTTTAAAATAATTTTAAGTCGATAGGTCTAGTTTTGCCTAAATTCTTTTAAAAAAAAAATTTGTTTAATACCTAAATATTTATAAAATTCATTTGGTAAATAACTGAAGAATTTTATTTACAATATCCGGATTTGTTATTGGTGTACCTTTAATAATATTAATTTTCGCACATTTATTATAACGAAAGTCCATGGAAATATCATCATTGAATAATTTTGTGGTTTCGATAAGATTCTGAAGTATAATTTTAGATCATCCATGAATAAGTGAGTTATGTAACTATTATTTTTAAAATTCAAAACAAAACCTGCAAAAGAAATAATTTAGAAACTGAATTTAAAGCTAAACAAAACCAAACAGGACCTAACGAGTGGCATTGAAAAATACCACGTTTAATTTTAAGAGATATCAATTTATTCGGCCCATTTACAATATTTGTATTCCAATTTTGCATTAATAATTTGAAAAGGTTAATCAATTTTGTATTACTTTTATAAAATTTAACTAATAACCAATCAAGAGGAACGTGTGCTTTTTTATAGTCTATATATTATACATACAAATTTCTTTTATTTGCTTTAGTATAAGAGGTTATAATTGTAAGTAGAATACTGGCACTTGTCGCCGCCATTTTGCTTTTTTGGGACGTCACAAGTCCCGCCCACTGGGGTACCTTCCCTTACACTTTTTGTGCACGCCCACGTATTTTGGCCTTGAGATTGACCTCAGGTCTAGCCTTGGAGTTGGTCTTGGGGTTGACCTCGGGGTTGGGTGATGGGCGTGGCTAGGAATGGCGGCGGGGCTCATATTGGCGTTTATCTTGCCGGCCATCTTGTCGGCCATTTTCTCATTCATTTTTGTTTTTTGTCCCACCCAGTCTTTGTGCTCAGATTGGAGGACTAAATCTCAGTATTCTGACTGGTTATGGTTAGAAACACGCTAACGCAAAAACACGCTAAGGCAAAAACACGAATACATGCAAACACGCTAACGCGAAAACATACAAACACGCAACCACGCAAACGCGGAAACCTACAAACGCAAAAACACGCTAACGAAAAAACACGAAAACACAAAAACTTGCTAACGCGAGAACACGCAAACACGAAAACACGTTAGTGTAAAAACACGTTAACGCAAAAACACGAAAACACGCAAACGCTCTAACGCGAAAACATACAAACACGCAAAAACACGAAAACACGCAAACGCTCTAACGCGAAAACATACAAACACGCAAAAACACGAAAACACGCAAACGCTCTAACGCGAAAACATACAAACACGCTAACGCAAAAACACGCAACCACGCTACCGCGAAAACATCCAAGCACGCAACGACGCAAACGCGAAAACACACAACCGCAAAAACCCGCTACCGCAAAAACACGCAAACACGAAAACACGCTAACGCGAAAACACGCAACCACGCAATCACGCTAACGCGAAAAAACGCAAACACGATAACATGCTAACGTAAAAACACGAAAACACGCTAACGCGAAAACATACATACAAGCTAACGCGAAAACCTGCCAACACGCAACCCGCACAAACATGCAAACACAAAAACATAAGAGCAAAAACACGCTAACGCAATAACATGCAAACACCCTAACGCAAAAACATGAAAACACGCAACCACGTAAACACGAAAACACACAAACACGAAATCACGGTAATGCAAAAGCACGAAAACACGCTAACGCAAAAACACGCTAACGCGAAAACATGCAAACACACAAACACGAATACACGCAAACACCAAAACACGCTAACGCGAAAACACGCAACCACGTAAACACGCAAACACGCTAACGCAAAAACACGAAAACACGCTAACGCGAAAACACGCAAACACGCTAACGCGAAAACAATCATACACGCAAACATGAAAACACGCTAATGCGAAAACATGCAAACACGCAAACGCGAAAACAAACAACCATGCAAACACACAAACACGAAAACACGCTAACGCGAAAACATGCAAACACGCAAACGTGAAAACACGCAACCACGCAATCACGTAAACACGAAAATACGCTAACGCAAAAACATGAAAACGCGCTAACGCGAAAACACACAAACAAGCTAACGCGAAAACCTGCAAACACGCAACCAGCGCAAACATGCAAACGCAAAAACACACCAGAGCAAAAACACGCTAACGCAAAAACATGCAAACACCCTAACGCGAAAACATGCAAACACACAAACACGAATACACGCAAATACCAAAACACGCTAACGCGAAAACACGCAACCACGTAAACACGCTAACACGAAAACACGCAAACACGCTAACGCAAAAACACGAAAACACGCAAACACGCTAACGCGAAAACAATCATACACGCAAACATGAAAACACGCTAATGCGAAAACATGCAAACACGCAAACGCGAAAACAAACAACCATGCAAACACAAACACGAAAACACGTTAACGCGAAAACATGCAAACACGCAAACGCGAAAACACGCAACCACGCAATCACGTAAGCACGTAAATACGCTAACGCAAAAACATGAAAACGCGCTAACGCGAAAACACACAAACAAGCTAACGCGAAAACCTGCAGACACGCAACCAGCGCAAACATGCAAACGCAAAAACACACAAGAGCAAAAACACGCTAACGCAAAAACATGCAAACACCCTAACGCGAAAACATGCAAACAGGCAATCACGCAAGCACGAAAATACTCTAACGCGAAAACCTGCAAACACGCAAACGCGAAAACACAAACGTAAAAACATGTTAACGCAAAAACACGCAAACAAACTAACGCGAAAACATGCAAACACGAAAACACACCAACGCAAAAACACGAAAACACGCTAACGCGAAAACATGCAAACACGCAAACACGAAACCACGCTAATGCGAAAACATGCAAACCCGAAAACACGCAAACACATACACGAAAATACGCTAACGCGAAAACATGAAAACGGCTAACGCGAAAACATACAAACAAGCTAACGCGAAAACCTGCAAACGCGCAACCAGCGCAAACATGCAAACGCAAAAACATACAAGAGCAAAAACACGCTAACGCAAAAACATGCAAACACCCTAACGCGAAAACATGCAAACAGGCAACCACGCAAGCACGAAAATACGCTAACGCGAAAACATGCAAATACGCAAACGCGAAAACACAAACGCGAAAACCTGGAAACACGCAACCCGCGCAAACATGCAAACGCAAAAACACACAAGAGCAAAAACACGCTAACGCAAAAACATGCAAACAACCTAACGCGAAAACATGCAAACACGAAAACGCGGAAACACGCAAACACGAAACCATGCAAACGCGAAAACACACAAACGTAAAAACATGCTAACGCAAAAACACGCAAACACGCTAACGCGAAGACATGCAGACACGCAACCACGCAAACACGCAAACGCGAAAATACCGAAACACGAAAACACGAAAACAGGCAAACACCCAACCACGCAAACGCAAAAACACGCAATCACGAAAACACACAGACCAGGAGTGGGAGCTCATCATCAATGAGATGGAGATTGTAAATAAATAAATTTTCTTTTTGTTCGTTTTTTATTTATTCCTTATACTCAAACGGTAATGTGTCAAAGTTTTCCATTCTCCATCGTTTAGAGTAACTTATTCTATACTGCTTAGATTCGAGCCTACTTAATACATTATAACACTTGTCTCTAACTATTTTAAGGTAATGCCCTTCACTTTACACACTGATTTAATTGTCTATTCACTGGTTAAACACGTTATAACTGTTGCTTTCGGTCCCGCACTAACAAATTCGGCTATATAACTTCCTTCACCGTACGCCTCTAGCTCGTCGGTCATCTGGCTAAGGAAATCTCCACAAGCTGGATTCCAGTCATCGGGTTTTGCCACAAATATGACACTGTCTGTATGATAATACCGAACGCGACGATCCAGTTTCTCCAGATAACTATATAGTTCTGTACGTGCATGAGCTATCGTGTACGCGGCATTGGACACATTTTTAGTTTTGGATTTAGAGTATCACCTTCACCCTCAGGTCTAACCTAATTTACAATTATCATATTATCATTAATCGGCATAATGAATCCGTACAGAATTTGAAAAAGTCTTCGGCTCAGATACAATACTGCTCTGGATTAAATTTTCACGTCGGCCAAACTTACCCCGAAAAGAGTTTAACATTAGCTTCGCCAAGTATCTTAAGCTGGGATTTTTCTTAACGTTCTTTTCGTCCAGCTGAATCCCCTCTTTATTGTAATATTCCGTTATGTAATTCAACTTCTCGGATTCTGACGTATAATGGCTAGGCCACCCTGAACATTCCTGTTTGAGTTTTAGAAAATTATCAATGTAACCACTAAACAGTCAACCCAAAACCTTATAGTTTTTAGCGATAGCCTTAAACAACTCGTTCGCTATAAACGTTCAAACGAAACTGCGCTCGGGTTCACTATACCCACATTCTCCTTCATTTAGCTCTGCACCACAAGTCCGACATAACAAAAACATCAACTTGCCATGCATTTTTAAAAGCAAATCAGGGTGATAGAGGTCAGAGCGCCGTAGTACTCGACATTTAACTAAACCTTCCACCGTTTGCAGTGAAATGTTTTTATAATTTAAACCTACGTAAATTTTCAAATGACCTACAGGATATTTACAGTATTTATTTACATAAGGGTATAACGAGCACACGTCATAGTGCATGTTTATCTCACACTTATGGTAGAGGTTGCAGATATTAGTGCGACCACCGTAAAACGCGTCTCTGGGATTTAAAGGCTCGTCATCTTGACCGCCTAGATTTTGTATGAATGCTCTTAATTCCGTTTGCAAGTATTAGTTTTTTTAAAATCGCATTCAGGCATTTCAACGCGCTCGCGTAGAAACTGAGATCGTGCCGCCGTGTTCTCGTTTCGGACAAAGAGGGATGTATATACGTCCAGCTTTGGGTCAATATTGGCCTGGTTGAAACACTCCTCTCATCCAAGAAACTCGTAAACGGTATTTGATTCGACACAATAACCATCAACCTTAACACCTTCAGGTGTTCTAAACTTGCGAGCTTGTTCGGCATGTTATATGGTCACTTGTGAATGTTCCACCTTGTGTAACTACGGTATTGGGACTTTTGACTGTTCGTCGGAATGTCTGTAGCCGCCTTTCGGGATGAGCCCAATTATGTTCTCTTTGAGGAAAAGCCTACGAAACACTTTATTGCAGGTGCTAGCAATTGTGATTGACTTCTCAAACGGGTCGATTTTATTTTGGGTTGTGAAGGTCAACCAGAAAGTAATGCAACCTTTAACATCCATCAGACAATACTTGATAATCTCTTCACTCATCTTAAAAACATAAATACTTTGGGTCTCAGACGCGTGCCAATCTAAAAGTTTTTGCCTACCTTTCTGCGACATCTGATCTGCGTAATAGTATTCAAGTACAGGCAAAGGACCCTCATAATTCTGATTTGCGGATGTGTTGAAGAGAGATGGACACGGGAAAATCGAAATTTTTCGGAAATGTTGAGAGTGATGATGGAATAAACTTAAGGGAGTCAATAAACTTGATATCGTCGCATTGAATAGAGATTAGTTTTAGACTGTTGGAGATGATTTTGGGTCTGCACCGGTTATTACTAGCTAGCATTCATCTAACCACAAAACATCCATCGTACCCCTTCATGTTATGCGCAATGCATATAACTTTAAATTTTAACGCTTTCTCGACAACATACGACAGAAATGATTCAGCAGGATTCTTCCCTGAAAATGTGCACTCTTTCGCTACACATCGGACATCGCTCATCCAGATTGTCGGTACATTGGATACCAACAGAGCAAACACTCGCGGCCACGCAAAGAGTGGGCTCATGCAGAAATCTATCATTCGCCCTTTCATACCCCTTCTCTTGCATGCACTCCAAATTGTAAAAAATAAACATAGATGCTTCACCTTCACTGGTGTTACCTCGAATATAGCAAAGATGACCAATAGGTCTTTGGTTCTTGCAGGCTGAGCAATAGCTGTAACCGCACCTATGTTTACCCTTTACTTCAGTAGTTTTGAGACACTAAACATATACGTAATTTTTCACATAGCTCACTGTCCTTGTGGTTTCTAAACCATTCCTGTCCATAAAAATCTCTCTTGCAATCATTGCAAACAATTTTCGAATTTTGAATGGAACATGGCGGCCTTTGATGGAAAGAAGGATACTGATACAAACATTTTTTGTTATTATAACGTTCTCTACACAGTTCGCAGTAATAACTACACGTAAACGCTAAAGTTAAGCTGATCATTACATTATAGTGCTCGTCTTCTAGCAGAAAATGTAAAACTACTCTACCCGACTCCCTAGGACCCTTAAACTAAACCGAATCACCTATTCGGGAATTATAAACTACGACAGTATATGTAGTTAAATAATTTTAAAATGTATGAATGTATTGGTAACTACCGCCCTAACTAAGGTCTACACCGCTGTTTTGGCATAGTTGCATAGATCGCTCTTGAAGTAAGGGGTAACCAATCGCCATACCATAACGGATTGATCTACAAAAGTCCTCAAAGTTTAAATCAGTCATGTTTAAGCTCTATGCCTGGGTGTTTTTATATTTTTTGAAATATGCAGCTATTTCAGAAATATTTGATAAAAATCAAAAACTGACCCTAATAAATATTAATAACAATAAATCAGATTAAATAAAACCTTTTTATTATGAAAAACACTTGTCATCATCACCTTTACATGCCTTATCTTATCTTATCTATTGATTCATCTTTCCCTTTATTAGAATACAAATTCAAATTTCCAACCAGGGGGGAGCACGACAAGGGTCGAAGGCCCAAGAACCTGTCTTCCAAGACTAAGGCCCCTTATTAGGATACCATTTCAAATTTCCAACCATAACCAGTCATAATGTTGAGACTTAGTCCCCCAATTAGAGCACTCAGGCTGGATGGGACTGAAAAAACAAAAATGGACGACAAAATGGCCGACAAGATACCGGCAAGATAACCGCCAAAATGGCCGTCGCCGCCACTCATTAGCATGCCCATCACCAACTCTGAGGTCAACCCCAAGACCAACTCCAAGGCCAGACCCGAGGTCAATCTCAAGGCCAAAATACGCCCACGTGGGCGTGCACAAAAAGTGTAGGGGAAGGTGCCCCAGTGGGCGAGACTTGTGACGTCACAAAAAACAAAATGTCGGCAACAAGTGCCGGTATTCTACTATTCTATCAGTAACCAGTTGTTCACGACACCCCATTATTCCTCCTGTGGGACCATATTGTTCAAAACTTATAATATTGGTTATTTCACCATGATTTGGAATTTTATTGGTCAGAATTAATTGACATAATTTATAAATCGTGGGTAAACACGTTATAGGTCTATAATTTTGTGGTTCCTTTGAACCTCCCGATTTATAAAAATCATGTAACATTGGTACATGAAATTCTAGGAACAATTGTCGAGTTATTCAAAGCTTCATTAAACCAAAAGAATAAAGGTGTATGAATAGCATTAAACCTTTTCAACCAAACTAATCCAGGAGAATTCCAATTTGAGGTATTCCTTAATTGTAATAAAAATTTCTCTAAAGTTATGTAATCTTGTTCTTTCCATTAAAATTTTTCAGAACCTTTTAATAAAGTATTAATCCAAACAGAATGTTTATTCTTAGGAATATCATTAATTGAAACTGAAGAATGAAGTTTATTGAAAAATGTATTTAATGAAAATAGACTATTTTGATGCTTTCTATTGGTACAAATGTTGTACCTACGAAAACGATGAGCTGTAACTTTTAATTTTTGTTTTAAATTATCCAAAAGATTAAAATATTACATCGTTCTCCATCAAAATATTTAATTTTGTATTTGTTTAAAATTTGCCGTACGTTACAAATACCACATTGTTAAAATTTTGTATAAAAGCTGTCAAGATTCCTACATCTTTTCTTAAACTATCAATTTTTCTTCTTAACACGTTCGCTACCAAGATCTTAAAATTCTGGATACATAGAGACCACACATTTTTTTTTTATTTTGACATAAAATTACTTTAATTGTGCTGTGAATCAATGCAGTAAATATCAGATTTAGAAAACAGACATTTGAAAGGACTTTTGAAACCGACTCATATGTGAGACGCTGGTCTATTATATGAATTTTTCTTTGATAGACCATGTGTCTCACTTATGAGCCACTCCAAAAATAATAACTTCGACTGAATTTTTTCTTAGTATTTATTTTTATTGATACAAAACGAACATGAAAGAAATTAGTTGTTTGATTCGTGATATTCCCGGAAGCAAGAATCTACACAAAGTCCAACACTTTCACCGTATTCATCTTTACAGTCTCCACAAACAAAGAACCTTTGAGTTCTCTTCTTTTTTGAAGAGTAAACACGACATCTTTTCCTCTTCTACACCTTCTTTGGATAATGTGGCTTTTGCACTTATGCGGTTTTCTGACTAACGGGGCACGTGCGTTGGTGTCTACTTGTAAATATTGCATTATGAGTAAGTCTCGAAACTGTAAATAAGTTAATGTTTTCCTTTGCAAGTCGTTATACAGGGTGAATCTTATCTAATCCGCCAAAATTAAAGGAGTGCTAGAACTCATCATTCTAAGCAAAAAAGTTCATATGTACATGGGTCCGGAAATGCTTCGTTTCCGAGATACAGGGTGTCAAAGTTGAAAAAAGAAATCGCGTTTACTTCAATATCTTTCGACTGTTTCGAAATAGTTTCATGAAATTTCGTATACGGGGTTTTTTGGGATGACAAATTCAAATTTGTGGTCCATTTGGTTGTCCCGCCAGACTTTAGTACTTTAGTACTTTAGTACTTTAGTACTTTAGTACTTTAGTACTTTAGTACTTTAGTACTTTAGTACTTTAGTACTTTAGTACTTTAGTACTTTAGTACTTTAGTACTTTAGTACTTTAGTACTTTAGTACTTTAGTACTTTAGTACTTTAGTACTTTAATAATTTAGTACCTTAGTACTTTAGTACTTTAGTACTTTGGTACTTTAGTACCTTGGTACTTTAGTACTTTTGTATTTTTAAGGTAGAGGGCGCCAGCGGCAACGATTTCGACCCCTTTAAATCGTAGCAATTTTTTTTGCTACACTGTATGCCATTTTGGACTAGAAAAATCGATTCTCCTATCTTTTCTTCTAAAAAAAGGTATATCTTAGTGAAGTCGCTAGGAGCAACCCTTTCCGAGAAAAACGCTTTTAAAACTCATGATGCATACACATTTTCGGAGGGTATTTTTTTGACAGGTTTATCAATAGGAATTTTTAATTGTTACTAAGTAACTTACTTGTTTACTTATGTACTTATCTGTCTCTTTGCGTTCATTGATAATAAAATTTAAAAAAAAAATCCATAATTAAATACGATAGAATGCCTAGACATACAACATGTATACTTTTAATATTAATTTTTTTTCTTTTTCTTTTTTTAATGTTGAATATTTTAGTGCTCCATACAAAAGTTAGTTTTACATAAATAAACATTGTGAGTTATAAATGTCTTTTTCTCGGAAAGGGTTGCTCCTAGCGACTTTACTAAGATATACCTTTTTGTAGCAAAAAAGACAGGAAAATCGATGTTTTTAGTCCGAAATGGCATACAGTATAGCACAAAAAAGTTGCAAAGATTTAAAGTGGTCGAAATGGTTGCCGCTGGCGCCCTCTAGAAACCACAACTAAATGGACCACAAATTTGAATTTATCATCACAAAAAACCCCAGTATACGAAATTTCATGAAATTATTTCGAAACAGTCGAAAGATATTGAAGAAAACGCGATTTCCAAATGCACACATCCAGTAAGTGGAAAAACACTTTTAGGTACCAACGTACTGTTTTCTGGGGCGTCGTGTAGTACGACACCATTTGGTCACTTCGATCTATGCCCGACATATTTCTGTTATAGTCTAAAATGATATTTGGTTTCTCTATTTCAACACCTCTCTTATTAGTAGCTTTACCAAAAGCAGCATCATGTTTTGTCGAAATTACTAGCACGTCACGTTTATCCTTCCACTTTAACACAAGTACATTGTTCTTTTTTCGAAACACACTTTCTCCTTTTCTTAATTTAGCAGTTATAACTGGTTTGGAATTCCCCTTGCGATCTTTCCGTAAAGTTCCAACAATATGGGTTTTTTGTGCATATAAATATTCAGGCAAACTTACACTGTTGTAATAGTTATCAAGGAATAATGTATGTCCTTTGCCTAGATAACGTCTTGTGAGTTTTGTTACTACCGATTGAGCGTTACTAATCCCTTGGGAAACTGTTCTTTGCCAGAATAAATTAGAATTTCTAGCACAAAACCCTCTGGAGTGCAGAGTTTGTACATTTTAATTCCGTATTTGGCACTTTTGTTCGGAATATGCTGACGAAACAGAAGTCTCCCACGCCAAAGTAATAATGCTTCATCCAGTGAGAGATTAGCACCGGGATAAAAAATACTCTATATTTTGGGTGATATGATCCAACACCTGTGAAATTTTATGTAAACGTGAAGTTCTGTCATCAGCTTCTTTGTAAAAACACATACATCTAAGGATAGATTCGAAGCGATTTCTGGACATTGTATTTCCAAAAAGTGGATGAGAGTATAAAATATTTGTACTCCCATAATTCTTAATGCTGGGCATACTGATATTACCCATTAGTACGCATAATCCAAGAAATTTACAGAGCTCATTAGTATTGACGGGTGTCCAATGTTTCATTGTGGAATACCTTGTTAAATTAGCCCTCAATGTTTCGGCACGAAGATTTATCCACTCGCATATTTTTTGCTTCAGTGATTGGTCAAATATTAATTCAAATATTTCGTGTGCAGTACTTGTGGCTAGGATATTAATTTTTATACCAGCTTGCTCTGTAAATTCAAATATTGTGGGTTCACTGTCGATATCTACCCACTCGTCGTCGTTTTCAGTCGTCTCACCATCAGGATTTCTCCCAACTTCCTCATCAACATCTTCCTGAGCAGTATCTCCAGTGTTTAGACGCTCATCAGACGAGCTGAGGTCTTCATCACTTGAACTACTTTGTAATGAAGGTTCATAACTGCTTTCTGTATCCGAGAAAGGTTCCGGTATTTCGTCAGACATAACTGCATCGTTGTCTTCAGTCATAATTCGATCAGCTTCTTCTTGAAGCTGTTTTTGAGTTAAGCCTTTACGTCCTGACATATTTCAGACAATCTGAAATAAAATTAAAATATTCAAATGCAATATTCAAATACAACATAAATCAAAGTGTGAAAAATCGTAGCTATAAGAAAAAAGTTATATAAACTAGGTTTGAAAAGTGCTGTTGCAAAATGTAAAACAAAAATAATATCAAAAAAGGATAGTTGCTACCCATGTCTATTATAATGTAAGTAGTATATTGAGTACATCGGTAATTAGTTATGACATACCCTGTATATATATTTTATTTTTCAATAAATACTACATACAATTAAATGTATAAAAACAGTTCTGACTTACTACAACACACATGTATAATGCACTACAGTACTTCCTAAAAACGTAACCTTACCTTTACACATTTTTCATAGCCGTTTTATTACGCTATTATAAGGACTCTACAACATAAGTACTCAGTAATAAAATAAAATCACTTACCTGCATATATAAACACCAACACAGCGATTTCAAAAACAAAAAAAATGTGTTAAAACATCAAAAACAACAGAGCAGAAAAACACGTGTATTTATCGGCAGTTACAAACGAAACTGGAGAGTGACTGAGAAACCATCCGACACAATCGTGAGCCAGACCTTCCTATACACCACCGCCAAATTTGAAACCTTTACAGTAAACCAGTTCAATAAAAATCGTATAAAAAGGTAATGTTGCTACTGGCTCATACTTGAGCCGGCGGTTCAGCAGAAAATTGTGAGTGGCTCATATATGGCACGCTTGGTAGCGAACATGTTAAGCGCATTTTCCAAGATGGTTCATTCACACTGTTATTTCCCTTGTATTTAATTTCATATAGATTTTGATTATTTTTTCATTGATTACAGTTGCTGCATAATAAATTGATAAGTGTATACAGGGTGGGCCAATAGTGCGTGTACGGAATATGGTGCGTTTATTAACGCATGTATTTGAAGTTTATCGCAGGGTTATGTTAAGTAGCCCTCAAGGCTACAAACTCAAAATACTTTCACTTCAATCGCACCGCTATGCAGGGTGATCTATACCAAAGCTGCATTTTTTAAATGGAAATACCTGTCCATTATTGCATATTTGGATTCTTCGGTCAGATTGAGTGTAACTTTATATATCACACATGATATCAAGAACGAACCGTTTAGCCGCAAATCGTAATTTTTTTAAAAAGTTGATGTCTGAAAAAAATTAAATATCGAAGTGATCTTAAAACTTAGAGGGTTGTGACTATGTGGTATTAATAACCATAAAATGTACCAATGTAGGTAGGACGTGTAACTTCAAATACTTTTTGTATTTGGAGAAATCGCTATGAGTGCTTAGGAAAATGCAATCAAAGATAATTTGATTTTTAAAATACAACCCCGTGTATATTATTGCATATTTGGATTCTTCGGTCAAACTGAGTGTGATTTTATGATATCTAAAACTAACCGTTTAGCCGCAAATCATAATTTTTTGAAAAAGTTGATGTCTGAAGAAAATTGAATATCGAAGTGACCATAAAACTTAGGGGCTTGTTACTTTGTGGTATTACTAACCATGAAATGTACCAATGTAGGTCGGACGTGCAATAATTAATAATTATGGAGTGATCTAACATTTACCAAATATGTACAAATTAGAAGACAAATCAAAAAAAGAAAACGACGTTATAGTAATAAAGTAATAGTAAATGTTCAAAATAGCTTGTTTTATACACAATTGAATCCTTTGAAGAAATGAATGCTTAACCCTATTTAACATTTCTGGGGAAATATTTTCAAAAACGTTTCTAATTCTCATTTTCATATTATCCACATTCCACCATCGTTGGTTGTTCGGTGTATATTTTTTCCTTTACCTTTACGTACCCCCATAAAAAGAAATCAATTGGGGTTGTATCTGGAGACCTCGCTCCCTAACCCGTTGGTCCGTCCCTCCCTAACCACTTTTCGTTGAATTTATTATAAAGCCAGTCAGTCACAACACGGGCACGGTGAGGAGATACTCCATCTTGTTGAAAAAACGTGTTCCTAATTTAAGCAAGTGAGTGGGGCATCTTCAAGAAGGTCAAATAAATTATTGTTGAGGAAATTTAAGTACGTGTTCAAATTTAGAACACTGTCGAAAAAAATGGACCAACGATAGACGTACCCAATATTCCTGCCCAGAGATTAACTGACCATTTATGTTGACTACGAACTCTGAAATGATGAAGGTTTATATCAGAGTAGTAATGAAAATTGTGTCGGTTAACAAATCCTTTGCGGTGAAATGTACACTCTGCCTAAACATGATACTATCCAAAAAATTTCAATTTTCATTCAGCTTTCAATCTATCCTGTTCCTGTTCTTGGAGCTCTTGGTGTTGTTGAATGCGATAAGGATGAAAGTTGTGATTTCTAATTATTCTTCTAATAGATGTTCTACTTACTTCAAAATCTTTTCCGAGTTGTCGTGTACTTACATGCGGATTTTCTATTACTTCAGTTAAAATATTGAATTCATTTTCTTCGTTCAACACAGTTTTCCTGCTTCTGTGGATAACAAACACTCACTGTCTCAATAAACCTTTCCAAAAAATTTTTAAAAGAAAGGGACGATCCCGGTCAGAATATCTTGCTTTGTACATACGACTCGCAAGTAACGGATTTTTAGAGCATTCTCCAAGAATAATAAGCATATCAACCATTTAATAGTTACAAAAGTTACTCATTGCACTCAATTATTCAATTAAATGTTAATTACTAAACATAAATGGCAATCAGAAATAACAGCGCGAGACTTTACTCAACTATAATAAATAATTCATGTCAAAGTAAAGTTAAAGTTATCTTTCACAGCCTGCTAGTTACTCATAGAAACTGAAAATTGAAAAATACAGCAAATTAATCAGAAATTGTGAAATTAAACGAAATCTACCGAAGATAGATACCAAGAAGTTTATATCGTTGGAAAGGTAACAAAATTCCGCGTTTGATGCAAAAATGAAAAAATGGCCGTTCTATTTGAAGAAATCAAGTTACCATTGATTGAAATTTTCTAAATTAACAAAGTAATTTCTCTAAACTCGAGAAGAATTAGGATTTGACTGTCCGGTCTACGCTAGTACATTTCAAGTCAAGTAACACCGCAGAGTCGTGGCGTTCTAAGTTTTGTGATCACAGCGCATTTATTTTTTTTCAGACTACTTTTTGTAAGAATGATGAATTGTTGCTAAACGATAGATTTTAGGTACCATGTGTGATACATAAAGTCGGACTAAAATTGACCAAGGAATCAAAATATGCAATAATATACAGAGGGTTCGATTTAAAAAAATGCAAATTTGATATAAATCGCCCTGTATAAATATTGCGATCCAAGTGAAAATATTTTAGGTTTGTAGGCTAAAGGATACCCCACCACATCCCATCAACAAATTTTAGAAATAATCCTTACTAAACCCACAATCTTCCACCCACGCATTATTGCCCCCTGTATAATATAATGAATTATTATTCTTCAAAAAATTTCCAATGACTGTTCAGAATATTAAACATACATTTCATCTTGTAGTACTTCCTAAAATGTAAATCTGGTAATTTAAGTCTAGATAGGGGATTGGTGTCATCAAATAAGTTAATTTTAACCAAAAAATCTTTCCAAATCATTTTATAAGTAGATACTAAATTTTCATCGTTTGTATTCTCCAAATTACCATTTTCTTCTTGATATAATAAATTCCCAATAGTTCTTTTTAAATTTTGAATTTCTTTTTTAACAACTTCTTGATCTCTGATTGAGCAGAAATTTGGCACGCATGCGTATTCTTGATGACAATACACGAATATGTGTTTTTTGCTTTGACTTTTGCGGCCAAATTTGGCCAAATATGGTCGAAATTTTTGTTTATAAAGCTAGGGCCCTGAAATAGAAAAATGGAGATAAATGGAGAAAGATACGTATGGAATGAGAGAGCGAAAGAGCTTGGCAGAAGGGGCATACAAAGAACAAAAAACTAAAAGAATGGGGAGGAGGACGAAGCGGCAGCAAAATGGACAAAAGAGTAAAGGAAAGAAAAAAGAACAACAAAGGGAACAAAGGGAAAGTAAGGGAAAACTGCAAGAAGGGCTGGATGAACTAAAGATACTGCTCTGGAATGTGGCGGGAATAAAGAATAAATAGCTTTGGAAGTATGTCAGGAAGCAGGACGTGGTGGGATTACAAGAGACTTGGTTAGAAGAAAAAGAAAGAAAGAAATGCCAAGTAAATTCTCATGAGTGGTGCAGTGCGCGGAAAGAAGCAGTACAAAAGGAATAGCAAAGGGTGGGGGGGATAGCAGTGGAAATAAAAAGAAAATGGTTGGAAAAAGAAGAAGAAGAGAGAGTGCAACAAAGAAGAGTTATCATAGAGATGAACATACAGTGGGGTAAAGAAAACATTGGCGGTGTACTATAGAAAGATGGAGAGACTATGGAACATTTAGAATAGAGGTCGGAAGGTATGAAAATAATAGGAGGAGATTTTAACGCGAAAATAGGGGTAGAGGGGGGATTACAAGAAAAGACAGGGACGGGAAAAAGACAGACAAAGGATAAAATGTTGAATACGGTAGGAGAAGAACTGTTAGCAATGTGCAACGAGAGGGGGTGGGAAATAATTAATGGAAATGGAGAAGAAAGAGAGAGGGGGGACTACACGTATATAGGAGCAAGGGGAGAATCAATAATAGATTATGTAATTACCAATGCTGAGGCTGAGGAAATGATGAAGATATATGGGGGAGGGGAGAGGGTGGAATCGGACTATCAACCCCTGGAAATGATGAAGGGGGACAAAGAGAAGAGTGTAGAGAAGAAGAGGAATATATAATTAAGGAGATCTGGACAGAAGAGAGTATAAAGAGGTACAAATAAAAAAATGGGAGAAATTAGAGGTGAAGGTAATGGAGTGCAAGAAAGTGTGGAAGAAATGAGAGAGAGAATGGAGGAAGCTACGGAAGAAGTCAAGTTGAGAAGATGGAAGAGAAAATGGGGAGGAAAGGATGGTGGGATAAAGAATGTAAGGAGGCCAAGAGAAAAGCAAGAAGAACACTAAGACGGTGGAGAACGCGGAAAGCGAAAAAAGAATCTAGAGAAGCAGTAAAGCTACACAGGAAAACATGAGAATGTAAAAAGGAAGAAATCAAAAAGAAACAGGAAGATCAGATTAAGCAGATAAACACAGAAAAAGACATATGGGAATTTTTAGAGAAAGAAAAGCGGAGGACACAAACGGGAATACAAATAAAGAATCGGAGAGGTATTTCAGAGACGCTCTGGAGGGACAGCAAATAGAGGACGGAGAAGGAAGACAAAATAACAAAAGACATGAGATAGGGGAAAGAGAAGAAGGAATAAAAGAAGAGGAAGTAAAAAAGACATATTTGCCCAATGTACAAAAAAGGAGACAAGAATCGGATGACAAATTACAGGGGAATTACACTGCTAAACACGGCCTACAAAGTATACGCAAACGTTCTAGAAGAAAGGTTAAAGAAGGAGGTGGAGGAAAAGAATTTGTTACCAGATGGACAGGCAGGATTCAGGAAAGGAAGGAGAACGACGGATAACGTATACATATTGTAGCACATGGCAAACAAGGAATTAGGAATTCGTAAACATAACAGCGGCATTCGATAGGGTGAACAGACAAAAATCGTGGGAGCTCATGAGAAAAAATAAAGATAAGCGAAAGGATAGAAATATATGAAGAAACGAGGAACAGGGTGAGAGTAAATGGGTAACTGAGAGAAGGATTTGTAGCAAGGAAGGGATTGAGACAAGGATGCCCACTGAGCCCAGATCTGTTCGCGGTATATAATGGAGACCTGGAGGAGACATTAAGGGGACAGCAGGAGGGAAGCCTGGTGGTGGCGAACATGAAATTGTAGATGCTGGCATACGCGGATCATATAGTGTTATTAGCAAGGGAGGAAAGAGAAATGAAGGGGATGTTAAAAACGTTGGACAGATATTTGAAAAGGAAAGATCTGGAAGTGAATGGGAGTAAAACTAAGGTAATGGCATGGAGAAAAGGGGGAGGAAAAAGGAGGAATGGAAATGGAGGGATGAGGAGATACAGCAAGTAAAGGAATTCACATACCTGGGATACACAATGAGACAAGACAATAAAGATGGGGAACATATAAAAGAGCGAGTGAGAAAAGGGAATAAGCTAATAGGGCAAGTCTGGAGTGTAGGGGAAAGACTGTTTGGAATGGACAAAAAGAAAAGCAAATTATTATTTGAGAAATTGATAAAAAGTGTGGTACTGTACGGGGCGGAAGTGTGGGGGTGGAAAGAATACAAAGAGATAGAGGAGCTGCAAGAAAAATACTGGAGGTGGATACTGGGAGTGTACAGAGAAACACCAGGATACATCATTAGAGAGGAGGTGCAAGTAGAAAAAATAAGGGTGGAGGCGGGAAATAGAGCAGTAAAGTACAAGGAGGAAATGAGTAGAAGAACGGAGTGTAAAATCCTGCAAGAATGCTGGAAAGAAGTAAGAGAAGAAAGAATAGAATATGGAGAAGAAGCCAGTAAAGAATATTACGAAAGAAACGGATATACAAAAGAGGAAGTAGAAAGAGTAAGAAGGGAAGGAGTGAACGTGAGAGAGGTCATAATTAGAAGGGATAGAGATGTGCAAGACCAGGAAAGATGGTCGAAGGTAAAAGATGTAAACTACAATGTCAACTACAGGAACATGAAGGGAGACGGGATACCGAGATATTTGAATGGAGAAGGGAGGAGGGAAAGAAAGAAAATGATAGCGAGATTTAGATGTAGAAACGAAGATAGGGGAAACAGGTACAGGCGAAGGGACGAAGAGAGAGAATGTAGGCTGTGCGGAGGAGAGATAGAGTCGATTAGCCACATGCTACAAGAATGCAGGGAATTACACGAGGAGGAGAGGACAGTGGAAGAGATACTAGAAGAAGGAGGAAGTGGAGCGGAGTGGGGACAGTGAAGTGGAGAAGAGAAAAGAGAGAAGTTAGTGTAAGTGAAGTAAAGAAAGGAGAGACTATAAAAAGTGTAAATAGAGATGGAAAATGTAAATAGCAAAACGTAAGCACTTTGCAAAATTTTTGGTAAATTATGCAAATACACTATTAGTAGTAGTAGTAGTAGCTAGGGCCTTGAAATTTTTGACTTAAGCTTTTTGCAAAATATCATGCACAAAAATATGCGACAGGTTTCAAGGCCAGGGGACTGCATTGCGACCAAATTTGGTCGAAATTTTTGTTTATAAATCTAGGGCCTTGAATTTTAGGACTTAAGCTTTTGGAATAATACCATGCACACAAATATGCGACAAGTTGAGTTTCAAGGTCAGGGTCATGCATTGCGGCCAAGTATGGTCGAAATTTTTTTTATAAAGCTAGGACCTTAAAATTCCGGACTTAAGCTTTTAGCATAAGACCATGCACAAAAATATACGACACGTTGAGTTCAAGATCAGGGGGCTGCGCCCGGGGGGCTCAAAGGTTCTATTCGATCAAAAAAAAATCAACTATTTTCCGATCTCCGGACTCCGGTTGAACTGAATTTCGGCATACAACAACTGTATGTTGGCAAAGTAAGTTCGAAATTTTTGTTTATAAAACTAGGGTCTTGAAAAATTGAGTTTCTTTCTTTGTTGGAACTTACACCCAAGCGACTAAAAACTAGAAAATAAAAATAAGTAAAAAAATTTTTTTTAACAGTTTTATTTCCAAATGTACTAAAAAGAATAAAATAATTTTTTTATCTACCCAGTAACATCAAGAATTTTTCAACACCTACATTCAAACAATGAACTGCAAGGCACTACAAAGAGCGCCCCACACTTTTATTTTTAGTCACAAACATTTTTGATGTTACTGGGTGGATAAAAAAATTATTTTAGTACATTTGAAAATAAAAGCGTTTTTAAAAAAAAATTTTTGCTTATTTTTTTATAATTACATTTTGTCTATCAACTACATTTTGCTCAGTTAGTAATACCTCGTGTTTGAATTTGGTTCAGGTGTCAATGAAACTTTTGCATTATCCCAGTTTATATAGTGATGAGGGATAATTGTACTATTCAGCATTCTTAAATCATCATTGCTTAAAACAGATGGATTATTTACAGAAATATCCATTTACATATGAATATTTTGAATTTTATTATGTAAAAAGGATTATTTCTTAAATGGACCTTGACATAAGTCAAATTATTATTATTATATATTTATTCACACATACAGGGTGATTCGCGAGGAAGTGGCAATATTTTAAAGATATGTCGAGGAAGCCAAAATAAGTAAAATAAACTGATATGTTTAAGTCCGATTTTCATTTGTTTCAGGGATAATTGACTTTTTCTTAAAATGTCAAATCTCATCAATTTTTTGCCTATTACGAAGTACGTTGATGTATTGACCTTATGCACGTAATTCTGAGAGCGAAATCCAGAAAGGAAACTTTTAAAATAATTATTGCCCTTTTAGTAACTTTAAATTTGGCGGCTAATAAATTCTCACCAAGAACGTTCTCACTATCGCCAATATTTGCAAAATTCCCTAACAGGGTATTTATTTTTAAGAGTTGACTTTCTGGATTACGCAACCAGAACTTATGTGTAATTAGGTGAAAGTAGGCAACTGAAATGAAAACTGACAGTTAGTTGTTAAAGTGACAGTTGTTCAACATTAGTTTTATGAAGTTGTTCGTAATGTTCGTGCAGTGGAGGAGTATCGACGTCGTTTTCCGAATCGAAGAGTTCCTAACAAGCGAGTATTTCAAACTGTTTTTACACATGCCGGCGAAACTGGGACATTTCCAAGTGCAAGTATTGTTTCTGAAAGAGAACACGGAATCGCTGTTGGACTTGAAGAAGATATTCTGGATGTGGTAGACGAAAATCCAGAGATAAGTACAAGGCGCATCGCAATCCAATTTGAAATACCACAAACAACGGCTTGGAAAACACTTAAGCAACAAGGTTTGAACGCTTATCATTTGCAAAAAGTACAAAATCTCCACGAAGGCGATTATCCTTTAAGGCTACAATTTTGTCATTGGATTCGGGAAAACAGAAGATTGTGTAAAGACATTTTGTGGTCGGATGAAGCTCAATTTACGCGAGGTGGAATTAACAATTGCCACAATAATCATCGATGGTCGGACGAAAATCCCCATGCTACGATAGAACACAATTTCCAACATCGATTTAGCATTAACGTTTGGTGCGGTATTCTAAATGATCAATTAATCGATCCTTTCGTATTAGATGCGCGCCTTACTGGACAAGGATATTTACGTTTTTTAGAAGACCATTTAGAAGAAATATTGGACGAAGCACCTTTAAATATTCGACAGCGAATTATCTTCCAACATGATGGAGCGCCTCCTCACTATTCAAATAATGTACGAAATTTTCTGAATACCACTTTCGGCGATCTTTGGATTGGCAGAGGCGGTCCGCTTCCTTGGCCACCGAGATCACCGCATCTCACTCCCCTCGATTTTTGCCTTTGGGGATGGATGAAGTCGTTAGTTTATGCTACCAAAGTGGAAACGAGGGAAGCGTTACTAGATCGCATTCTTAATGCAGCAGCTATCATTAGAGCGAACAATAGTTCATTGAAACTCGCTACTAGTGCAGTTTATAAACGCGCAAATAAGTGTATCCAAGTGGGCGGTGGTGTTTTCGAAAATTTTTCGTAAATTAATGCTTCGAACATTTTTCGTAAATTAATGCTATTTTGTTTATTTTTGTAATTGATTTTGTAATAAATTTTTGTTTGCTTTTTAAATATCTCTGAAACAAATGAAAATCGGACTTGAACATATGAGTTTATTTTACTTATTTTGGCTTCCTCGACATATTTTTAAAATATTGCCACTTCCTCGCGAATCACCCTGTATAGCGGTACGTACATAATACCATGAGGGATAATATCCAACCATAAATTATAGTTATTCTTAACCTAAGGTAATACAAGATAATAAAACGACTAATTCTTAACCTAATATAAACTAATAAAAAGGAACAATGGTGTAACTATCTACAATTAATTTATGTTAAAGAACTTTCGAACAATGTGGCAGATTTGCAACAGAACGGTTCGCTGAATTAATAGAAACAATTTTGGATTTAAATTTAGTGATGCCAAATTTGTTTTAAATTTGCAAGATACGGCCCTGTAGTAGAAATAACAATCGGTATAATTGTGACCTTAACTAGATTCCATACTGTCATTATCTCCATTACCTATGCTTTGTATTTTTTACGTTTTTCTTTTTCAGTTGAGATTACGTTCGTTGAAAGATGAACAGCAATATCAATGATGAGAGCTTGTTTGTCTAGTTTTTTAATTACAATAATGTCAGGCTTATAATGTTGAACTTCCCTATCAGTGATAATTGTTTTATCCCAATATAAAAGATGGGAGATATCTTCCAATATTGGTTCGGGAAAGTATTTGTAATAAGGCCTGATATTATTTACCAAATTTAGGTTTTTTGCTACCTATTTGTTGGTGAAGTATCTTGCAAACTTGGTTATGCCTGTATAGATAATATATAGGTGCTAAAGTTGAACAACCAGCAATGATGTGTTGAATGGCTTCAATTTTTGTTTGGCATTTTCTACAAACATCAGAAACTTCCAGATTCATAATGTATTTTTCGTCGCAATTACTCACATACGGACATGCGAATCTTTCAGATCCTGAATGTAGAAATTTGTCATTTGGCCACCTTGTTGACTTTTGACGTATAACCTTTCCAGAGGATTTTGTATGTAAGTAATGGTATTTTTGACCATTTTAAAATCCCAAACGAATAAGTAAAAGTAGGAATTGCCCAAATATTTATAGCAGATATCAAATTACTAGAATTTAGTTTTATTTTTAGTAGAATTTTAAATTTTTCAATATATTTTTGTTGAAATTCGTTTTTGAGTAATGAATGATCTAATATACTAGTTTGCTTCATTCCTAAATATTTATAATTTTCGGAAGTAACTGTGGAATTTCATTTACTATTTCAGAACAAACAAAATACACCCACGTACCACACAAAATTAAAAAAATTAAAAAACACCGAAAGCGTTTCGATAGCTACGCTATCATAATCAGCAGTCGACTAGGGCGGACTAAAGAAAATAAAATCTGGTGAAACTTTCACCAGATTAACAACGAAGCGTTACTCACTGATGGTATATATGTTAGAAATTTTCTTTAGTCCGCCCTAGTAAACCGCGGATGTATATGTTAGAAATTTTCTTTAGTCCGCCTTAGTCGACCGCTGATGAAATGTGTTCGGTGTTTTTTTTTATTTTTTTTAAATTTTGTGTGGTACGTGGGTGTATTTTGTTTGTTACAGATCCTGCCACAGTTCCAGTGTTCCAGATTTTTCTACTATTTCAGAATTTACAATTGAGACACCTTTTATTATACTAACGTTGGCACATTTATCTATTCCATATTCCATAGAAATATCTCGAATTTCTCGAATTCTTGTTATTGAAATTAGGTTATCTAATTGGATTTCCGATCTTGAATGTAATTTTAAATCGTTCATATATATATATATATATATATATATATATATATATATATATATATATATATATATATATATATATATATATATATATATATATATATATATATATATATATATATATATATATATATATATATAAGTAAATGCTAAATTTTGTAAATAATCTAATTTGAAACCTGAAAAAGAATCATTTAGTAATTTAGACAGTGGATTTATAGCTAAACAAAACCATAATAGACTTAAAGAATCTCCTTGAAAGATACCACGTTTAATTTGGATCATATTAAGAAACCGAGAACCATTAACAATAATCGTATTCCACATGGACATCATGAAATCTACAATGTTAATGAATTTATAATCGATTTTATACATTTTTAGAATTTCAAGAAGCCATTCATGTGGAATCGAATCATATGATTTTTTATAGTCAATATAACACATATTAACATTTTTTTAATTTATTTTAGCATATATAGTAACAATTGTATCTATTATTAATTGTTCTCGACTACCTTGTGCGTTTTTAGTACATCCTTTCTGTTTTATGCTGATAATTTTGTTTATTTTGATATTAATGATTTTGAATTTTTTAACAAATGATTAACATGAAAAATTTATAAATGGTTGGTAAGCAAGTGATAGGGTGATAATTTTTTGGATCTAATGAATTTCCATGTTCAAAAATCATATAAGTTGCCCCTGTACATAAGAATTTAGGAATTTTTGAGGGATCATTTAAAGCTTCATCGAACCAAAATAACAAGGGGAGATGAAGTGAGGACAATTTTTTTAGCCACTAATTTTAAATTTTATCTAATCCAGGAGAGGTCCAAATAGAACAAAATCTTAAAGTATTCGTTAACTCTACTATTGAAATGGGACTATCTTCATTCCATACATAATTTTCAAAATCGTTTCTTAATTTAGATAAAACCAAAATGCACTTTTGTTATAATTACAAGACCTTCCCCATATTAATTTTCAATATTGAAATATAGTGTCATTAACAGGTAATTGAATACACACATTCAATGCTGATGACACGGATCCGTGTCACCTCTAACTTGTAGCCATGTGCGCATGACAAGGATCCGTGTCGCCCATATTTGTTCAGTCAGGTTGGCAGTGTACCGCGAGCATCGGTTGAAAGCAGTTGTGCGTTTATTAGCATATAGCCAAAGCATAGGAATTTCGTATTTTTCGCGCCGTTTCCGTATCGGACTTTCATAACAGCTGATATTAGAACAAAATGGCCGATAGTGTGGCAGGGCCCTCGGAGTCTAAGAAAAGGAAATTGACTTTTAAAAACCCTCGTAAATTGACTGAAGATGAGCTTCAGACAGCAATTTATGAATCCTTTAGCGACTTTGATTCTGATGAAGCGTCGGATTACATTCCTAGTGACGACAATTACGATGAGAATTTTAACACATCCGACTCGGGTAAGTGTGTTTATTGTGTTTTTTTTTGTACTCGGACTCGGGAGTCAATTGTTTTAATTTCAGATGATGATGTACCTCTGATAAATTTTACAAGAATTAACGTGGCCAATGACCAAGCATCAAATAATGTAGTGCCTGACACCGATAATATTCCATTTTTATGGGATGACAATTCTAATGGGATGTACAACTTCCCATTTTCGAAAAGAAATGAGCTTCTGGTCCCCTTACCGGGTGACCAACCAATTGATTATTTCCGTTTCCTGCTCGACGACGATTTCCTGAACCTAATAGTGGAGAAAACCAATATTTATGCCGAAGAAGTATTTTGTCAGCCAGGTATATCCGAAAATTCCAGAATTGTTCGATGGAAACCATTATCGACAGCGGAATTACTCAGATTTTTGGGTCTGGTATTGCACACAGGTACGATAAAATTAAACAAAATTCAAGACTACTGGAGAGTGCATCCACTATTTAATTTCAAATGTTTTTCGAGTCGTATGAGTAGTGACAGGTTCCTCCTCATTATGCGATGTTTGCATTTCGCAAAGAATCCAACTGAGGGCGAAACTAGAAATGATCGATTATATAAGCTATCACCTATTCTGAATTTTTTCAATCAAAAGATGGCCGCGGTTTACTACCCAGGAAAACAACTTTCGCTGAACGAGTCCATGGTTTTATGGAGGGGCCGCTTGTTATTCAGGCAATACATAAAAAACAAGCGGCATAAATATGGAATAAAGCTCTATATGCTTTCGGAACCAAATGGCATCATTTTAAATATAGCTGTGTACACTGGAGTTCTAGATAGTAAAGGAGGAAAGGGTCATGCGGCAAACTTTGTGTTGCATCTGATGGAAGGTAAACTGAATTGTGGCCATTCCCTTTTCTTGGACAACTTTTACAACAGTTGTGGCTTAGCAGAAACTTTACTACAAAAACAGACTTATTGTACTGGAACACTTCGTGCCGATCGGAAAAATAATCCAAAGGAAGTTGTTAAAGCAAAACTGGGAAAATGAGAGACTATATCCAAATATTCAAAGAAAATATTAGTGGGAAAGTGGAAAGACAGGAGAGATGTTCTTTTTATATCAACAGAGTTTGAAAATGAAATGATTGAATATACAGATAAAAGAAATAGAGCACGAGTAAAGCCTTTGCCTATCCTTGAATATAATAAGTACATGGGAGGGGTTGACAGACAAGATCAAATGACCTCGTATTATCCATGTGAAAGAAAGACCCTTCGGTGGTACAAGTAATTAGGTCTTCATATTATCCAGCTAATGCTTTTGAATGCGTATTATTTGCACGGCAAATATTCTTCAAAACAAAGAATGTCATTATATGACTTTCGTCTGGCTGTTATAGAAGAGCTGTTGAAATAGAGACAAAAGCTACTCCGGATTTCAAAGCCACCACAGTCGTTTCCCACCACCCAACAAAAATTCCTGATGTTTCTACTAAGAACGAAACCAAGAGAAAGAGGTGTAGGGTGTGCTCGCAAAATATGATTAGAAAAAGCACTATATATCTCTGCCAGAAATGCCCTGATGCTTGTATCCAGGAAAATGTTTTGTAATATACCATGCCAAATAATGCTTTTTATCTTAGAAAAAAATATTTTTCATGTTTATTTTGCCTTTTTCATGTATGTATTTTATGTTTGACATGACGTATTTTATTTGTTTCAATATATTTGTGTTCTGGAATAATTTGTTGAATTTTTTTTTACGAAATGGAATGAAGCTTGCAATTTTACCGCCTGCAAAAAGAGAAAAAACATTAGAAACTTGTCGACACGGATCCGTGTTGGTCAGTAAAAAACAAGAAAAATGTTACTATATGCTCATGACACGGATCCGTGCCATGCATACAAAGTTCACGAACACTCGCTATATGTCGGTAAAAATAGTGAATTTATATTTACAACAAGATAAATGAAAAACATCAAAAAAAAATTATAGCACCCAGGTTCAGTAAGCTTAAAAAAATCCGCAGCCAATGTGTTAACAGGTAATTGAATACATGTATCGGAAGGTTGTATAAATCGAAAAAATTTTGATGTATTCTCTACAAATAATTTATTTTCTACTTTCCTTCTTGTGGAATTTGCATAATGTTTCAAGACACGAGAAATTACTTTCAATTTTTGCTTTAAATTGTCTAAACAGCTTATTAATTTGGATTTTAAATTTTTGTCAAAGCTACATAATCTAAATTTAGTCAAAATATATGTTTATATATTATTATATAACACATATTAACATTTTTTTAAATTTATTTTAGCATATATAGTAACAATTGTATCTATTATTAATTAATTGTTCTCTGTGCGTTTTTAGTACATCCTTTCTGTTTTATGCTGATAATTTGGTTTATTTGACAATGATTTTGAATTGTTTGACAAATGATTGACATGAATAATTTATAAATGGTTGGTAAGCAAGTGATAGGGTGATAATTTTGGATCTAATGAATTTCCATGTTTAAAATCATATAAGTTGCCCCTGTACATAAGAATTTAGGAATTTTTGAGGGATCATTTAAAGCTTCATTGAACCAAAATAACAAGGGGAGATGAAGTGAAGACAATTTTTTTAGCCAATAATTTTGCATTTTATCTAATCCAGGAGAGGTCCAATTAGAACAAAATCTTAAAGTATTCGTTAACTCTACTATTGAAATGAGACTATATAACACTTGTACTTATCATTAATTGTTTTCGACTACCTAGTGCGTTTTTAGTACATCATTTCTGTTTTATGCTGATAATTTGGTTTATTTGACAATTATTTTGAATTTTTTGACAAATGATTGACATGAATAATTTATAAATGGTTGGTAAGCAAGTGATAGGGTGATAATTTTTTGGATCTAATGAATTTCCATGTTTAAAAATCATATAAGTTGCCCCTGTACATAAGAATTTAGGAATTTTTGAGGGATCATTTAAAGCTTCATTGAACCAAAATAACAAGGGGAGATGAAGTGAAGACAATTTTTTTAGCCAATAATTTTGCATTTTATCTAATCCAGGAGAGGTCCAATTAGAACAAAATCTTAAAGTATTCGTTAACTCTACTATTGAAATGAGACTATATAACACTTGTACTTATCATTAATTGTTTTCGACTACCTAGTGCGTTTTTAGTACATCATTTCTGTTTTATGCTGATAATTTGGTTTATTTGACAATTATTTTGAATTTTTTGACAAATGATTGACATGAATAATTTATAAATGGTTGGTAAGCAAGTGATAGGGCGATAACTTCTTGGATCTAATGAATTTCCATGTTTAAAAATCATATAAGTTGCCCCTGTACATAACAATTTTGGAATTTTCGAGGGATCATTTAAAGCTTCATTGAACCAAAATAACAAGGGGAGATGGAGTGAAGACAATTTTTTTAGCCAATAATTTTGAATTTTATTTAATCCAGGAGAGGTCCAATTAAAACAAAATCTTAAAGTATTCGTTAACTCTACTATTGAAATGGGACTATCTTCATTACATACATAATTTTCAGAATCGTTTCTTAATTTAGATAAAACCAAAATGCACTTTTATTATAATTACAAGACCTTCCCCACATTGACTTTCAATATTGAAATATAGTGTCATTAACAGGTAATTGAACACACGTATCGGAAGGTTGTATAAATCGAAAAAATTTTGATATATTCTCTACAAATAATTTATTGTCTACTTTCCTTCTTGTGGAATTTGCATAATGTTTCAAGACACGATCAATTACTTTCAATTTTTGTTTTAAATTGTCTGAACAGCTTATTAATTTGAATTTTAAATTTTGTCAAATATATTTTATATATATATATATATATATATATATATATATATATATATATATATATATATATATATATATATATATATATATATATATCATATACATAAGGGTCCGGCAACAAGAGCGCCTTCTTCTATATCTTCCGTTTCATATAAGTTAGATTAATAAAATTTGGGATAGGATTATAGTTTAGTTGTGTGCATATTTTAAAATGTTTCACGTGTATACAGGTTGTTTATTTAAAGATGACCAAACTATAATAAAAAATTTAAAAGGAACACCCTGTATATTATTACTTTTTTGAATTCTACATATTCTTCGTAACAAATTCGCAATATATTTCCCTGTCTCTAAATATAGCCGTTTTTGAGTTATGTCGATTTTTATAAAAAAAAATGAAATTACAGAGATAGCTTTGAAAATGTACCACCTTAACCGTTGAAAAACAAAAGTTATCTAATTTATATCAGAACAAGTACTCAGATAGAGCTTTCTTATAATGCAAAGAAAATGTCATAATTGAATACAGGGTGTTTACAATTGACTTGCCAATCAGACATTATTCCAACTAGTAGTGGTTTCTACATATTAACCCTTATCAATTCGATATACAATTCCCTATCCCTAAATATAGCCGTTTCCGAATTATTTTCAATTTTTCAAAATGTATAAGATTATTGGAACATTTTTTTAAATTCATGGCCTCGTATAAATAGAAGAAAAACAGAGGAAAACAATTGTATTGCAAATTAAAAAACGCAACAGAAACTAATACACTATAATTATTAAAATTATTTCTAAAAATACAAAACTAATAAAATAAAAAAAAAAATAATTTAACGCTAATCATTAGCGATAATGATTTATAATAATTGTTCAAAACTCAGGAGTAATGCTATGAAAAGCCTGTGTTATACGACTACGCATATCTTCGGCAGTGGTTGGTGGTTCCCTATAGACAATACTAATAAAAAGAAATCTATCCTTGTCAGATCAGGGGACCTAGCTGTCCACCTCACAGGTCCATTTCGCCCAATCCATTCATTTGGAAAGACTCTATTGATACCACATTGTGGCTCTAATATCAAGAGTAATATTTTTTAATAAGCCCGGTAAATCGTTACGAAAAAAGTTAAGGTACTTCTCACTATTCAAGTGTCCATCAAAAAAGAATGGACCGATGACATAATCCCCAACGATGGCACCCCATACACTTAAAGACCACTTATGTTGATTACCAAACTTGCCTTAATAAATGTGGATTTTCTGAGGAATAATAATGAAAATTATGTGTATTAACAAATCCATTCTTATGAAATGTTGATTCGTCTGTCCATAAAATATTATAAAAAAAAATTGGGTTTTGAGTAATTTTTTCTCTGGCCCAGTTACAAAGTCTTACACGATGAGCGAAGTCTGTATCGCTCAATTCTTGGTGTAACTGAATATGATAGGGATGTAAGCGATTCTTCTTTAAAAGACGGCCTACTGATCTCTCACTTATACCAACTATTTCACTTATGTCCTTTCGGCTTCTGTGATGATCCTCTTCGATAGCGAGAAGAACCCTCAATTCACTATCTTCATTTGTAGAAGGTTTAACACGTTCATGTTTGGAGTAATTGGCACATGAAGTTGCAATAACTCTACTCATAACTTTCTAAAACGATCTTGCGTTTGGATGTCTTCTATCTGCATATCTTTCAGCATAAATTCTGCTGGCCAATAAACAGTTTCTTTCTGCAGCACCCAACACGAATATCATATCAACTAACTCTTTTTATGTAAAATGCATTTTATAAGAATCTTGATTACTAACAATAACACTCGTAAATGGTTAACTACAGTTTTAATTATTTACGTCAAACATTCAATTTTTATACGAAGCACACTTGATTTTAGAATTTTACTTGAAATTGAAGTAAATATTTGTCAAATTCTTGTTAACATGCAATGCCTCCAGTACAAAATTGTAATTAGTCTTCTATCATAATATATTAGTTTCTGTTGCGTTTTTAATGTATAATACAATTGTTTTATGATGTTCTTTTATCTATACGAGGCCATAGATTTAAAATGTCTCAATAATCTTATACATTTTGAAAAATTGAAAATAATTCGGAAACGGCTATATTTAGGGATAGGGAGTTGTATGGCGAACTGATAAGGGATAATATGTAGACACCAAAAATGTAATAATATACAGGGTGTTTTATTTGAAAAAGTACACTTTTATTAGTTCGAATAATGGTTGATTGGCAAGTCAATTATAAGTACCCTGTATGCAATTATGTCATTTTCTTCACATTAAAAGGATGCTGTATCTGTGTACTTATTGTCATATAAATTAGATAACTTTTATTTTTCAACAGTTAAGGAGGTACATTTTCAAAGCAAACTGTAATTTCAATTTTGTTTAGAAAAATCGAAATAACTCAAAAACGGCTATATTTAGGAATAGGGAAATATATTGCGAATTTGTTAGGAACAATGTATAGAATTCAAAAAGTAATAATATACAGGGTGTTCCATTTAAATTTTTTTATAATAATTTGGTCCTCGTTAAATAAACAACCTGTATTCGCGTGAATAATTTTAAAATATGCACACAACTAAACTATAACTGCATTCCAAACTTTATTAATCTAGGTTATATAAAACGGAAGATATAGAAGAAGGCTGACCCTGTATATATATATATATATATATATATATATATATATATATATATATATATATATATATATATATATATATATATTACGTTAGCGCTCGTTGCGGTTAAACGTGTTTCCGTGTGCTCCGCATTTTTAATTAATTAATTAATTGTGTTCAAGATACTACTACTACTACTATTTTAAATATAAATCAGTAAATTATAGTATAACTGTAATATAAATTAATCTAAGAATGGAGTGCAATCGTTGTAAACAAGATATGGTAGCAGAAGAGGTTTACTGTCACGGATGTAAATTCCATTACCATTTTAACTGTTCAATTACGGAAAATACCTTTAGAGCCAAGTTGCGATCCGCTAAACAAAATTGGAGATGCACAGATCGCAGGGGAGATAAAAAAGTACGTATGATTTTGAACGATATATTCTGGACAAGGACATAGAAATTAAACTTGGAATAAATGCAAAAATAAATAAAATATTAGACTCAATTCAGTTCCTGTCAGACAAGTTTGATAATATGACAATACAATCTAATAAATTTTTTTTTTTATGATTGTGGACCTGAATAGGCTAAAAGGAGGATGGATAGAGGGATAATGAATTGCCAATAGATGCCTATGAACAGCTACCTTCAATTTTCTCATATCATAAGTGAGAGGAAAGCAGGAACTAGGGAGATCATTCTAGAGTTTAGACGCCGTGTAGAAAAATGTGGATTGCGCCCGTTTGGTACGACAAGTGGAGATTTGTACTGCATACTGATGATGTGAATGAGCGAAGCGAGTGTTTCTCGCAAAGATAGCGCGAGATCGTATCAAATAATATAATTCAGCAGCACAATAGCTGTTGTAATAACGATAATACAAAGAAAGAACTGAAACCATCCTTCTATGCTCAAGGGATTTTAAGTGAGAAGTTAAGGACGGGTCATTTATAAGCCTAATCGCTCTCTTTTGAATACAATCAACGATATCGAGAGCGTATTGGGGAACACTAACCCAGAGGTGAGAATTATATTCCAGATGAGGCCGAATTTTGGCCTTATACTGCAGAAGGAGTTGTCGAGATGTAAAGTACTGCTTAGATCTGTAAAAAAAGCCTATTTTACGAGCAGCTGCTTTGGTAGCTGACAGAAGATGGTCAACCCATGAGAGATTTGAAGATACAGTCATGCCCAACAGAGTAATAGAGTCTGACAACTTAAGAACTGAGCCATTCATACTTACAACAGGAAATGATCGATCTTTTTTGGCGGACACAAGGCAATACTGAGTTTTGTTAGCATTAAGTTTAACTAGATTATTGCTTCCCCATTCGAGAATACGTTGAATGCCTTTGTTGATTAAATTTGCCATTTCAGCTTTAATTTCTTGATTTGACATAGAAGGTGGATTATCACTATGAGTAGACTGAGATGAACTACAGTGAAGGGTGCTATCGTCAGCAAAGCAATGGATGGGGTTAGTTGTTGATGGAATAAGGTCATTTATGTACAGCAGAAAAAGTGTAGGCGCTGTAACGGATCCCTGTGGTACGCCCGCGTTAATGCTAACTTTTTGAAAAAAAGCCATCAACTACGACACGTATTCGTCTTTTATCAAGGAAACTAGAAACGCAGTTGATGAGCGTATCATTTAACCCAAACGAGGTGAGTTTGGCAAGTAAACACTTATGCCGAACTTGGTCAAATGCCTTTGAGATATCTAAAGCGACTACAACTGTTTCACCGAACTGCTCTACTGTATTGTTCCAAACTTGGGTAACATATGAAAGAAGATCACCTGTTGAACGACTTTGCCTAAACCCACATTGCTGGACACTAAGGAGTTTGTTAGTTTCAAGGAACGTGAGCAGTTGCAGATTGATGGCTTTTTCCATGATTTTAGACAAAATGGAAGCGATGGCAATTGGTCGGTAGTTTGAGGGATCGGTCTTATCGCCTTTTTTGGGAATAGGTTGAACATTTGCTAACTTCCATGATGAAGGGAATTCCCCAGAAGACATAGAGATCGTAGAAAGATTAGATAGGACTTGTACTAGTTCGGGGGAACATTTCTTTAAGATAATAGCTGGGATACCGTCTGGGCCAGTCGCCTTATTGAGATCAAGCCTACTGATGATCGATTCCAAGAGCTTGTACGGAAAATGAATTTGTTTTATAGCGTATGAAGAAGAGTTGACTAGGGGCATATCTTTTTCAGAATCATTGAGACACGGGTTTGATGCAAACAAATCCACAAAAACATTGGCTTTGTCTACAGAATCAGCAAGTACCGATCCGTCAATAGATGTCAGGGTGGGAAATGAAAATGTTCCAAAGTTTTTACTAATGGCTGTAGCTAAAGACCAAAATTTACGACTGCCTAAAGGAGATGTAGCTAGTTCATTACATTTTCGTTGTTCAAACAACTTTTTATGGAAGAGGATAAGGCTTTGAAGGAAGAAATTAAGATTCTGAGTCGAACAATTAATCGTATGGATGCCCAAATTTTGGAATTGAATATTCGGGTTAACAAAATGAAACAACATTCGAAACGAAAAAATCTAGAAATACATGGGATAACTAATGAGGATAATTCTCCAAAAAAAAAAAAAATTTCAGCAAATAGCATCCGTCATCGGATGTGAAACTGTAAAACCTATAAATGTAATTGAGATTAAGCTCAAAAACAACTCAGTGTTAATTGCTAAATTAGAATCTGAAAATGTGAAAAGAAATTTTATATCTAATGGGAAAAACTGGTGGAAAAACTTATCAGAACATGATCTTACATTTAACAATCGCAAATTGCTAAAAGAGGTAAAAACGCGTGCAAAAATGTACAATGTGGATTAATAATGGTCGTTTATTGATACGTAAAGAAGAAAAAGATAAAGTGCGTACCATTAACTCTGAACCTGATCTACGGTTAATAATATAATTTAATTTTCCATTAATAATTTAATAGAATACTTCTTTTTCTTTTATCTGAACAAACTAGTATAGAATTTGTAGTAAATTCCATTGAATGTGAAAGTTTATAAACTGATAATATTATTTTCTAAGGCACAATTTTATTTACAAATAGAATCGATTTTCAGTTTATATAATTTTTATGAATTGAATTCAATACAAAGTCATAAATCCTCCAATTAAATTTAAAATAAGTGAGGACGTGCAAGAATGAAAAAAATTTTGTTATTATAAAACTACAGAAATAAAAAATGTAAACATATTTCACATAAATATACATTCATTAAGAAAGTACTGGGACGAATTATTAATACTAATTGAGTTAGGCAATTTTGATGTAATATTTCTGTCAGAAATTAACTTTACAGAAGAAGACTTAAATGGTTTTAAGATACATAACTACAACAGCTTTTACAAACTTAGAGAAAACAAACTAGGGGGTGGACTGTTAATATTCTATAAATACAATAAATTTGCATTTAAACAGAATACTGTTAGTACATGTTACTGCGAATGCATAAAGGGTGAATTGGAATGTTTGTACCGGGTGACCAACTAAGAACAGCCGTCGGCCATATCTCAGGAATGGATTATAGCATAGGTTCGGGAAAAAAAATTTTATAGCAAAAGTAGCCTCGAGAAACGCCTGAAAATTATTTTCAAAATTGCAGGTCCACCGCTAGAGGGCGTATTTGACAGTTAAAATTTTGAAAAGCAAAATTTTTCAAAATTTACTCAATTAAGGGGCATATTAGATATTATAATCAGATTCCTCGACAAATTCTGGATATTTTTATTTGACAAGTTTTAGTCTATCTCTTCAAATAAGGGGTTGGGGAGAGTGGGAACATTGTTACGAAAAACGCCTTTAATTCAGGTTCTGCTTGACCGACTTTAATATACTTGATGTTTGAAAGAGCTTTTGTTAAACAATAGAAAATTTGTAAATTTAAAGCAATCTGATTAATAACATAAATGCTAGAGGGCGCTGTTATATTTTTTTAATATTGTGTTTTCTCTTTACAATTTTAAATGGAAGCATAAAAATTTAAGTAGCTCTTTAAAAAGTAGACTGAATTAGTAATAAAACAGCAAGTCGATGTCTTTTTCCTATTCTGAGATATCGTAAGAAACAGGTAAATGACGGGAATTCTTTTTCCAACGTCTAGCAGGCTAGTTCGCGTTAACGAAAATTATTAAATTTAGCCTGGATGAAAAGATTTTTCATTGGTCTGCAGTAATTTAAACTGTTATCATACTAATGTTATGGTTGCCGCAAGATTACCTAAATGTAATGCTGTCGCTACTAATAATGAGAACAAATTATAAAATAATAATGTGATAAATCTAACAATTAAAACCTTAAATAACTAACTACGTAATTAGTGTCGCCCTAGATGTTTGAAATGTCATCCACCATTTTCAATGCATAAAATCAATCGCTGACGGGTGGAGAGAACAGCAGTTTCAATTTCTGCCCTTGAAATACTTCGTATTGTCTGTTCTATACTTTCAATCATGTCAGCTCTTGTTGTGGGTCTATCGGCATAAACGAGATCTTTTATTCGCCCCCACAAATAAAAATCTAAACAAGTTAGGTCTGGAGACCTTGGTGGCCAAATAAATAAACTTCCACGTCCTATCCACCTTTCAGAGTATGGTTGATCTAAGAAATTCCGAACATCTCTAGAATAATGTACCGGGCACCCATCATGTTGCAAGAACATGTCACGACGAATGGCCAAGGGTACGTCTTCTAAAAGAAGAGGCAATTCGTTGCTTAAAAAATTTAAACATCTTTCTCCATTAACAGTCTCATTAAAAAAAAAAGCCTAATTATTTCTCCACCTAGAATCCCGCACCACACATTTACAGACCAACGACCTTGATGTTGGACCTCCTGTATCCAGTGGGGATTCGTTTCAGACCAGTAGTGCATATTATGTCGATTTACAATACCATCACTATGAAAAGTAGCCCCATCTGTCCACATAATTCGTGAAAGTATTTCAGGATCGTCGTGTATCATATTTGAGAGCCAATTGCAAAAATCCAACCTGGTATCGAAATCTTGAGCATTCAAACTACGGTGTAGGACCATTTGATATGGGTGCAATCTAAAATAGTATATATTATAAAATAATCAGATCAATAAGACACATTGAAGTCCTTCGTTGTTAGTAAACGAAAAAGGACTTTAAATGCATTAACTCTCGTAATGTTATTACGAATTTTTTTCGCCGGGCCTTTCATTATTTTTTATTATTGGTACCTTTTTACTTTACTTTACTTTACTTTACTTAATTACCATGTTGTTAGTTAAAATCTATTCACATAGCATAAGATAATTTCATTAAATAATTTGGTGTTTTATTGAAACTGGACATAAAATGGCGGCAAATACATTAGTCATGTTGTCACAAGTTAACTTTGATGTAATGACATTTTCGGTATGATAAAAATGGGAAACATAACGACAAACGAAAAAAATTATAACATTTTTATCATTATAATACCGAATAAAACATGCATTAATAAATAAGTAGTCACCTGTATTCTCTTAAAATATTTTGGACGGTGGTTCGACATATACCCAAGTCTGTAGCTATAGCTCTGGTGCTTGAATGAGGATTAACATTTACATAAGCTAAAACATCAATAACATTTTCCTCTGTTCTACCTCTGCGTTGTCTTCGGTACACAGGAAGATTCACATTTCCAGTAGTATGCACACGGTGCGCGAGTCGGAGAAAAACTCTTCTACTGCGATGCCGTCTGTTTGGGTACTGCAGTGCATACACTCTAGCAGCAACGGTTGCATTTCTCATACATTCAAAATAAACTACCAACATATCAAACGCTTCTTCATTTGTAAGAATCATTTTGGTACGAAAAGGTAAAGAAAGTCTATTAAATGCAACACGATGAATAATTTTTAACATATGCGTGAAAATCATAGCTTGCTTGTTTTCAACAAGGAATTTATTTATTTATTTATTTATATCTTACATGGCCCCCTTTACTAATTTTGTTGTCATCAGTAAATCGTAATTCATATTTTAAACTGTATTTGTTGTTGCTGAGAAAATATCGGTTTTTATTGATATTTTATGCTTTTGATTTACTAACACATCGCTTGAAAACAAATATAACATTCTTATATAATTAAAAAAATGTTAGATTTATCACATTATTATTTTATTTGTTCTCATTGTTAGTAGCGACAGCATTACATTTAGGTAATCTAGCGGCAACCATAACATTAGTATGATAACAGTTTAAATTACTGCAGACCAATGTACGATCTTTTCATACAGGCTAAATTTAATAATTTTCGTTAACGCGAACTAGCCTACTAGACGTTGGAAGAACAATTCCCGCCATTTACCCGTTTCTTACGATATCTCAGAATAGGAAAAAGATATCGACTTGCGGTTTTCACTGTTTTATTACTAATTTAATCTACTTTTTAAAGACCTACTTTAAGTTTTACACTTCCATTTAAAATTGTAAAGAGAAAACATAATATTAAAAAAATATTAAACAGCGCACTCTAGCATTTATGTTATTAATCAGATTGCTTCAAATTTACAAATTTTCTATTGTTTAACAAAAACTCTTTCAAACAACATCAAGTTTATTAAAGTCGGTCAAGAAGAACCTGAATTAAAGGCGTTTTTTCGTAACAAGGTTCCCACTCTCCCCCACCCCTTATTTGAAGAGATAGACTAAAACTTTTCAAATAAAAAATATGCAGAATTTGTCGAGGAATCTGATTATAATATTTAATATGCCCCTTAATTGAGTAAATTTTGAAAAATTTTGGTTTTCAAAATTTTAACTGTCAAATACGCCCTCTGGCGGTGGACCTACAATTCTGAAAATAATTTCAGGCGTTTCTCGAGGCCACTTTTGTTATAAAATTGTTATTCCCGAACCTGTGCTATAATTCATTCCTGAGATATGGCCGACGGCCGTTATTAGTTGGCCACCCGGTACAGCAATTCTCAAATTAGCATAATTTTGATTTATCGTCCACTTAGTTTAAGAGCTTCTGATTTCTTGGTAGAACTGAAAATGTTAGTCAACGGTTCAAGATTATAATGCAATAATGATAGGTGATATAAACATCAATCTTATCGACAAAACAACAAAGGTAAGAAAGCTGCATTATATTCTAAAGGATATACATGTATGTGCAATAAATGCTCCCACGCGAGAAGAAATTCGAGGAGTGTTAATCAAATCTGTACTGGACCACATATTCATCAGTGGTACATCATAAGCTTCTGATCACTGCCCTATATGTACTCATTTTAGATTAGTTAATGTTATGACTAACACTTGCACCGTAAAAAAGACACGAAACTAAATACCAATAAGATAAACCATTTAATATGGGGTAAAGATTGGAAATTAATAATAAATAGAGACGTAGATAAGTTTTCGAAAAACATAACAATTGTAATGAAAAACATTTATGACAACTCTACTGCAGAATACAAACAATTATCACACTACAACAAGAAAAATAGAAAAGAAAATGACTGGATGACAGAAGAAATTTACAATAAGATAAAAGAAAGATAGGTTATTCAAAAAGTGGAAATCTAATGCTAAGAATACTGTACGGAGGGACATATACAAAAAATTTAGAAACAAATTAAATAATGAGATAAGAGATAAGAACAATTTATCAGTAATAAGTTTCAAAAATCACAAGACTCAAAATACATATGGAACGAAATTAACAAAGGCATCTACAATAAAACAAAAAAAAAAGTGTAGGCGAAAAAATTCTAAACACGATTGGTAAATCTGACCAGCATAAAGACATCGTCCATAACTTTTCTAATTTGTTCATCAACCAAATAGAAGATCTTAGGAAGAATGTGTACATAAAATACAAGTGGCTGTAAATATTAGAGAACTTAGTTGTGCTTCTTACCTACCCTACTCTAATGAAAAACAAATTGAAGGTACAATAAAAAATATAAATACGCATGAATCACCGGGATATGATAATAAATATCAGACCAATTGACATAAAAAATAACCACTCTGTATTCGGATGTGTCATTTCACGATTACTGAATTATCAATGAAAATGGGAACTTTTCCCAATGAATTAAAAATTACATTAACTAGACCAATCTATAAAAAAGGCGACGCATTAGACTATAATAATTATAGGCCAATCTGTGTATTACCTGTGATAGAGAAAGTGAAGAAAATATATGTAGTTAAACATTTAAAAAAATACCTAAGTGACAATGAAATAATCAACGTTAATCAATACGGTTTCCAAAACGGAAAGAGCACAGAACTGCTTTTGTGTAAGTTTAATGATTATGTAAATACCAATTTGGAGAAAGTGAATTATACGATAGGGTTTTTATTGACTTTTCCAAAGCATTTGACACCGTTGACAATGCAATATTACTTAAGTGCTTGGAACAAATTAGAGTAGTTAATAAGGAACTGAAATGGGTGGAGAGTTACCTGACCAACAAAATTTGTAGTGAAAGTAATTAAACAAATTAGTGATGTGAAAAGGTGTTCTTTTGGTGTGCCGCAAGGTAGCAATATCGGACCGATTCTGTTTCTAATCTACATTAATGACTTATTTAGTGTTGTTAAAAAATCTAAACTGTATATGAATGTGGATGATGTTGTGTTGTTGTTTAGTAATAGAAATACTGACACTTGTAAATTAGTTATACAAAACGATTTAAACTATATTGTTAGACGGTTTCATGGTAGAAATGTATATGTTAACAAGACAAAAACAACATGCATGTTAATTAAAACGTCGTATATGGACGCTCACAATAGATTAAATAAAAGTAGAACACAGGCACCTTGGCCGCCATCTTGGATTGGACGTCACAAGACCTACACGTGGGAAACCGTATTTTTCACCCCTATGTTTTCTTTTCGGAGGCCTTTTTCAACCCCTTTATTTTCACCCTAATTTGGTTGTATTAAGAGCCTTTTTGACAGCCATGCCCTTTTTGTACTTGCTCACGTGAGGGCACGATTAGGCCTTGGTCTTGGGGTTGGGGCAGGATGTTGGCTTCTTTTCGGGGGCCTTTTCAGCCCTTGGGCGGAGATTAACCCCTAATTAAGGTCCTTTTGTCGGCCATTTTTTTATCGACCTTTTTTATCGCGCATACTTGAGAGGCGTATTTAGGCCTTGAGCTTGGGTTTGGTCTTGGAGTTGGTTTATGGGGTTGGACTTGGAGTTGGTCTTGGGGTTTTAGGGTTAAAGGTTAGGGGTGACAACTATTTTTGGTAATTACCTCGTAGACCATTTTGTTTTTCTTGACCCTGCACCCTGATTGGAGGAGCTAAGTCTCTGCATTCTGATTGATGGGGAATTTGAAATTGTTTCAATAAGGGACCCTAATGCTAACTTGTAAGATATGTGTAGGGCTTCGCAACTTGTTCTCGGGCCTTCAGCCCTGTCGCGGCCCCTGGTTGGAAAGGTATGGGGCTCTAACCATATAAGACAAGCGTAGGGCTTGGCCCCTATCGTGGCCCCCTTGGTGCAATTGTATGTGGGTTCTAACCTAATCTTACACGTGTAGGCCCTCGCCCCCGTCATAAAAATTTGTATTCTAATAAGGTGGTCCTAGCCTTGTAAGACGGGACTTGTGTCAGGGTCTGCGCCCGGTCCCCTTTAAGTTAAATTTTTGAATTTGTGGCGCCATCTACCAGTATATTTTAAAAGTTCACACATGTCCTTGTAATTGTTATGGCACAAAATTTGAATTCTAATCAGAGGTCTCTAACACTGACTTATCTTAAGAACTTGATCAGGCCTTGGAGTTTAGATTTATAAACATAGCCCAAGGGCATGTATTAGAGTGTAGTTACAGAAACATATGAGTTACGTTCGCCAGATCTTTGCGATGTCATGTCTCCAACAATACTGGTTTGGTTTAACTTACATCTCCCGCAAACACATGCACAAACTTACAAAACACGCAAATACGAAAACACACAAAACCAAAACACACAAAACGAAAACACACAAAACGAAAACACGCAAACACACAGAAACGAAAACACAACAAACAATACGAAAACACAAAAACGAAAACAAAACAAACGAAAACGCAAACACACAAGCAAGACACAAACACGAATCAAAACGAAAACAACTACAAAAACAAACCAACATCGTCACAAATACGAAAACACCAAACGAAACACCAAAACAAACGAAACACGCAAATCGAAACACACAAACACGAAAATACGAAAACGCAAGAAAGAAAACACCCAAAACCAAAACACTCAAACTCGTAAACATGCAATTACGAAAACACACAAAACGAAAACACGCAAACTCGCAAACACACAAAACAAAAACACGCAAATACGAAAATACGAAAACACGCAAATACGAAAACGCACAAACGAAAACACACAAAACGAAAACACTCAAAGCTGCAGAATGAATCAAGCCAAGGGGTTGGCAAATCAGAATTATGAGGGTCCTTTTTTTAAGATGAGTGAGGAGATTGTGAAGTACTGCCTAATGGATGTTAAGATCCTTGTTAAAGGTTGTATTAGTTTCTGGTTCACCTTCACGACCCAAAATAAAGTCGATCCGTTTCAGAAAGCTACTACAATTGCTAGCGCCTGCAAAGTGTTTCGTAGGCTTTTCCTCAAAGAGAACACAATAGGGCTCATTCCAAAATGCGGCTATAGACGTGCCGACAGTCAAAAGTCGCAATACAGTAGGTGGAGCATTCACAACAAGTGACCATACAGCATGCAGGAAAAGTTCGTGAGTTTAGAACACCTGAAGGTGTTAAGGTCGACGGTTATTGTGTCGAGTCAAATACAGTTTATGAGTTTCAGGGATGCTATTGGCACGGTTGCGAGGAATGTTTCCCCAACCATGCCAATATTGACCCTAAGCTAGGTGTAAATACATCCATGTCTGCCCGAAACGAGAACACGGTGGCACGACCTCAATTTCTACGCGAGCGCGGATATAATCTAGAGGAAATGCGCGAATGTGATTTTAAAAGACTAGTTGCGAAGCCCTACACATATCTTACAAGTTAGCATTAGGGTCTCTTATTGAAACAATTTCAAATTCCCCACCAATCAGAATGCTGAGACTTAGCTCCTCCAATCAGGGTACAGGGTCAAGAAAAACAAAATGGTCTACCAGATAATTACCAAAAATAGTAGTCACCCCCCCTAACCTTCAGCCCTACCCCCAACCCCAAGACCAACTCCAAGTCCAACCCCAAAAACCAACTCCAAGACCAAACCCAAGCTCAAGGCCTAAATACGCCTCTCAAGTATGCGCGATAAAAAAGGTCGATAAAATAATGGCCGACAAAAGGACCTTAATTAGGGGTTAAACTCCGCCCAAGGGTTGAAAAAGGCCTCCGAAAAGAAGCCAACATCCTGCCCCAACCCAAAATCCAAGACCAAGGCCTAAATGTGCCCCTCACGTGAGCAAGTACAAAAAGTGCATGGCTGTTAAAAAGGCTCTTTATACAACCAAATTAGGGTGAAAATCAAGGGGTTAAAAAAGGGCTCCGAAAAGAAACCATAGGAGTGGAAAATACGGTCTCCCAAATGGGCGGTCTTGTGACGTCAAAATCCAAGATGGCGGCCAAGGTGCCTGTGTTCTACTAATATAAAATTGCATGATTGTGACTGTTTAGGGTATAAAGTTATATGTAATTGTTCTGTAACTGAACAAGTGTATGACACTATGTATTTAGGAATCAAAATTAATCACCACCTAAAATTTCATAAACATATAGAATTTGTGTTCAACAAATTAAAGAGAGTTTCCCGATGTATGTATCCTTAAGACGAATATCTAACAAAAACGTCCTGAAATTAGTTTACAAAGCATTATTCGAATCAATAGTAAGATACGGAATACGAAATCGGGGTTGTGCCGAAATCACTTACACAAAAAAAATATGCAAGCTACAACTGAAGGTATTGCAAATGATAGAAGGAAAAGAAAATGAAAATTATGAATTGTTTAACAAATTTGACACTTTGACTACTGTAAAATTGTATAAATACTATATTGTAATACATCATCATGAAAACCATTGATCACTCGCATTATACGCGTAACCAGAAATATGTAATCCCAAATAGTTACAATAAATATGGCGACAGAACCCTAAAATGCATCGTGCCAAAACTGTTTAGTGAAATTCCATTTGCATGTGAAGATAAAGCCATGTCGCAATTCAAAAATGAATTAAAAATATGGCTAAGACATGATGTCTAAATTATTACTTGATATTATACTTCTTTCTATTTTTAAACAATACTACTGAAAACATTTTTATTCATAATTAAGTCTTGTAAAATTATTGATTTGTTTATACCTACAAAATAAGTAATGTAAACCTTTGTAAATAACGATTGCACTTAACCCTTCAGCGCTAGTGAACTATTGTTGATAAAATCTTAATTTACACACTGTTATGAATTAGTGGAACCTACTGTCTGTGACTTAGTAGGACCCAATAACTATATGCATATATGGTGAAATAAATAAATAAAAAAATAAACAAAAAATTATTATTATTATTGTATTATCCTCACTTTACCTGGTTAAAGGTAGAGGACAAGATCTTCTCGCAAAACTCATTCCTTGTTGACATATTTATTTAATTATTTTTCGGACTATTCTGCATGTTTCTAATACTGTTGATTTTTGCATTTCTGTTATAAGCTTCTCAGTAATGTGCTGTTTTTTACACTCGCTATTTAATTCCTTTGGTATGTCTGTTAACAGAAATGACAATAAGAAATATTAACACTTTTTCCATTTTACACATAGTTTTTATTTCTTCCGCTAGACCTGCACATTTTCGTATTTTTTCTGTTATTGTTTTTTGTATGTTATGGTCCAGGGGGTGTGCGATATCAATTAATGTGGTAGTTTTATTTTTCTTGTCTATGACTATTATGTCTGGTCTATTATTAATAATTGTTTTGTCTGTTATGAGTTATGACTGTTCGGTCCAGTATATCTTGAAGTTTTGATTTTCTTTGACGGCTTCGGGTGTGTATGTATAGTATAGATCTTCGATTGATTCAATATTGTATTTCTTCAGGAAATATTTGTGGAGGATTGCTGTTCCATGTTTGGGTAAGCTTAGTTATGAACGATTCTAAATGTTCTAACTGTGATTGAATGCTTAAAGGTGTGTATTTTTTGTCAGCTTGTAGCTTGTTTGACGGCCGCGTGTAGGTGGGATTGCGTTCCTTTTATGTTGAAGTATGTCAACAGGTTGCGTATTTGCATGTTGTGTTGCGTTTGTTCTATGTTGGTTAATCCACGTCAGATTCGTTTCCTGGGTAGATATAATCTTTCAATTGCTGAGTTAGGATGTAGTGCTCTGTTATTCTTGAGTATTCTTCTAGTTTATCCTGTCTAGTGCTTGTATGTCTGTTATGCTCCAGTTGATGACTCCAAAGGAGTAGGTTAGGGTTGTTATTGCCCATATATTAATTACTTTAAATTTGTTTTTATCGTTTAGTTCTGTTTACATGATTATCTTTAATCTAATCTGATATTTTTTCTTGATATTTTCTTTCGTATCTTTGGTGTTAAATGTGAGAGTTTCTTTAATTCCCAGATATCTGTAAGATTTGTTTTCTGCTAGTTTTGGGAATATGTTGTTCATAGTGAGTTCAATGTTGTTGGTTTCTTCTAACAATGAGGGATACGCGTTTATCTAGACCGAACTTCATGTGTATACCCTTTGAGAACGTGACAGTGGTTTCTAGAAGTGAAGATAGTTTCCTTTAGTCTGGGGCATATCTCTTTAAGTCGTCAACGTAGAACCGATGGGATATTTTATAGTTACTATTTATTTTGTTTCCTATTTTGTTGAATTGAGAAAAGTACTCAGTGGATTCAGTGCTAAGATGAACCATTTTGGGCTTCAAGTGTCCCCTTGGAAGATTCTTCTCTTAATTTGTATATTATTTGTTTCGAGTTTTATATTATGCAGGCTAAGGTTTAATTTTGTTTCCCAATTTGTCATTGTATATTTAAGGAATTTTACGATGGTTGTAGATTTGTAAGATATGAAGAAGCCATGAGTGAGGGATTGAATCATATGCTATTTGGTAGTCAATCCAAGAAACTGCTACGTTCTTATTTTCTGTTTGTTTTGTTATAATTCGGTCTATTATTTGTTGCTCTTTACATCCTTTAGCTCCCTTTGTGCATCCTTTCTGTTCTTCATGTTCGATATTTTGTTCTGTAACGTGCGTTGTGATTTTTATGGCTACAGTTTTCGTGATTATTTTGTATAATGTATTTAGACATGTTATTGGTCCGTAATTTGTGGGCTCGTGTGTATTTTCATTTTTAGGTTTAAGAAAAGTTATGCCGTGTGTTAGTGTAGCTGGAATATTTGTTGGATTTGTTATTGTATGTTTGATTATTTGGGTCATTTTCTCGTGGAAAGTGTTTCCAGAAATAGTTGTAAGTTTTGTCTGGTCCTGGTGCTTTCTAATTTGCTAGCTTCTTTAAAATCATTGTAAGTTCCTCATTTGTTATTTCGTAGGGTGCCATATGTTCTAGTGATTCTGTTCTTTCCTCTTCTGCTTCTACCCATTGTTTTTTTGTGTGTTCGACTGGTTTTGACGATATTGATTTCCACTACTCCTCTATCTTGAGTAACTGTGTGTTGATACTTGTTGTGTCTGAGTTTTCTAGTGTTTGGTAGAATTGTTTTTCATCTGTTGCAAAGCTTCGGTTCTCTTGTTTTCTTTTATGTGATTTGATGTTTCTCTTAAACCTTTTGCTGGTAGTCATAAGTTTTTGTTTCATTATGTCTATTATTTCTGTTGTTATTATACCGGGATTTGTTTTCGGGTTATATTTTTTTATAAAGTTTCCTGTGTTTTTGCTTCGGTGATGTTAATGAGTTATTTATTTGAGTTAGGTCACTGCGAATTGTGCTTATTTTATTTTTTATTCATTTTTGCCATGATGGTTTGCTGCCGATATTATTCATAGGTTTTTGGGTCTCGGTGTTCTGTTTGTTAGTGAGGTCTAGACTTTCTGCAATTGAAATGGCTGTGATGTAGGCTATGAGATCGTTAATACTTTGTACATTGCGTATGTGCTTCTCGATGTAATCGTTGTATTTTTGTACTGTGTTTTTTGTTTTTAAATTATATAGTAATTTTGACAAGCTTTCCCTGTGGTTGGGATTACTTCCTTTTAGATGAATCATATCTTTCTCGAATACTTTCTCCATTTCAGTTTGTGACTTTTGTGTTCTTAACAATGTGTTATGGTTGTTTATTGTTTATGCATTGTTGTCTGTTATGGGATTGTTGTGGGTAATTCGAGTAATTGGTACTTAGAGTAATAAGGAGATTTCTTTGTTGCGTGTGATTTGGTCAGTTTGTATATTATTTTTCTGCATTTCTAGTTGGATTTGTTCTTTAATGGTGTTGATTTCTACTTGGGTGAGGTAACCATTTTTTTCTATTGCTCTCTTTCTGTCACAAATATTTTGTTCGTTGCCATACCACATAGGGTAGATATTTTTACATTCAGTAAAGAAACTTTTCCTGTGCCCTATTATTTGGGATCCAAGGTGGATGTCTCTAAAAAGGCTTTGAAAATGTCAACGTTATTTTCTTTTGACCATTTCAGTCTTTGTTCCATTCTCTTGGGAGGAATAGGTTGTGGCTGGCCTAAACTAGGAGCGGGTAGAGCTTGTGTTGTGTTGGAATCGTGAATGTCTTGGTTGCCAACATTTTGGGGTTCGGGTGAGTTTATAAGACGTACCCTATATACTCTTTGGTTATTATTTGTAATTAGGTTTTCCATCGTTATTCCCACGAGTACCTAGGGAATTGGTAAGTCCGTCAGTGCAGAGCCCCGAAATACACTGATAAGGCTATATTTAAACAGGGTGTCGCCCGGTACCTTGAGTTCCACAGTAACGATACAATGTTACCCCTGTATCATGCATCCTCTTCACCTCTGTGTGTCTCTCCTTAGGATTGGGGTTTTCTTCTAGTTTTCTTGTATTTCAAGTAGAGAGAATTATAACATATATTCCTTAAATAAACGTTATTTACGTAATATATAGTTTAATTGATTTTATATCAAAATTAATTGTATGTTATCAAGTTTGTTCAAACACAATTTGTATACTAAAAATTTGACGTACGTCAATAAGTCCATTAGTGGAAATTGTAAATTTTTTTTTAAATGTATGAACATTTTCAATCTTCTTATTTAATCATAATTATAAATTAAACATAAGATTTTTGGTTCATATTAAATTGGATTTTCATTAGATTGAACATCTCAATTTTCCTAATGTAATTATAAATTGTAATCCACGTTTCTATTGTATACCAAATTTGATCTTCCATTAATTGTATACCGGGTGTCTAGAATCTACCCACGTTCTATAGCTATCTTTGTTATTATAAGAGATACAGAGTCGGTTAAATTAGCAAAGTTGGGCAGAGTTACATGATAATTCCAATACCGATAAGAAAATTCAAAATTGTTGCCAACTTTCTAAGATATCTGAAAATAACTAAAAATCGGCCAAATTTTCAATCGGCTATATCTTTTGTAATATTCAAAATACGAAAAAGTTATAATAGAGGCTTTTGATAGCTATTTTTACGCAAAATGGGAAAATGCGAATAAATTTTTTTTTTTAGTAATTATTTTTCCCGCTACAACCCAAACATACATTTTTTAAATGGCAACTATAGGTGGCTATGTACTCATTCGATGGCTTATTTTTTCCTGATTTCAAAAATGTATAGCTTTGTCTGTTTAATATTATTAGTTAATTCAAAATTTTCAAAAAAAAAAAAGGTAATTATAATATTTATTAAACAAATTAAAGTGTGCCGTGAACATTTAAATAACAAAAGAAGCATATTCTACTGCTAAATTTGTGGAAACAACAAGAAATAATGTACTACATTATCAAAATAAAAAAGTTCTAAATAAATTTAACTTACAACGAAGAGTAAACAGCAAAAAATATAAACAGATAAGACAATCATAGAAGTGCTTCAAAATACCCTCCATTATTTTGAACACACATTTGAAATCGTTTTAAAATTTCGTTTTGAACTTTTAATAAACTTTGGGTTCTAATTTGTTGTATAGCAACACGAATTTTATTTTTTAAACCGTCTAGATTACCAAGTTTTACTCGGTACACTTTGTCTTTGATTGCACCCCACAAGAAATTGACTGTATTTCCCCATATTACTTTATTAGCGTATTTTTATCAAATGAGGTTGTTATTAAAATTATTACATTTATTTTAATGCTTATCTACAGATTGTTTAACATACGAAATTTATTTATACATTGATTACGTGTTAACTTGTAAGGCACGCTTCGCTGAAGGGTACAATTGTATGCGCGTCCTTACATAATCTGCTAACTTATAAGATGATCTTAAATCTGTATTCTGATAAATAGATTACAAGTTTTCATAATAAAATATTATTAGAGTCGATATGCCGTTTATTTCAAGTAATTGTTTCAATATATATAAAATGCGTTATTTTTATCAAATGAGGTTGTTATTAAAATTATTACATTTATTTTAATGCTTATCTACAGATTGTTTAACATACGAAATTTATTTATACATTGATTACGTGTTAACTTGTAAGACACGCTTCGCTGAATGGTACAATTGTATGCGCGTCCTTACATAATCTGCTAACTTATAAGATGATCTTAAATCTGTATTCTGATAAATAGATTACAAGTTTTCATAATAAAATATTATTAGAGTCGATATGCCGTTTATTTCAAGTAATTGTTTCAATATATATAAAATGCGTGAGAGTGGACTTGTATTATTTGTTGTAATATGTGTTATTACACTTTCTTTTTAATTGCAGTTTGTAACCTTCTACCTACACAACCTTCAACTTACACACGAATTAATAACCACCTCCATTAGTTTATAACACTATTGCTTGGTACCGCATTTTTATTTACGTCGAATTCATATAAAGTTATTAACGCTTCATTTTAATGGGACCATCAGCTGTTCCTAATTGCAAGCTTGTTAAAACATGTCCTTGTCATTTACAGGTGGTATTTCGAAATGTTTATCTAGTGAACACCTGTAAATGCATTATGCAATTGAAAGAAGAACAGTAACGCTCTTTAATATTAAAAAAAGGTGATTAATACCTTTGTATTTCAATTTTAAAAAATCAAGTGCTGTATTATGAGGGTCAATCAGCCTGGGCACGTAAAATAGACTTTTTAATTATGTCCATATAAATTGTTAAAATAATATAAGAATAAAAAGTGCCGATGCATTTAAAGATTATTATCGAACACTGTTCTGTAATAAAATGATAAAAGGGTTCTTTTAAACAAAGGTCTTAGATTTTAAGTTAACGTGTATTTTTACATTTTAGTTAATTAAAATTATTTTTCCAATCAAGTTAAACGTCTGTTTAACATTGTTTGACAAGAGTGTTGCATACCGTAAGGAATATGTTATAAAACGCTTTAGCGCGATCATTAGTCTTAGCAATAGCATTTAGAAGTAACGATACAATGCGTCATAGTATGCAAATGGGTTGTCCCTTACTTCAATCACGAGCTGTACAACTCTGCCAAAACCGCTGTGTAGACCTTAGTCAGGGTGGTAGTTACGAACAGATTCAAGCATTTCAATACCATTTAGATTCATATACCATTGTAGTTTATAATTCGCGCGTAGGTGATTCAGTTTACTTTGAGGGTCCTAGGGAACCAGGTAGGGTAGTTTTAAATTTAATATTAGAAGACGAGCATTATAATGTCATTACCAGCCTAACTTCAGCATTTACCTGCGGTTATTACTGTGAACAATGCAAAAAACGTTATAATGACAAGTTATGTAATTTATTTCTTGTGGTTATCGGTTTAATACCTATTATAACTAATTCTGTCTCCTCGGATAATCGCTCAAATTTCCTACAGTCTCTAGAGTTTATAATACGTTTAATTTTTACATAGAAGTTTCGTTAATGTTATCCATGTCTTGTTGAAGGAAATTTACATTTTTCGTATTTTCTAAAGCTTTCACATGTCCCACAACATCTATCTTAGCAGAAAAATTCCATTAAATGTGGTAATTCAATTAGTTTAAACGTCCCGTCTTTCTCTCTCGTGTTCTCCTTGTTTCTCTCGCCTCTCTCTCTCTCTCGCGCCTTGCTCGTCTCTCTTGCTTCGCTCGCTTCTCCTATGTCTCTCTCTCTCTCTCGTTTCTTTCTCTTCTCTCTTCTCCCTCGTTTCTCTCACTCGTTTCTATTGCCTTCTCCCCTCTCGCTTCTCTCGTTCCCGTCGCCTGCTCCTCGTAACAGAACCAAATTAACTAAACTAAGCGCACGCTTTTATAGTATTTTACAGGGTCAAAGGTCAAATTAAGTTGCTTTGAAATTCACATGGCTAACTTCATGGCCAACTTGAAGGCCATGCTTATGGCTAACTTCAAGGCCGATGACTTTCTCAAGGTAAATAAGTATTATGTTTATCTTTTAATACCGAATGACCTTATTGCTGAAGGTGAAGTTAGGTAATAATAACATAATTTGTACATACGAAGCCAAAATTGGCATTAAAAGAAGTGTAATAATTATAATAACGTTTTTATTTTTAGCTAAGCGTTTTATAACATATTCCTTACGGTATGCAACACTCTTGTCAAACAATGTTAAACAGACGTTAAACTTCATTGGAAAAATAATTTTAATTAACTAAAATGTAAAAATACACGTCAACTTAAAATCTAAGACCTTTGTTTAAAAGAACCCTTTTATCATTTTATTACAGAACAGTGTTCGATAGTAATCTTTAAATGCATCGGCACTTTTTATTCTTATATTATTTTAACAATTTATATGGACATAATTAAAAAGTCTATTTTACGTGCCCAGGCTGATTGACCCTCATAATACAGCACTTGATTTTTTAAAATTGAAATACAAAGGTATTAATCACCTTTTTTTAATATCAAAGAGCGTTACTGTTCTTCTTTTAATTGCATGATGCATTTACAGGTGTTCACTAAATAAACATTTCGAAATACCACCTGTACATGACAAGAACGTGTTTTAACAACCTTGCAATTAGGAACAGCTGATGGTCCCATTAAAATGAGCGTTAATAACTTTATATAAGTTCGACGTAAATAAAAATGCGGTACCAAGCAATAGTGTTATAAACTAATGGAGGTCGTTATTAATTCGTGTATAAGTTGAAGGTTGTGTAAGTAGAAGGTTACAAACTACAATTAAAAAGAAAGTGTAATAACACATATTACAACAAATAATACAAGTCCACTCTCACGCATTTTATATATATTGAAACAATTACTTGAAATAAACGGCATATCGACTCTAATAATATTTTATTATGAAAACTTGCAATCTATTTATCAGAATACAGATTTAAGATCATCTTATAAGTTAGCAGATTATGTTAGGACGCGCATACAATTGTACCCTTCAGCGAAGCGTGTCTTACAAGTTAACACGTAATCAATGTATAAATAAATTTCGTATGTTAAACAATCTGTAGATAGGCATTAAAATAAATGTAATAATTTTAATAACAACCTCATTTGATAAAAATACGCTAATAAAGTAATATGGGGAAATACAGTCAATTTTTTCCGCGTGTAATTATTACCTAATCAATCCTTTAAATGAGTTTTATATCATTCAAATATATGATAAACAAGCTCTAATAAATGTTAATAGTAGACGCAGATTAAATAAATTATCTTTTACATCTAATGATTATTTGCGCACCCTTATCAGAATACAGATCAACTTATAGGGCAACAGATTAGGATCGAGAATTTCCCCGGATTAAAAATAATTAATTAATTAATAAAAAATAATTAATAAAAAATGATCAACAAAAATCGACTTCTACACGTAGGTATAAAAAAAAATCAAAAAGGCTTTAATCAGGGTTGAAATTCCCATCAAGGGTTGAAAAAGACCACCGAAAAGAAGCCGTCACAGCCCCAGCGCCGGCGCCTGGACCAGCCCCAAGTCCAATACCAACCCCAAGACCAACCCCTAGACCTAACCCTAAATACACCCCTCACGTGAGCTAGTACAAAGAGTCGGTAGTTAGGGTGAAAATTCCATCAAGGGTTGACCTCTGGAAAGAAACCATAGGTTCTACACGTGGGCGAGTAAAAACAAAAATAATTAGGGATGAAAAGGGGTTGAAAAAAGACTCCGAAAAGAAACCATAGGGGTGGAAAATACTGTCCCCCACGTGGGCATATAAAAAAGTGAAAGTGGGCGGGGCTTGTGACGTAAAAAAAGTGGAGGGGATGGTGTCGCACTTCTACTAATAGCTATTAAAAGTCTCTCTTATAACTTTTTCGTGTTTTGAATATTAAAAAAGATATAGCCGATCGAAAATTTGGACGATTTTTAGTTATTTTCAGATATTTTAGAAAGTTGGCAACAATGTTGAATTTTCTTATCGGTATTTGAATTATCATGTAATTCTGCCCAACTTTGCTAAATTAACCGACTCTGTATCTTATAATAACAAAGATAGCCAGAGAACGTGGGTAGATTCTAGACACCCTGTATATTATAGACGTTCATAATTGTTAATATTAAATGTATTCATTACATATCTTGTCAATTAACACAGAATTAATATAAAAGGATCCATACTCTTAAAATTATGTGTGATTTTATTTATTACCATTAGTATTATTATTACTATTATTATTATAACATCAATTCTTTCAGGAATCTCAGGATATTCCCCCAACCGAACGTGATAGTCGTAATAATCTCTACCATGCTCATACACATCAGGTACGGATAAGCTACATGAACCAAATAATAACTGATTACTTACACTTAACAGCATAACGTCCACATATCAACAACCAACACTCCAGAATATGATAAGAAAAAAGTATTGGAACCTTTATTTATGGCTGTCTCTAGTTTTGTCGGTATGGCCGTTATGTTCGTATTATCAATAATATTCCTTCCCAAGTTTGGGACTGCAAAATCCAGAGGTGTGAAACAAGAATCAGAAGAACAGATATATAACATTGCTCATGTAATTTTCCAAGCAATTGAAGGAGGAGATTGCACAGAACGAGTTGTTTGTGAAATCGGAAAAGTAGCGAAAGCTTTCAATATTCACAATAATCGATTTTTAAAGTAAGTGTTAACTTTACGTTTTGTGGGTTCAAACGTTAAATACTGTTTTGTTTTAGATTATTTAAACGATTATCGCCAAAAAAAGTTGGATGGTACGTGAGCAGAATAGTAAAATATTCTAATAAAAATTTTAAATGCTCCGCTGTACGCTGCAAAACAAAAGGTTCTTCGAATATTAGAAAAATTTAACAAATGATACTTTATCTTAGTAGTTATTTATTTATTAGTTTATTTATTTTCGTATTTATTTTGTGATTATTAATGTTTAATAAACGAGCATATCAAAATCATCTTGTTGAATTAAAAAAATCCAAGCACGCGGTTTTAGAATACACAGACTTAAATATCGACAAAAATGAGTTTAATTTGCTTACATTTGGAAAAGAGCGAGCGTAATCTGGTTTTAATGTCACAATAGCAAAGTAAAGAGTCATTAAAAATACATTTCATTGAAATAATTGCACCTATTTATTACAATTTTTATGTGTACTAAGTAGCATGTGACAAAGCAGGTTCCGTACCTAATAAAAAGAACAGTTTTACAACTCTTTCTCCTTTCTACAATCAAAACAAATGTGTAATTCATTAATATTTTCCTATCAAAGACGTAAGAATAAATACCGCTTACATTAAGTTGCCCTCTCCTCCACAGTCTATCTGTTGGAGCTTCTTTACGCTGTTGGGTTGCACCCCCTTGCATCACACATTTTTCCTTTTACACCACTCTGGGGGTCGATTCTTGAGTTCATATGAATATGTTTCCTATAGGAAACTTTGAGATTTTCCTATAAGAACGCGTATTAGCTATTCTTGACGCTCCAATAGGAGCCATTTCTCATCAGGAATATTTGCACTTGGTAATTCCCATCGGAAACGGGCATTCCTACGCGTTACTATGACATTTCTAATGTCAGTTTTTGCATTAAAATGGCTAATTTAGAAGAATTTGCTCAGTAATGGTAGAAATAATTGAGGAAGCTGAAAACATAGTGAATAGACGGCCACGTTTATTACTAAACAACATGAGCTTAGAACCGTTTGAAATGTTGTCGGAAAGAATGTTTATAAAAATATTTAGACTCAGTAAGAATCTTGCGAGACATCTAATTATTTCACTAGATCCATATTTATTGGCTCCTTCACGGATATCAGCTTTAAATAAAGTGGAAAAGGTAATTTTTTTGCTATTCACTGGATGTGCCGTAATAAAGGGAAATTATAGGTTTTGGTAGCACTTAAGTTTTATGCTACAGGTAGTTACCAAACTGATGTTGGTTATAACTTTTTTCTGGAATTAGTCAACCATCGGTAAGTCGAAGCATTGAAGAAGTAACCAATGCTTTGAATGAACCGAATATTTTCAATCAATCGGTGAAATTTCCTGAGTTAAATAGTATTCGAATAGAGTAAGTACATGTGCCCTATTCATTTCATTGTAAGAACTTTATTTTTGTATTGAAGTTTTTATAGAGATTATGGTTTTCCGCTTGAGTGTATAGATTGTACAACGTTGCAATATTTCAAAAGTGAACGACTACAATTATCCAGAACACATATATGTAAATCGGAAACTTTATCACTCAATAAATGTTCAATTGGTAATTAAACAGATTTTCTTTTGATTGCACCAATAACTATAGTCTATTATTTCCAGATATGTGGCTCTGGATTACGTATATTAAATGTAAATGCTCAATTTCCAGGAAGTACGCATGACGCGTATATCTGGAGTCGATCAAATATTCAGCCAGCATTAAGAGCATTAACTAGGACAAATCCTGATTACTTCGTAATTGGTATGCATTTTTACAGTATGTAGGTTGTTTTTAATTATACTTAAATAGTTGTTTTGGGAATTATTGATTCATATTTAATGAACCTTTTTGTTCTTGTGGGAGACTCTGGGTATCCCCTAAGACCTTGATTACAAACCCCTGTAAGAAATCCAGCTCCAAGGTCACAGGAAGAAGCATATAATAATGCTATCACCCGAACGAGAAGTATTATTGAACGGTGCAACGGGTACTTAAAGCCCGATGTAGATGTTTACTAAAATACACGGTTCTGCATTATTTACCAACCAAATGTTCCAAAATTTTCAATGCATGGAGTATTTGGAGTAAAGCAAATCGTGCAAGAACAGGACATGGACGAACTAACTCTATGCGATGGGCATATTGTAAACGTCGGTTCTAATACAAAATTTGATGGTGGTTTTGTCAAGATCTACGAGTTAATAGAAGATGTGGTTCACTGGTTACAATATAATTCTGAAAGATTTGTGTACATACACCCTTGGATCAAAAATTTTGAAGTCTGCCCTGGACGCACCTACGACCATGAAGAATAAGAAGTCACTTCAAGAACTAAGACTTGGTTGCAAAAATGTGTTTTTTCATAAATATAAATATAACATAATATAATTCAACATTTCTTAGGCTCTGTCATAAGGTTGACTAATGTTTTTAAAGAGTCGGCAATAGATTGTTGAGCTGCAACATTCTTTTCCATTAGGCTCAGTTTTTTTTCATACTATTTAGCCTTCAGCTCAATTTTCCGTTCACATTGTGAAACTAAATTTTCATTGGCTCTAATGGAAGTTTACAGCCTCTTAACTGCTGCAGATTTGTTTTTCTCCCCATTTCCTGATGTTGGTTTGGTGAAAGAACTTGATTTGTTCTCCTCAAGGTCTGTAAATAAATTCTTGTTCAAGAAAAACGCTTCTTAATAGTGCGGATTTCTTAAAAGTACCTCCAACCTTACCTACAAGATCCATTTCAGAAGCATATATAACGTAGGGTAGGATCAGATTGCAATTTTTTTTCAGAGTCATTTGACTTCTGTTGAATCCTGCAAAAAAAATATATACAAAACAATTTTAGAAATTGTATAACTAGTTGCCACTAATGATTCTGTAAAAGTGTATCCCCTCAAGCTCGTCGGACACAAAACGTCCAAATATCTGCTGGTCCTCGTTAGACATCTTTGCATCTATTGGGGGCCCACCTCCAGTACCAGACCCATGAAGAACTTTGGTTGTCAATTTCTTTCTAGTTCTTTTCTTTAAATCATGCCAGGTCTAAAATTAAAAAAAACAACGTACCAAAAACTAATGTTTAGATAATATGATGATTATAATGTTATATTTTATAACAGTTAAATAAACATTTATCACAATACGAAATAAATGTAAAACATACCGTTCTCCATTGGCGCTAATCTTTGTGACTACCCGATATGGCATTTATGGTGTCGGCGATGACTTCCCATCGTTTCTGGGCTCTCGTTTTTAGTGAACGGTGCGGAAAACTTTCCTATTAAGAGCCCTTGATTATTTTGTAGAAGCTCTAATAATTTGCTCTTCTGGTTGTCACTAATATTGCCACACCTTTGGCCATCTTTGGTATTTTGGAGTTTGTTAAGAATAAATCAGAGACAATGAATAAATGCAGCACAAGCAAGGAACACGAAATGACACAACACAGTGGCAACACACATGACATGAGCATGTTAAATGTTAACAATAACAACACTCTATGCATGTGCATTATTCAAACGCTATTGGTCAATATGATATATGAACCAGGTTCTATCGACGACCGACGGTATTTCCCATTCCAACGACAAATAAATTCCTATGATAGTCAAGAATACGAAAATGTTTGTTGGAGTCGTTTCCAACGCAAACTTAGCGTAGGAAAATATTCCTATAGGAAACGTTTCCTAAGAACTCAAGAATCGACCCCCAGGTTGGAGTTATGAACACATTTCGTTTTCCAACCCTACTCCCCTCCTCCTCACTTTAATAAAATTGTTATTTTTGTACCCTTCGCTTGCACATACACACTGTACCATTATGCACCACAAAAAGTTTCGAATGCACTTTCTAACAAATGTCCGATAATCGATTCCAAACCTGATTAACCGAACCCCCACATTTAATTTAATGAACTTTTTTTGTGTTGTTAGTTTGCACTCGTGCTGCACACCTATGAACCACCCTTTTTTGCTTTGTACCATTCAGACTGTTAAGTTTTGAACAAATTATATCCAACGTATTGTAAGATTTTATGTTGTTGTAGTCCACTCGTCGTGAACCCCTATACAATTTAACCCTGAGTTTCCTTCGGGTCTATATGACCCGAAATCAAATTGTTGTTTAGATAACTTTTTTGTTTATTGATATCTAAACTTCGTAGTTAATGGCTTTGTTTCTAATCCATTGAAGAATGAGGTGGCTTGTTTGTTTTAATAATTTTTTTTTTCGTTATTTTTTTAAACATGATTGTTACATTGGTGTTCCTCGGGTCATTATGACCCGAGGCTGTAATACATTAGTAGGACGTATCAATTTGTATTTTCGATTATTTTATGTTGAAATTTGAGTATAGATCATATGCATATCATCACATGCTTGTTCAAATGTACCTACCTATGCGAGTTACTACAGCATTTTCGGCAGGTCTGTAGGCACGTGTACAAGTCGAAACAGGAACAGACTTGCAACTTCAGCAGGTATAAATATCATATCGCAGTATGCAACCGACAGTTTTGTTTGTTACGTTGCACAGTAAAGTGCGGTTTGTTGTACGTACTACTAGTTCTTCTAAAGTGCTGAAATAACAATAATGGCAGAAAAATATCTTAGTGGTGAAGACTTAGAAAAACTTATTGATTATTTGAGTGACATTAGTGACGGTGAAGCTTCTGTAGAGGAAGATCATATCAGTGAAGATAGTGATTATGAACAGTCAGACGATGATTTTTTCGACGATGCTGGGCGGACAAATCCTACGCAATTGATGCCACCTGCTCAATCGGTTCAATCTAAAGGTAGTGCTATAACTTGGATGTTAGATCCATTTCCTCAATCAGGGTGTGCAACTAGTGCAAATATCATAAAAGTCGCTCCAGGTCCAACTAGATACAGCAATGCACGAGTCCAGGATGTAAAATCTACATTTCAGTTATTTTTCAATAGTTCTCTGGAAACTATAATTTTGAAAATGACTAACATCGAAGGTAGTAGAGTGTGCGGTGATAAGTGGCAAGAATTGGATAACATTACTTTGGAGGCCTACATAGGTTTGTTACGTTTAGGAGGTACAGATCGCATGATGAATCTATCAGAAGTTTGTGGAATGCAGAAACAGGCAGACCTCTTTTTCGCGCAACAATGTCGTTGAAACGATTTTATTACATATCACGCGTGTTACGGTTTGATAATAAAGAAGATCGTCAAGAAAGTAGGCTACGGGATAAGTTGGCTCCTACTAGAGAATTTTGGGAAAAATGGGCTGAAATACTACAAAAATTGAACAATCCTGGGCAAAACGTAACTGTAGACGAACAGCTGGTTGCATTTAGAGGTCGTTGTCCATTCAAGCAGTATATACCAAGAAATCCAGCAAAATATGGCATCAAAATATGGACGCTTTGTGATAGTGCAAGTTCTTGTGCTTTAGAAGTTCAAGTATATACGGGAAAACCACCTGGGGGAAAACCTGAAAAGGATCAGGGGCTGAAAGTAGTTTTAGACCTTACTTATGGACTAAGAGGTCAGAGTGTAACTTCTGGCAATTTCTGTACATCGTGTAAATTGGGTCAAATGCTTCTCAAAAGAAATCTTATTGTGCTAGGGACTGTCAGGAAAAGCAAGCCTGAGCTACCTATCATGGAACTAAATAACGTTGTGCATAGTTCCAATTTTTTTTTTACTAAAGATACCGCAGTTGTGTCTTATATTCCAAAAAAATACAAGAAGGTGATTCTAATGAGTACGTTTCATAACCAGAAACAAATAAGCGACAGAGAAGGCAAAAAACCACAAATTATACTTGATTATAATTCTATAAAAGGAGCAATTGATACATTAGATCAGCTAATCGGTGCATACACATGGAAACGAAAAACAAATCGATGGCCCATAATCTTATTTTACAACATTTTAAATACCGCTGCCTATAATGCTTTCGTCTTACGGCGCGAAATAAATCCAGACTGGAATAAAAATGTTTTCTTCAAAAGAAGACTGTTCTTATAACAACTGGGCAGACAATTGGTAAATCCTTACATTTTGTCCAGAAAACATCTTCCCCGTAATGAACAAGCAGCTGCAATTGTAACAGCTATTCAACAACCATTGGTGGAAAATTCTACCGCACCTCTTCCTCGAACTAGCAAAAAAAAATAAACGAGCACGCTGCAAATTTTGCCCTTCTAAATGTGATAACAAAACTAATATGACCTGCATTAAGTGTAAAAAATATTTGTGTAAAGAACACGTGACCTATTATTGTCCCGACTGTAAGAAGTAGTGGATCATATCAATTATTAGCCATTTTTTATTCAGTTTTCTTTTTTATTTAAATTTGGTTGAATTTATGGTAAGTTTCACGTTTCATATAAAAAACATTGCATTACAGAAATAAAGTTAATAAATCTGACAATCGGTTCCGAACATTATTAACTACCGCTCGCACCCTTAATTTATTGAACATTTTTATCATTTTGGACCGCACTTGTCCTGAACTCCTATGAATCAGTTTCTTTCTTTTGCACAGGATCAGGCTGCTAAATTATGAGCAATTTTGGTTTACGGACCCTACCTCCATCCTTTAATAAAATGAGTTTTTTTTGTCTTTTGCTTGTTCCTACATTTAACTACTCTCCATTAACAATTTGATTTACATTTCCTTAAAAACGTTTGATAATCGATTTTGGGTATTACTAACTAACCCCTCCACCTCCAACGCATTGAAAGCTTTATGTTGTTGGATTGCACTCGTTGCGAACTCCTATGCACCACAATTTCTTTCTTTTATGCGATTCAGGTTGCTAAGTTTTGAACAAATTGTGCTTCCGAATCCTAATCCCCCCACTTCAACAAATTTGATCTTTTCTTTGCCATCCGTTTGCAATTGTATTGCATCGTTGTGTACCTTTAAAGGTTTGGAACGCTATTTGCAACAAATGTCTGACAATCGGTTCCGAACATTATTAACTACCGCTCGCACCCTTAATTTATTGAACATTTTTATCATTTTGGACCGCACTTGTCCTGAACTCCTATGAATCAGTTTCTTTCTTTTGCACAGGATCAGGCTGCTAAATTATAAACAATTTTGGTTTACGGACCCTACCTCCATCCTTTAATAAAATTAGTTTTTTTTTGCCCTTTGCTTGTTCCTACCACTCTGCATTAACAATTTGATTTACATTTCCTTAAAAACGTTTGATAATCGATTTTGGGTATTACTAACTAACCCCTCCACCTCCAACGCATTGAAAGCTTTATGTTGTTGGATTGCACTCGTTGCGAACTCCTATGCACCACAATTTCTTTCTTTTATGCGATTCAGGCTGCTAAGTTTTGAACAAATTGTGCTTCCGAATCCTAATCCCCCCACTTCAACAAATTTGATCTTTTCTTTGCCATCCGTTTGCAATTGTATTGCATCGTTGTGTACCTTTAAAGGTTTGGAACGCTATTTGCAACAAATGTCTGACAATCGGTTCCGAACATTATTAACTACCGCTCGCACCCTTAATTTATTGAACATTTTTATCATTTTGGACCGCACTTGTCCTGAACTCCTATGAATCAGTTTCTTTCTTTTGCACAGGATCAGGCTGCTAAATTATGAGCAATTTTGGTTTACGGACCCTACCTCCATCCTTTAATAAAATGAGTTTTTTTTGTCTTTTGCTTGTTCCTACATTTAACTACTCTCCATTAACAATTTGATTTACATTTCCTTAAAAACGTTTGATAATCGATTTTGGGTATTACTAACTACCCCTCCACCTCCAACGCATTGAAAGCTTTATGTTGTTGGATTGTACACGTTGCGAACTCCTATGCACTACAATTTGTTTCTTTTATACGATTCAGGCTGCTACGTTTTGAAAAAATTGCGTTTCCGAACCCTAGTCCCCCACTTCAACAAAATTGAGTTTTTTCTTTACCACTCGCTTGCATCTGTTTTGCACCGTTGTGCACTTTTAAAAGTTTGGAATGTCCTTTCTAATAAATGTCCATTTAATCGCTTCAGAATATTACTAACAGGCCCTTGTATCTTTAACTTATTGGGCTGCAGTTTTCCTGCACTCCAATACACCACATGTTTGTTACTTTTGCACCGGTTCAGGCTACTAAATTATGAACAAATTGCGAAAGTCATGTTTTTCTTTGTTTTTTTTTCTTTTGCGTCGGTTCAGACTGCTAAGTTATGAAGAAATTGCGTTTGTACACATCTGATTGAAGTTTTTCATTACCTTTTACTTACTCTTATATTCCACCACCGTGCATTAAAACTTTGAATTAAGTTTCCTTCAAATTTTTTGATAATCGAATTCTGAGTATTATTCACAATTGTGAATAAAAAATTTTACAATGTATTTTAATTATTGACCCACCTTGCATAACAAACATCTTGGTTATACATTTTATGCTCATGCGCGAATCATTTCCTTTGTGACCTACATGAATTATATCAAACGACAGCATGCACACAAATGGGTAAATGATAATGAGTTTAAATTTTTTTTTATAATAAAGCTTTTAATACTAAATAAATTCTCCACAGACATGAAAACAATTTGTCTCACATCCTACTTAACATAAATAAATCATGAGGTATTCACACAACTAAATTTCAATGCCAAAGATAACATGCTATAAATTGTCAAAATTCACTCACATATGACGATGATCCGGTAATGCAGCTGTCACTTATTGATGTTGGATACTGGTATTCCATTTTGATGTATTCTTATCTCTGGCACACATCTATGGCACATATTCCTCCAGGTAAAATCACTAACTTCCACTACGAAATGTATGTAACCTTTTTTTATTACAGGTCAACAAAATAATTTTATTTTAATTCACTCTGCACTAAAGATGCTCTACAGTATTTATAATTTCGAAGTTATGGAATCAAAAATGAATTCATATAAAAATTTTAATAACAGAAAATAAAAAAACAAAGCAAAACAAAACGCTCGTCATAACTCACTACAAATATATCTCTCATAAACGATAAGTATTGTTAACCGCACATTTTAATTTAAAATAATCAATTGAATTTCGATTGTTTAACTCTGCGGACAAAATTTCTCTCACGATAAAATTTTACCGAAACTCGAATTTGTTTTAACAACAAAAAAAAACTAACATGCAGAAAATTTTATCAGCATGTCGACTTTACAATGAATTATAAGAGAGAGAGTGAAATTTTGAGCCGGTCCTTTTATACATTTTCCTTGGAAACCGTCAAGATTCAATTGTTAACATGTGTAACTAAGCTTTTTAAAAGATTCTGATTGGTTACCGAATTTCTCAAAAATTATTATACTTTCAAACGCTTATAACTCTAATCTTTCTTAATGTAACTTAAAACTAATCACATTTTTGTAATCCTGGTACAATAACGAATCAAAAAAGACCTCATATGACTATATTCGGTTGCATTTTATATGCTTCATAAATTTACCCTTATTTTACTATCATTTTATGGAATTTTCAGGTCTGGAAAGATTTTCCAATGTATAAATAATGCTTCTACACTTTAAATACACCCCATTTTCATGGATTCGAGTGATTTTAGAGGAAAAACTATAAAATTCTGAAATAGAACTACAAAACTAACTTTAACAAAAATTAACATAATTACAATAAATATTTACTTGAAATTTTTACTATTATAATAATTTATTTTTGCAAAATGATCCCTTTTTATCACCTTTTTTATAAAATTAATGTAAGAATGAACAGTTTAACCTCACTTTTTTATTATGCTTAGAATTACTAATTTTATAATTAATTTCACTTAGGTCCATAAATCTGTAACTTTTACAATAATTCCAGTTCTGCTGTATAATGTTAATTCTAAAGTAAGTAACAAATGTATTTTAAACGTTTCTACTAAATTTTGTACTTAATCTTACATTTCGGCACTTAAATGTTCACGCACAAGTTTATAGTTTCCGAACCTACATGAATCTTGGCATTGGTAAATGTTTATTACAGTTTTCAAGTTACAACTATATTGTACTTCTTGTATTCCATGTCTATAGCAAAATTTTAATGGCTAATAAACATAATAACTCATAACATGTTCAATTTATTGATTACCATAAAGAACAAAATGATTATCATACATATATGTTGTCATCATAAGTTTTTTGTTATGAACGAATAAGTTCAAAGGTAAACATACTCTAGCAAAGTACAGGTCGTAGGTTCAAATCCTACTCGAGGTAAACTTTTTATTTATGTATTTAATAAAATTAATAATAATTTTTAATATATGTTGTCGTTTTCTACTGTATATATGAATTAACAAGAATACTGTAAATTTAACTAAATTATCCAGATGCTTGCAATTACATGTGATGCTTCAATAATTAAAACTATACTTTTTTGTGTACCGAATTATCGTAACTAATTATATTGAACTTTCAAATAACTAAAATATCGAATGCAAGTAACCTCCTATTTTATTGATATATTTAGATCATTTCAATATACAATATCATCATTGTAAGAAAACAAAGGAATCGAAAAGAATTTGCACGCCAAACCGCCTTAGATACTCGCCCCAGATAGAATGCTTCAGCCGTCCCACGACGCTCCACCCGCCATGCGCGTTACCGTTGATCCACCCGTCGAGCCGCTACTCAATTCTCCCTCGTAATAGTCATCCTTCCTGCAACAGTAATGACCTCATTACTAAAATTAACTCTCAAGGAGGTCTGACAGGTGTTACCTATCGACTCTTGCGCCCGCCTCATCACATTCATCCATGCATGGATGAATCTATGGATCGCCTTAAAGAGTCAACCGCGACAGTCTCCTGGAAGCGCTTATAACCTCTTACGCTCTTGACCGTCTGGATTACGTACCTATCATTAGGTAAGACCCGCTACTCTATAGGGTCCGTCAAATTTATTCACCAATTTGCTACTTACTTTGGCATCCGTCCGCCCGGTAGCTGCAGCTCGCCATACCACCAATTCACTTACCTTATATTCGGTAGCCCTTCTCCGCCTTTTATTATAACGTATTTGCATTCGCCCAGCCGTACCACGATTTGCCTGTAACTAATCCATGATACTTGAAGTAGTCGCATTAAGATCGTCACCCTGACACTTTCCTTCCTGGCTGTCTGAAAAAGGTCTTACGCCGCTGGATCCAGTCTGACCACTGGATTTTCGCTAACCCAATCCTTACCATTAGCTAGTGTTTCGCCCTCGCCAGCTAGATCAGTTACCACACCATGGCGGTGATAGAACATCAACTCGGCAGAAGAGTTTCCATAACTCGAGTTCATCGTGTTATTAATCCCCAAATTACTTCGTCCCACCCATTTTCCGCCTGGGCACTTGCAGTCGCTCTCGACTATTGTCCTGTTTTGCCTTTCCACCTGGCCATTCGCTCAAGTAGTTGCTATCGCCATTTGCACTTTTAATCTCGAGATTGCCTCCGTGGACAGTAAAGTCCTTGTAGGTTTCGCCAGTACCTACTTGGTGAACCCTTCCACCAACATGAGTATGTACATATACCCTTTGGTGCTCTTGACAAAAGGACCAAAACTGTCAATATGGACTGTATCGAAGGGTATTGGATGTCGTTCAAGGGGATGCAAGTGCCTCTCGCCTCGCCCAGAATTACCTTTTGCACATTCACATGGCAAACACGATTTCACACAGTTTGTCATGAGCGTGGTCATTTTAGGAAACCAATAAGTCTCCTTGAGTAGCTTTAGACACCTCCCCTAGCCGGGGTGACCAATATCATCATGACAGCGCCTTGCCAGGCTGAATCTCGCCATTGTTGGTACACACAGTCTATAGCCATCTAAGGTAATTCTGTAACGTCTGTAGTCCGTCACCTTATAGTTCGCTTTGACATCCCTTTCTGTCACGCCTGAACCCAACGCAGTCATTAGCTGTTGCGCCTTAGGGTCTTGTAATCCCATTGTAAGGAACCAATCAGACTCCGCCATCGCCACCACATTGACGCCTACACAACTGTTTAGTGGTCTTTCGCCTACGGAGTTTCTACTCAATGCATCAACATGCTGCATCTTTAGGCTAGGACGATACTCCTGGATAGACCAGCCACCAGCGAGCTATTCGTGGCACTAAATCTCTTTTAGAAATAATCACCCTTATCGTCACACAGTCAGTCACCACTTTGAATTTCACGCCAATCAGATACACTCTAAAACGCCTAACGGTCTTCACCACGGCTAGAGCCTCAAGCTCATAGCTAGGGTACGCCTGTTCGGTTAAGGTAGTGGTTCGACTGAAATACTCTACCGCGCGCCAGGCAGTGCCTTCGCCTTTCCGACTCGGTACCTACAAAGCGACTAAACCCTCACCAACGCCCGCTCTGAAAAAGACAACCTATAAGGTCTGTAATGCATCGGTATCTCGTTGGTTAATCTGATTTGCATTTCGCCTAGGTGAGTTAGTCCGACATCCTCCTCGCCTGTAGAAAAGCAGTTAGATCTAGCATGTAACACCGCAATTAACTGTGACATGACCCATTCACGCCGTCTTCAATGATTGACTACACCCTTACCAGTATGTGTCCCTTCTTCCATTGCATGAACGAGTCCTTGAAGTTCAACACCAGCACCATTTTTAGCCGATCCGCCGCATTGTAGGACGCACTCATTATATAATTATACGTCCTGGTGCATACACGTCTCTAGTCCCCCGCCCTAAAAATGTACTAATGTCGGCGTCATCAGTCAGTAACGCATTGCCGCCATTAACCACCAGCATGACTTCTGGTTCCTAGAGAACCGCTTACCCAACAAGAAGTTCGATACGCCCTATGTGCACATCTGTCACCAACGCCCTGATGGGTAGCAGTATGTCATCAATCTTCGCAACTAATAACGCCTCGCCAAGCGCCAACGCTGGGCCGCCTCCAAAGTCCTTCCGCCCGCACTGTCTCGCCTTTCGGTCAACCCTAACCGCCTCACCGCCGTCAGTGAAATAATGATTTGTTTACTCCCCGAGTCGCCATCCTTCTTCGGCGAGGGTGTTAGATACTTTGTCTCCATCGAGAGAACGTCGTCGTCAGACATTTTCGACACCTGTTAATGATTGACAAATATAACCTACGCCTAACAATCAACTTGTTATCTTAATTTACGTGACCGCCGTGCAATTTGACCACGCCTGTGTATTACTACCAATTTGTGCCGCCTCAATAATTTGAAGCCACCTTTAGTATTATCCACAATTATTAAATACGCCAATGTATTATAATAATTGTAAAATTACACAAATTACACATGTAACAAATAATAATTAAAACCGCCGTTAAGTATTATACTGGGTGTTTCAAAAAACGTTCCGCTAATTTCTAGGCTAAATAGAATATTAAAAAATAACGTTAGTTTGGTTAATAGACATGTCCGAAAATGCTTCCTTAAGAAGGTACGGTCCTGTAAAAGTGGCTCCAAAAATAATCCCTTTTGTTATTATCTCTGAAACGGTTTAAGATACCTAAATGAAATTTATATCACAAATACCTTTGATTAGGTCATAAAAGATAGTGTTGACAAATTTTTAATATTTTGTACAGGAGCGTCGCTAAAGGGGGGGAGGGCGCACTTATTTTGCCCTCAACCTTTTTTATGGGGATATTTTTAATTTTTTGGGTAAAAATAATGTTTTGGAGGTTTTGGAGTTATTTGAGGGTTTAACATGTTTTACTTAAATAAGAATAAAAATAATGTTTTGGGGGTTTTGGAGTTATTTGAGGATTTAACATGTTTTACTAAAATAAGAATATAAAAGAAATATTGAGTTAATTTGATTTACTTGCATTAAGTAGGCTTAAACTGCAGACTCGCGATTTTTACCTACTTGTTCAATTTTTTTTGTGTTATTCGTTGTTGTTTTTTATTGTTTCCATTGTGTTATACAATTAAAACCTTTTCTAAGTTCTAAATAATTTACAATATTTTTACCTCATAGTTGTTTCTGAAACAATCATTATTCCCTGTGGTAGTTCGTTCTCACGCATGAAAATTATTGTTTCATTACTTGCTAAAACCTCAAATAACTCCAAAACCAGTAATTTTTTGAATTTCAATAAGTATCCCTTTGTAGCAAACTGTTTAAAAAATACTATTTTTGCGCAAAAAATTAAAAAATCCCCATAAAAAAAAGGTTAGGGGCAAAATAAGTGGAACCCCCTTTAGCGACGCTCCTATACAAATTATTAAAAGTTTGTCAACACTATCTTGTATGACCTAATCAAAGGTATTTGTAGTCTAAATTTCATTTAGGTGTCTTAAACCGTTTCAGAGCTAATTAAAAAAAAAAAAAGGATTTTTGGTGCCACTTTATTTGGTATTCCCTTTTTATTGCTTTGACGTCTAATAAATAAAGTATCAGCTTACACCAACAATATATTTTTAATCAAAAAGTGTTATCACGCCGACCACTTAATATAAACATGCAAACTCGCCCGACTAATTTTATACGTACTTTATTTTCGCCTATTAATTAATTTAAATATTTTACTTATAGAGCACAATTCTATCCCGCCTTAATGCAAAATTCCTTGACACGCCTGCACTTAACACAAGAGAATGCGAATCGTCACAACACGTCGGAAGGTTAACGCCACGCTAGATAAGGACACCTGAGTCTATCCCACTTCTGATTTGTTAAGATAATAATCAAATAATTCAATATATATATATATATATATATATATATATATATATATATATATATATATATATATATATATATATATATATATATATATAGTGCGTTCAATATAATCGGACGCACTCAATAACTCTTTTATTGCGTGTTTAAATAGTTTTTATTCATTTACAAATACTCTATTAAGTGCTTGGTTTAGATAATTTTTAAGCTTCCGGTTTGACCGGAAGCACATAATTTTATTTTTAAATCACACTGTATATATATTTTTGCATTTTGCATTGCCTATTTTTTCTCAATACATACGTATAAAATTTTTATAGGCTTTTATAAAACAAAATTAGAGAAAAATTCCATCGAAAATTTTTCAATTTTATTATATGGTTAGAAAAATTAAACAAAATCAGTTATAATACATACATATAAAATTCTTATAGGGTTTTATAAAAAAAATTAGAGAAAAATGCCATCGAAAGTTTTTCAATTTTATTATAGGATTAGAAAAATTAAACAAAATCAGTTATAATTAGCGAATAAATTGTTCAAAGTTGCCACCATTCTGTTCTAGACATGCTTCTAATCGTCGCCTGAGTTCATGGTTAGTTGCTTTTTTGATTTGCTGCGTAGTTAAATTAGCACATGTAGCTGTAATTTTATTCTTTAAGTCTATAACATTTAAAGGTGGATCGGCATACACCACTGTTTTTAAATGACCCCACAAGAAAAAGTCTAACGGTGTAAGATCCGGTGATTTCGCAGGCCATTCTACCGGGCCGTTAGTTCCTATTCATCGTTCATTGAACGTTTGGTTAAGATATTCTTTTACTATCAACGCATTGTGAGCTGGAGCTCCATCTTGCTGGAAATACAATTGTTGTCGCAGAAGCAGAGGAAACTCATCGAACATTGTTGGTAGCTCGTTATCTAAAAATTCAAGATACCTATTGGCGTTTAGATTACCATCATAGAAATAAGGCCCTAGTAATTGGTTTCCAATTAAACCGCACCAAACATTAGTACCCCATACGGTTTGATGGTTAGTTTCCATTGACCAAAGAGGATTTTCGTCAGACCAATAACGATTGTTTTGTTTATTAATAACTTCATTATTTGTAAACTTGGATTCATGTGTCCATAAAATATGATCTAAAAATAATGGATTGTGATCACATTGCTCAACTATCCATGTAATCAAAGTTAATCTAAGTTCAGAGTCTTGAGGCCGCAAGTGTTGAACCAAATCGACTTTATACGGCAGCATTTTGAATTTTTTTAATGTCCTGTGAATTGAGCCAACTGATACACCTACTTCTTGCGCTACATGTCTAATAGATGACTGTGGATTTACTCTAAAATAACCCAATATTTGTACTTCAATATCTTCGGTCAAAACATTTCTTTGTTGTTCTAAATTCTGATAATTTACTCCTGGTAATGTTCCACGCATTCTAAGCGATTGTTCAATTTTTCGTATGTAACTTTCGGAAGGATGGTATCTATTGGGATATCTTTGTGCGTATAATTCTACCGCTCGTCGAAAATTACGTTTACATTCACCGAAAATTAACAACAGGTCAACTTTTTCACTGTTATTCATTTTAAACAATTATTTCGATTGAAATCAAATTAAACTTTTATCTGATTGTCAATTGCAATAAACGAAAAAATAATTGCGACGCGATTTTGTTGACGTACGCTGCCTACGGTTTTGTTTGATTCTTCTAAACGTATAATAAAATTGAAAAACTTTCGATGGCGTTTTTCTCTAATTTTTTTTTATAAAACCCTATAAGAATTTTATACGTATGTATTGAAAAAAAAATAAGCAATGCAAAAATATATATACAGTGTGATTTAAAAAAATAAAATTATGTGCGCTTCCGGTCAAACCGGAAGCTTAAAAAATTATCTAAACCAAGCACTTAATAGAGTATTTGTAAATGAATAAAAAACTATTTAAACACTTTCTTGTGAAACTCAATACAAAAGAGTTATTGAGTGCGTCCGATTATATTGAACGCACTATATATATATATATATATATATATATATATATATATATATATATATATATATATATGGTGTGTGTGTGTGTATGCGTGCGCGCGTGCGTGCGTGCGTCTGTGTCTGTGTCTGTGCCTGTGCCTGTGCCTGTGCATGTGCCTGTGCTGCCTGCCTGTGCCTGCTTGTCTGCGTCTGCGTGGTGCGTGGGGCTGTGCGTCTGCGTGTGCTGTGTCTGCGTGTCGTGCGTGTGCGTGCGTGTCGTGTGCGTGTGCTGCTGTGCGTGTGCGTCTGCGTCTGCGTGTGTCGTGTGCGTGTGCGTGTGCGTGTGCGTGTCGTCTGCGTGTGCGTGTGCGTGTGCGTGTGCGTGTGCGTGTGCGTGTGCGTGTGCGTGTGCGTGTCGTGTGCGTGTGCGTGTGCGTCTGCGTCTGTGCGTGTCGTGTGCGTGTGCGTGCGTGTGCGTGTGCGTGTGCGTGTGCGTGTGCGTGTGCGTGTGCGTGTGCGTGTGCGTGTGCGTGTGCGTGTGCGTGTGCGTGTGTGTGTGTGTGTGTGTGTGTGAGTGCCCGAGTCTGTGCCTGCGCCAGTGTCTGTCTGAGTCTGGATCTGTCTGCGTCCGTATCTGTGCGCGTACCCGTGTCCTTGTCTGTGTCAGTGTTCGTGGCAGTCAGAGTGAGCGTCCGTGTCTGTGTCAGCGTCCGTGTCGCGTCAGTGTCATTATCAGTGTTAGTGTCCGTGTCTGTGTCGCCGTCCGATTGCGTACATGTGCGTGCGCGTGAGTACGTGGGTGCGTGTGCGTGTGTGTGCGCGAGTGATCGCGCGCGTGCATGTGTGTGCGTGTGTGATTGCGTGCGTGCATGTGTGTGCGCATGTGATTTTCCCAATCCTTTAAGGAATCTCTCTAGTCGCTCTTTTGCGGATTTTAAATTTTATCCCAATTCAGCCTTAAATGTAGTACAACATATAAGCGATCACTTGGTTAATGTTAAACCGAATTCAATTCTGGCCACTAGACCCCAGTTTCTTTGCTACTTCGTACACAATTTTCTAAAAAAAGGTAAGGTTCAAACTTAGTTTTCGTGCTGAGGATCATAATTAGGGCGTCAGAAAGCAACAAACACATAACACATCTTCACATCGAACATCTATTTACATAGGATCTGACTATTTTTTTTTATGATTGTGGACCTGAACAGGCTAAATTAGGCCTATCGTGCTAAAACACTCAGGAGCACTTCGGAGGATGGATAGAGGGATAATGAATTGCCAATAGATGCCTATGAACAGCTACCTTAAATTTTCTCATATCATAAGTGAGAGGAAAACAGGAACTAGGGAGATCATTCCACAGTTTAGAAGCCTTGTAGAAAAATGTGCACTGCGCTCGTTTGGTACGACAAGTGGAGATTTGTACTGCAAGCTGATGATGTGAATGAACGAACCGAGTGTTTCTGGCAACGATAGCGCGAGATGGTATCAAAGAATATAATTCAGCAGCACAATAGCCGTTGTAATAACGATAATACAAAGAAAGAACTGAAACCATCCTTCTATATTCAAGGGACTGTATGTGAGAAGTTAAGGACGGGTCATTTATAAGCCTAATCGCTCTCCTTTGAATACTATCAACGATATCGAGAGCGTATTTTGGAGCACTAACCCAGAAGTGAGAATTATATTCCAGATGAGGCCGAATTTGGGCCTTATACAGCAGAAGGAGCTGTCGAGAGGTAAAGTACTGCTTAGATCTGTACAAGAAGCCTACTTTACGAGCAGCTGTTTTGGTAGCTGACAGAAGATGGTCACTCCATGAGAGATTTGAAGATACAGTCATACCCAACAGAGTAATAGAGTCTGAAAACTTAAAAACTGAGCCATTCATACTTACAACAGGAAATGATCGATCTTTTTTGGCGGACATAAGGCAACACTGAGTTTTGTCAGCATTAAATGTAACTAGATTATTGCTTCCCCATTCGAGAATACGTTGAATGTCTTTGTTAATTGAATATGCCATTTCAGCTTTAATTTCTTGATTTGACATAGAAGGTGGATTATCACTATGAGTAGACTGGGATGAACTACAGTGAAGAGTGCTATCGTGAGCAAAGCAATGGATGGGGTTAGTTGTTGAAGAAATAAGGTCATTTATATACAGCAGAAAAAGTGTAGGCGCTATAACGGATCCCTGTGGTACGCCCGCGTTAATGCTAACTTCTTTTGAAAAAAAGCCATCAACTACGACACGTATTCGTCTTTTATCAAGGAAACTAGAAACCCAGTTGATGAGCGTATCATTTAACCCAAACGAGGTAAGTTGGCAAGTAAACACTTATGCCAAACTAAACGCCTTTGAGATATCTAAAGCGACTACAACTGTTTCACCGGACTGCTCTACTGTATTGTTTCAAACTTGGGTCACATATGAAAGAAGATCGCCTGTTGAACGACTTTGCCTAAACCCATGTTGGTGGTCACTAAGGAGTTTGTTAGTTTCAAGGAACGTGAGCAGTTGCTAATTGATGACTTTTTCCATGATTTTAGACAAAATGGAAGTGAAGGCAATCGGTGGGTAGTTTGAGGGATCGGTCTTATCGCCTTTTTTGGGAATAGGTTGAACATTTGCTAACTTCCATGATGAAGGGAATTATCCAGAAGACATAGAGATCTTATAGAGCTTAGATAGCACTGGTACTAATTCGGGGGAACGTTTATTTAAGACAATAGCAGGGATACCGTCTGGGCCAGTCGCCTTATTGAGATCAAGCCTACTGATGATCGATTCCAAGAGAAAATGAATTGGTTTCATAGCGTATGAAGAAGAGTTGACCAGGGGCACATCTTTTCCAGAATCATTGAGACACGAGTTTGATGCAAATAAATCCACAAAAACATTGGCTATGTCTACAGAATCAGCAACTACCGATCCGTCAATAGACGTCAAAATGAAGATGTTCCAAAGTTTAAGGAATTACGTAAATACTACAATTAAAAAAGAAAAAAAAAGCTTATCTTCTCTTGAAATTGTACAACCCTACTCAGAACCACAGTCCGAACCTAAAAACCTTGGTATTGGTAAGCGAAAATGTAACAATTTACCATTACATTTGCAGGGATGTAAATACGATTAACAGTTATTTCTTGAATTGAGTACAATCGTTACAAAATCTTCATTATTATGCTAATAACAAGAAACCTGATATTAACAAAAGTCTATCTTTTGCTGTAATTCAAAATTGATATCCTCGACATCATTTGTAAAAAAATGTTACTCACCTGCAAGTGGTGATGGTAGGGAGAGGAGGTGAATGGTGCGCATCTAAGCGAGATTTATTATAGCAACTTAGAAAATTATCAAATTTTGTTTAATTGCTTATCAATATTATTCCAAAAATATGGCTATATCAAATGAGGGCTTAATACACTGGATTTAACAAAAAAAAAAATGAAAACTACATGTTGTGCTTTGCGCAGGATTGCTCTCTATGGAAGATAACGGTGCGCAGCGTGTCGGGCAACGATGCGCAAGTAAAAATAATGATTGTCAGATATTTATTTCTTATAATCTGCATAAACATCATAACACACTTTTAAAGTAGATATAGAGTGAACTGAAAGAATAAAAAATACAGCCTAAATCATAACAGGAATCGAACAAAAAGTATTATTTTTTAAAGAACATGACGTTTCTTCGTATATTTTATTTTTTGACAATAATCGCACTGATAGTCTTTTGGGGAATCTTGTCCGCTGCATTCGGTATCCGCCCAACGCCCACACAAAACACACCTGTACCACATTTCTTTATTTTTGCCAAACTCCTCACAGATCAAGTATTGCTCATTTCGATCTGTGTCCTTCTCGATGTCATCCACTTCATCGGCATCAACCAGATCCCTTTCATCAACTTCCTCTTCGTCAGTAGATTCCAATTCCATCTTCCAACGGTTTTTTGACTTTTGTCTTTTCACAACTTTCTGCATTTTAGATTTTTCTTTCTTTACTTCTTGCGACAAGCGTTTTTTGTTTTTCTTATCTTCTTTTTTTGGAGTATGATTTTCATTGGTGTTGCTGTCAACACCTCAGCTTTTTGCGTCTTTCCTTTGCGACATTTTTTTAGAGAGGTGTATTCGCGCAGGGGTGACAACGTTACAATGCTGACTTTCTCAGCACTAACTATTTCTTAAACAGAAGTGTGAGAGCATGATGGAAGTGGTTCAAAAATTGTTATATCAACACCCTGTGAGCACGGCGGATTGGGCTGAACCACAGAAGAGGGATCTTCTTGAGCATGATGATTTAATGGAGGAGATTCTACGTTGTCTTTATTTTCCGCTACAACCGGCATATATTGCTGAGAAGCCTCAAAGTCCGTTTCTGTAAATTTGTCCGGATTAAACGGCCAAATTCCACTTTCCCTAAAACCTGACACTGCCTTCTCCCTTGTTGCAACTTTGATAAATGCATTGTTGAATATTTCAACTAAGTGAAAAAATGTAATCTTTTCGTTTTTACCAGTCTTCAAAAATATATCTGTGACTACAGTGATTATCGAGGATTAGCAAATCAGGATTGTCTTCTGCAGCATTTGTTTGTATTTTGAAATGTTTTAACCAGTGAGGAAAACATTTTTCGTCACTCCAACCATTACCAGTTACTGCGCAAACTCCATCAACAGGGTCATTTTTGTTAAAGCAGGAGACATCCTTTTGCGAGGAAAAATTAAAAGAGGAGGAATAAAAATCCCTGAACAAATCATAGCACATATAGCTGTTGCATCTTTTTTCGTTCTCAAGATATCTTCGATGAAAACTGCTTCACGCCCTTTGATCCCAGTTGTTTAACAAACTTTTGCACTGTCGAAATATCAGTCTCGTCGACATTGAATATTCTACCTGATTTGAACGATAGATACGATTTACACTAGTCCCTTCAGGTGTTCTCAGGCTGATTGTTGTGTTCCTTCTTAACAATTGTTTCAGCCAATCTTTTCCCGCTTCCCCACGAGCTTTGTTAAAGTTGTGGGTTATTCCATTTTCCTCAGCATATTGAAATGCAAGTTTTTTAACTCAGTTGGAGTTAATCCATGGAACAATCTTGCTAAATAAAGAACATGATCAGCAATTTTCTTCTCGGCGTCCAGTGAAAATGTTGGCGACCTGCCTAGCTTTGGATTGGATACTTTTTTCCGAAGTCCTAAAGTTGATTCCGGAATTCCAAATGCTCTTAAAACCTCTCTAATCTGTCTACCGTTTTCAATTGCATCTAAAGCGTTCTGTAGAGTTTCGGTCGTCGACGACGCAATATTGGTTTTTGTGTATATTTGGATGGCATCTGAAATAATATTCCCTGAATACCAAAAAAACTAAGAAAATGTAAATATATATTGAATCTAATGTCGGGTAATGATACACAGTCTGCGGGTAATGATGCACAAACTGCGTACCATTCCCCGATTTGACGCCATTTTGATGTAACACACTTAACACAAACTGAGGTTAAAGAGAACAGTAAACCATTAAATTGTTTAATTCCTAAAATCGTAGTCAGGAAATAAGTAAAGCAGCGACAAAAATTAGATGTAAATAACAGATTTACCTCAATTTTAGTTTAACTCAATTTTACACTAAAAAACAACATTCACCTACAGTAAGCTAGAAACGCCCACAAACTGACTGATCTCACTTCCAAACGTAAATATATGATCACGGCCACGAAGTGTTACAACTGGAGACAATGTTATTCTCTTGCTTTAGGTTGCAGTGGCATGTGCACCATCAGTCTCTACGCACCATTACCCGCCTCTCCCCTATTGATATTTTTTTATTAAACTTATGCTTACATGTCATTCTGCCCTATATTACTCATATTGTCAATCATTGTCTCACTAATGGCGAATTCCCTTCGACTTGGAAAAGTTCAGTCATCATTTCGATCCCTGAAATATCAAACCCGTCGCAGCTGTCTCGCCTGAGACCCATTACCGTTTTGCTACTACTATCAAAATTTCTTGAACGCTTCGTCAGTACTCAACTTGTACAACGTTTAAAATCATCCAATGTCCTTTCAAAAGTTCAATCTGGCTTTCGTCATTGGTTACAGCTACACTACTGCCATTTTCAATGTTACTGATGACATTTTATCATAATGTTCTAAAATTTTTAACAATTATTTAATCAATCATTCACAGAAGGTTAAAATCAATTCAACATTTTCTAAAACCCGACATATACCCGATGGTGTTCCGCAAGGCTCTGTACTCGGTCCTACTCTTTATGCAATTTCCTTTTAATCTCTACCACATCTTTTTTAAAAATCAAGATCTTAATAATCTAGCTAGTATTTCTAATTATTGTAATGGTTTTCACGTTGGGCACCATTTTGAAATGGCTCTTCCGTCAGCCCTGCTGTTAGGCGTCATTTTGTAATTAATGTTACGTTGTTCGCCATTTTGTGGCGTTTCTAAACATATACCGGGTTGGGACCCATTGCTCTACCGTCAGCCCTGAAGCAACGTTCCTTTGTTTTCCGCAATATCTTCCTTATACCTTTGTAGTGGATTAAGACAATTCCAATTTCCGCCTATTGAATCGATTAATATTTTCTGGATGTATTAATCGATTTTACTTCTCACTAAAAGTCCAGTTGTCACTACAAACGGCTAGCAACCACAAACAGCTAGCAATGCTTCTACCTTGACCATCAATAATTTCATATATTGATTTATTACACTGGAGCTATTGTCTTCTTTTATATTTATCGTTCAATATTTAAACACAATAAAGTATGACGACTTCAGATACGTACAAACACGTTTATTTAACTTATTACGTCACCTTTCTTTTTATCGCCAATTTGACAATATTCGTACTATTATCACTTTAACTTTTTATTAATTTAATAAAGAAAGTATTATTTATATTTCCTTATCACAATACTAACTAATTTAGGCTTTATTTTCCCAATTTAGAGTGCCGCGTGACTATCGCTTTGTCACTTATACCCCAGCGTCCACAAACTAACTACAACTTAAAATTGACTGCTTAAAAAATGCACGTCATGGTAACAGTTCATGTATGCATTTGCAAAGTACCGCGTTTACTTTAAATATTTCTAATTAATTGTATACCTAACTTATTGAAGTAAATTCAATCTCTTCTTCTTAATTTTAAATGCATTTATATATCAACAACAAACAATTATGTCTCAATCTATAAAATAACATATAACTTAGCGCGAAATTTGAATTTCTTATGCATCAGTTACACGATCATTGTCTAACATCAACCCATCTAAGTCTTGTTTCATAATTTTTGGAAATACAGCGTCCGTTGTGGCCATCGAAACGACAAACTTACATATTGAAGGTAACAGGATCCTTCTTGTAAAGAATGCACAAACTTGGGTCTATATCTTGACTCCAAATTACGCTTTGAAGAACACATCTTCAGAAAAGTTCAAAAATCACACTCATCTTTAAAAACTTTATATGCTAACCAAACTACTTATCCTATCAATCAAATTAAAAATAATGCTTTGTAACTCATTGCTTCTTTTTTATTTTAATTCTTGTACTCCTGTGTATCATGCGCCAATTGACTGAATGTGTATAACCGCCGTTTTCGGCAAGCATACTATTTATACTACGTTATTACTAACGTTATTCACCATAACGCTCCAATTTATCTGAACGGTTACTAATGTGCATAAAACTTCCTGCTTTAAAAGATCATTCTCATGTAATGTTGTTAAGTAATTTAAGGAGAGATTTTACACATTCACAAGCAATTCTCTGGGAATCTTAAGGGTTAAGCTAATATTTCTGTTACAGTCACGAGAGTAGGTTAATCTTTTGTACAAAGTAGTAGCTACTGTCATTTACGCAGAAGGTTCGCAAAGAAGAGTAGAGGGCGTCATTCAGTCATCTGATTGTGTACCTTTAGCCGTATGACTTATGGTTGCATGACTAATAAATATTATTATTATTATTTACCTCCTAGTAACAATAGAGGATTTGACTAGCAGGTTTGTTTTCACTGGAGGAAGATAAAATGTAACTGTATTTCTGCTTTCAAGTCTAGGCACGTGAAATTTGATTTTACTTAACAATGATTTGACCATGCAGTAATTTATACAAAAAGGAAAGCGCTGCTGTGGATTGCTTATCTTTAAGTACAGTGTAACTTGGAAATCCTTGTGCTGGATAATCATTAGACTCTAAACCAAAGATATTTTAAAAACTGGCACTGTACGTTTTCCAGAAGAAGGTTCTGTTAAGCATATTAAGGGTTCCACACAAGAGCACAATACTCTACTTTTGATTGTACTAGAATGATATACATTAATTTGTAATTCTAATTCTACTGAGTGTCTTAGCAAAACCCCAGCATCCTATTGGCTGATTGTGTTGCTCCAAAGATCTATTTATTAAAGAAAGTAAACCTCAAGATCCTTCATTCCAGTACAATAACTGAGCACTATTGATTCTAGGCTACACTCATATGTTATTGTATTTGCATTTCTGGAAAAGGACATTACTTTACATTTGTTGAATTTAAATTTAATTCGTTAGTAGTTTTAGAACTGATTCTAAGTCATTCTGCAACGAGACATAATAGTCTGGGTCGGTAATAGATCTAAATATTTTTACATCATCCACAAACATTAACACTTTCTCCTTTATTCCTTATGTACTCGCCAACACGCACTAGCCAAGCGTGGCGTTTTAACGGCTAAACCTTTAAAATGACGAGTTCTAAAACAGACGCTATACCCCAGGTGAGTAGGGCGAGACGCCCACACTCTCTCACATCGATTCGTCGATCAGTCCCAAGGATTATGGGGGCAAAATTCGTCAATGCGAAAATCAAGACTAAGAAGAGCAAGATCTTCCAGAAATAAATTTCTACCCCATTCGGATGCCCGGGAGGGCAGGACTCAAGCGACCTCGGTCATCGAAAGTACCAACATTCGGATTAATTACAGCAACATACGTGGTATCAGGTCGCATCTTAATGCTGTTCACCAACACCTTGAACAAGTGCAACCGGATATTCTGTTTCTATCAGAAACACAAGCCTCCCCTGGAAGCACTGACTCGCCTGACCTGCAATTTCCCAGATACAACCTCCACTCTAACTTTCGCCTTAAAGGCGGAGTATGTGCGTATTCAAAGGACAACATAGGTTGAAAGAGGATGTCCACTTTGAAAACAACAAATTTGACGGGATTTGGTTCAAACATTCTGGGCCACAATTTGTGACATTTTACAGCTGTTTGTATAGGTCTCCCAATGATAATAACTTCCCAGACCTTTTTGATTACCTTAGTCTGAAAATAGACTACCTTTTATCACAGTTTCCATCTTGCATATTTCAATTTTGGGAGATTTTAATGCCCACAACTCCAATTGGCTTCAATTTTCATCTACCGCTAATCCCGCAGGTCATAGGGCAGAAGCATTTGCTGTATCCTGTGATCTCACACAAATCATTTCCAAAATAATCGAAATAACTTCCTCTGTACCCAATCCCTGTTACTCGAAAAACAGATAAAACTATGTGGTGTTTCAAATCAGCTAACTGGAGCCATCTGCGAGATTTTTTGCAACCTTCCCCTGACGTGAGTATTGCTTTAAAGGGTCCTCCTCTTCAAACAATGCTTATACATTCCCAAAAAACATAATCGTGTAGGTCATGCCCGTTCACAACCCTGGTTTAATAGGGCTTACACTGATGCATTATCGCAAAAGCATAAACTCTACATCAAATGGAAATCAAATAAATCTATCGAAAATCACGCCGACTATATTGCCGCAAGGAATAGTTGTAAAAGCATCATCACCAAGGCAAAAAAGATGTTTGCTGAAAGCTTCTTTGTCGATTACTTTGCGCAAATTCATGTATCAATGATTCTGGTAAAACTATGCTGTCGCCCAAATCTACCTCACACGCTATTAAACCAATCCACTTTCGTTACAAGCTCCTAGAATCAATTATCAATAAACTTGACTCAAACAAGGCGACTCGCCCTGACGGTATTCCAGCTATCGTCCTTAAAAGATGCTAGCCCGAGATAGTACCTGCATTGTCCAAACTCTTTTCGATCTTCATGCCATCTGGAGGGTTTCCCTCGTCCTGGAAGTTGGCAAATGTCCAATCTATTCCTAAAAAGGCGATAAAACCGATCCCTCAAACTATTGACCAATAGCTATCAGTTCCATTCTGTCGAAAATCATGGAGAAAGCCATCAACCACCAACTACTTTCGTTCTTTGAGTCCAATAAACTCCTAAACGACCACCAGTATAGGTTCAGGCAGAGTCGTTCAACGGGTGATCTTCTTTCATATGTCACCCAATTTTAGAATAACACATTAGAGAGGTCGGTGAAACAGTCGTAGTAGCTTTAGATATTTCAAAGGCTTTGACCATGTTTGGCATAAGTGCCTACTTGCCAAGCTCACTTCGTTCGGCTTATCCGATACGCTCATCAATTGGATATCCAGCTTTCTTGACAAAAGACGTATACGTGTTGTCGTCGATGGCTTCGTTTCGAAAGAAACTAGTATTAACACTCCAAGGACCAGTGATAGCTCCCACACTTTCCTGCTATACATAAATGACCTCATTTCCTCAACAATTAACCCGATCGATTGCTTTGCGGACGACAGCACTTTACATTGTAGTTCTTCTGTTTTCCCACAACAATAAGTCTAGTTAGGACATTAAGGTGAAAATGGCAGCCTCAATCAACAGTGACTTGGAACGTGTCCTTGAATGGGGAAGGAATAATCTACGCACGTTCAACGTCGACAAAACGCAGTGTTGCCTTGTGTCCGCCAAGAAAGACCGATCATTTCTGCTGTAAATATGAATGGCTTAGAACTCAAATTTTCAAACTCTATGTTAGGGATGTCCGTATCATCGAACCTTTCATGGGTTGACCACCTTTTGTCAGCCAGTCTATACAGATCTAAACAGTACTTCACATCGCAACAAATCCTTTTACTGTGTAAGGCTCAAATTCGACCTCATCTGGAATACAATACCCACCTCTGGGTCAGTGCTCCCCAATATGCCCTTGATATGGTAAACCGCATCCAAAAAATATCTATAAGGCTTATAAATGACCCGTCTCTGACTTCTGACCTACAGTCTCTTGAGCATAGAAGAATAGTTTCGGTTCTTTCCTTGTTCTATTCTATCACTATTACCATGACAAGAGTGCCTCTGAAATGCACTTCTTAATACCTTCACAGGTAATCTTCTATAGGACCACTCGGTTTGCCCATTCACACCATAATTACGTCCTCAAAATTCCATCGGGCGCAATCTACATTTTTCCACACGGCGACCAAATTGTGGAATGCATTACCCAGTTCCTGTTTTTCTTCAAACTTTGACTTAAGTCAATTTAAGGTAGCCATTCATAAACATTTCTCGGCAGCCTAACAATATCCCTAAACCCTCCCAGTGTTCCTGAGTGCTTTAGCACGTTAGGCAAATCTTAGCCTGTTCGGGAATATTATAATTAAAAAAAAAAACTTGGCATTGCAATAAATCAGGAAAACTGTTTATATATAGCAAAAATATAAGAAGGCCTAAATTGAATCCCTGAGGCACACCTGAATTTGCGACATAATCTTTAGAAATTGTAATCATTGTACACTACTATTTGGTGTTGTTCTCTCAAATAAGATTCCATTAGCTTTAAAAGAATTTCACTGAATCGAACGTATTTAAGTTTTGCTAAAAGAATTTCGTGATCTACACAATCAAAGGGTTTTGACATGTCTGTACCTAATCACATCTGCTTGTCACTGATTATCCATAATTTCAGCAAACATAAGTATCACAAATTTGAGAATGTAAAACTCTTTTCAACAAAGCTGTGTTAATACGGTGATATATAGCACATTATATACTAGTATATGCGGGCGTATATGATTATTTTTAGTATTGTTGAAAAATTAGAAAGAATAACTATTGCTCTATAATTAATAATATTCATTACATCACCATTTTTGAGGACAAGGCAGATTTTCGTTACCTTCCACATACTTGGAAAATTTCCACTTTCTAAAGACAGATTAAAGAATATCGTTGACAATGGGATGATAAATACACCTATACAATCCTTAACTAAATAACTCTCAATTTGGTCAACTCCTGATTTATTTTTAACTTGCACACAGCTAATTTAATTTTGTTCTCAGTAATAGGAGTGGTATTTACATCTATAGAGAAGCATTGGTTAGCATTAGTATTAACATACTGGTTTCTATCAAATGTTCAGTCTTGATAAGTTGAGTGGAAATGTTTTGATAAAGCATTCACAATATCTTGGGTTGTTATAGGTTGATCGCCTATACATTTGACCCAGTATTCTAGATTTTTTATTCTTAGAAAAGACCAAAAATTATTACTGTCACTGTTAATAGCGTTTTCAATTGAAGTAATACATTCACAGTGTGTGATTTTAATTTGTGTTTTGTTTTCTAATCCTAATTCATTAAACCTGGATAAACTAGAGGGGCACCCAAATTTTTTATACACTTGAAGTTTATTTTTTAACTTAATATTATTGCGCGAAAACCACACAGGATACTTGCTGGTATTTTTTTGGTTTTATAATAAAGTTGTTGCATGCCTCGTCAGCTTTGAGTACAATTGCTTATCAATGACCAATCTACGTTTATTAGAGCACTATACAGACCTACAAAATTCGCGTTTTTAAAATTATATTTAAAATATAGTAGGTTATTAGTGCTGGATGATGCATGTCTTCCTTAACTAGTGTAGCATTTCGTTAATCACAGAAAACTTAAAGTTAGTAAATATTAAATCTAACTGTTTTTGTTTTTCACATGATTCCATTGATTAAGATTCATGGTCTGATTAAAAATCCAGAATATGTTGATATATTCAAATCACCTAAAACCAATAAATTTTTTACATATAAATAATTTTGTATAAACATTGTGATGTGGTCACCTTAATCGCTGACACTTGTGCATTTCATAACTTATACCAGGTAAATGAAGTCCCCAATAACAATGGTAGAGTATTGGATCTAGTATTGTTTGCTGATGTAAACACTTTTGTTGTCTTATGCAATGACTCTTTAGTGCCAGCTGATGAATAACATCCTCCGTTGATCATCCATGTTACGATCTCAGTGAACCACAAAAATAACTGTGGTCCTTATGATTTTAAGTCTGCTGATTTATCTCTCCTAAACGACTGTTTGAGATGAATTATTGTTAAAACATTCAGTCAATGATATGGTAAACATTTTCTATGAAGTTCTGTATTTTTTTGTTCATGCTGTAATTCCTCAAAAGAAAGTATCTAAAAATCTTTAAATCTGGCGAAAACCATAATGGAAAGAAAATTTCCATTATGGTTTTCCCCAGATACAAAGCTGCTGGCAATCCAGGAGAAACAAGCTCACAAAAAATTTTAAAATCCTGGGTTGAGCGGTGATGATTTGGATTATAGTGGACTTCGAGCTGAATGCAAAAAACTTATCTCAATCATGCCACCTGAAATTCATTGATAGGTCTGAATCTTCTCTAATAGATCAAAAAAATATAAAACAGTTCTTGAAACTTAGTTAATAGCAAGCGGAGTGGTAATGAATGGCCAACATTATTATTTTTTAATGATAAACAACGTCAGTTGGAGCCGGATCTGCTTGATCTTTTTGCATAATATTTTAAGTCAGTCTATACTGACAATAATATCATCCCACAAAGTAAACAATCATTTAATCATATTTGTGTCACTGATTATAACATTCCTATATCAACCATTTATGAAGAGATGGCTAATATTGACATTACTAAGGGAGCAGGTCCAGACGGTATCCCTCCTTCGGTTCTGAAATCTTGTAGTTTTGTTATCTCACGTCCACTTTATGTTCTACAATAAATCTTACTTCAGCTATTTTTCCTGATTTCTGGAAATTGAGTTGTTTTACACCTATCTTTAAATCAGGTAATAGAGCTGATATTTCAAACTATAGGCCAGTATGCAATCTTAGTTCCATTCCAAAATTATTTGAGAAAATTTAAGCTTATTTAAGATCAGAGGACTTGGTTGGTGGTGGAGAGGTTCACGCTATCTACAGACTTTTCCAGGGCGTTCGATAGGGTAAAATCACAGAATCTTGCTTATCAAACTGGAAACCGTGGGTATTCAGTGTACATGGTTGGAATGGCTTACTAATTATCTATCTGCAAGATTTCAAACTGTTAAGATAAATAATTATAGGTCGAAAAATATTCCCAGCCCCTCTGGAGTTCCGCAAGAATCCCACTTGGGACCCTTATTATTTATTAACGATGTTTCTGACTTTCAAATTTCCTAAATTTTTATGTTTTGCAGACGACCTGAAATGCTACCTTACAGTATCTTCCTTAAAGGGCTGTCATAAACTTCAGTCGGATCTGGCAAGACTTGACAGGTGGTGCGGGACCAATGCTACGGACCTAAACATCAATAAGTGCCACTCCATAATCTTAACCTAATAATAAAATCGATTTTGAATATAGTATTATGAGGACACCTTTATTTGGAACATTGGAGTTACTATGGACTACGCACTCTTTTTTGTAAATCAAATTGATATTGCAGTTTCTAGAGCGCTTAGGATGCTTGCATTTATTAAGCATCACATTCGACTATAAAAGTATTATTACTATTCGGTTTTAGTTGAGTCGATCGGCCTATTTCGCCAGTTTTTGCTTTTTGAGCGCGACATTTCGTAAGCGGACTCTTGCTTTCGTCATCAGGCTTAGTCCTGAAAAGAACTGTTTTAGCGCTTGAGTCGAATTCATATGTTATGATTTTTTCCCAAGCACTTGGCTACTCTCAGATTCGAACTTGATACCTTTCACTTACTAGTCTGACACCTTTACCGCTGAGCCACTGAGTAATCCGATATATATTTTTTAGAACTTATATACATATATATTAAACTTTTTCGTGTTGCGCAGAAGTTTATTGCGCATGTTGCGCCGTAACTTATTACACAGGTGTATTTCGCTTAAGCTCTTCGCGCATTATTGGAATCCATATGGGTTTCATTTCCACACTAGCTTCTGCTAGTGTGATGAATGTGCTTCTTTGAGTTTTCGACGAGTTGAGTTCACGCCCTATATATATATATATATATATATATATATATATATATATATATATATATATATATATTGTTATATATATATATATATATATATATATATATATATATATATATATATATATATATATAGTGGATGCTCTAAGTGGGATAAATTCTGTAACTCACAGGGGTAAAGTCCGGGAGAAAAATCATGATAGGCATTTTTTATAATTGTTTCCAGCCCTCAATCTGGGGGTTACAGTTTCTCCATGTACCCATCCCCGGGGGTGAGCCACCCCTAACTTTTTTTTGCAAATGTAAAGGTAGGTCAAGCGATACACCGTGTGCAAGCTTGTATTAAGAGGAATACAGCGCAGTATTCATTTTCTCGGGCATTTGAAAAATAAAGTGAAAAAACCTAAATGAACAACTTTCTCTGGCTCAATGGTATTTGATTTCGAAAATGATTGAAATGTCGGTAGGTAAAAATGTACCGTAGTGATAACATACATGTATTATCGCAACAAGCCTAACCTTATCGTTGAAGGAAAAAATCTTTTACACTCACTAAATGCTTTTTAATTTCGACAATGCTTGAATGGTCGGTAGATAAACATGTGCCGTATTGATAACGTGCATTTATTATCTCAGCAAGCCAGGTCTTATAGTTGATTAAAAACGCTCTTAATCTTCTGTGTTTTAGTCTCGATTTTAGTTACCCTCTCGATTTGTTAGCGTCCACATTAGTAAATTACAGTATTTTCTGTTCCTTGTATTTTTCTTTGCTCGTTTATTTAAGTAAATAATTCCTTTAGTGTATTTTTCACATCTTCACATCGTAGTAAATTATTTAGCGTGGCTTATCTAACGGAAGCCCTTCGGATCGAGATGTTAATGATGATCGCATATGGTGACCGAAGTCGCACTCAAGCTGACATAAGTAGAACAGGGGCACCTTCCGCCATCTTGGACTTTGACGTCACAAGACCGCGCACGTGGGAGACCGTATTTTCACCCTTATTTTTATGGTTTCTTTTCGGAGGTCTTTTTCAACCCCCTGATGGAATTTTCATCCCTAATTATGGTCTTTTTCAGCCCTTGATGGAATTTTCAACCCTTTTTGTTGTACTAAGAGCCTTTTTGTCCATGGTTATTGAAATAGATTACCCAGAATTCCACCGAGTAATGGTCCCAACAAGACTGATAGAAATGCACCGCCTTTCTGTACAAGAAACTGTTTCTTCTTTTTTATAGATTCACCTCTCCGTTCCAAGCGTCTTAAAGTCTGCTTATGCTGAGAGAGTCGCTGCTTCTGATCAGCTGAGAGAGGTACACGACCTTTTAAAATGTTATGTGTACACTCGCAAATACATTCCACCTGCCCACTATCCAGACATTTCAATAAAGCGTCACGTTGGCTTTTAGTTAATCTGGCTAATGCACGCAGGATATCGGTGTTTTCGCTTAAAACGTCAATCATCATATATGGTGTAATCTTTATGACTGTGAGGCTTAAACCCTTTTTTCGCAATAATATATATATATATATATATATATATATATATATATATATATATATATATATATATATATATGTATATATATACAAATACCTTGAGGCGCGAATATGTTTGTTCTATATCGCAGCACATCTGGTGTATTGTTTTAAATCGAATAATAAATATCCGTGTGGGTTTGAAGTGGCATCTTGGTACGTTGCCTCTAAATATTTCGGGTTGTCCGGTGAAATCTGTCTTGCTAAATGCTGTATCTGAGCTGTCACGTAGGTTTTTAAATAAAATTATGTAGTGTGCATTGAGAGAAATATCCCACTGTCCGCGTCCTTGATGAAATATGTTTTGGGTTAAGAAAAACACACTTAGGTTTCTATGATGACAGGCCTTTGTAAAAATATCAACCACTAAACCGTTAGTTTCGCGCATTAGATCATCAATTATTATTAAGACCGGTTTTTCGCCGTCAAACTGCTCCATACTAGGTAAATCCTTTTGAAATTCCACAGAGATCTTATCTTTACTTGCTGTAAAACCAGATAATTTTTCCAAACCTGTATCGCAGGCAGTTTCGATATATTTTAGAAAATCTACAATGAAATACGATTTCCCACAACCAGATGGCCCTGCTACTATTACCAAAAAGGGGTGCTTAAACTGACCCTCCATCTCGGATAGCTAAACGATACTGAAGCGTCTCTGTCATCATCTTCGTTTAAATACCAAGTGATCTGCGACACCGTTATATTTTACTTTTTAATTAAGCGTTACGTAATACCTACTGTTTTTTCTTTCTTTTAATCGTTTGATAAAAATGTATGATTTTTAGCACTTATTATTAAATAAAGTATGCCGCTCAATATTGGTATTATATAATTACACCAACTGTAATTAACTCTATGTTATATTTTAATGAGGATTTTATAATGAATTCGTTTTATATAAAACAATTTTGTGTGTATGTACAGCATATAATATTTTATTTACATTCCAAAAATTACTTTTACTCGATAACCAGTTTTATATCAATTAAGCATAAGTCAAAACATAGAAAGTGGTATTAGTGTGCCTATACGTGCAGCAGAAAACGGTAGTTATAACCTTTATTTATTTATTTAGTTGCACAGATTTAATTACAGCTAGTGCAAACAACATATCTTGTTTAAAAATATTAAGTGTTTGGATACCGAGGACCTGTGTATATACAATTTTAACGAGAGGATGGTGATTAAAGATATTTCAAAGGTAAGCAACCAGTTTTAATATTCGTTTAGAAAAACAATATTCTGATTATTGTGTCGTGTAATTAACTTTTAAATAATTTTTGCATTGCGTGTTGAGATTAATTTAAAATGACAGTGAAATTTAATTTTTAGAATACAACTCCAATGTATAAATAAATTTTCGTATAGGTAAAAGATCACAATCTGTAGATAGGAATTAAAAGAAATATAATTATGCAATCTCATTTGATAAAATAAAAATGGGTCCTAATACATATTAATAAACACAGCTTAAATAAAAATCTTTTTCAATCAGAACACGTGCAATTGCCTAACCTCCAGGGGTTCTACTACTCTTAATATTACCAAAAGGACCTTAATTAGGGCAGAAAAAAGCCCCCCAAAAAGAAGCCGTCACCCAGCCCCAGCCCCCAAATCCAAGACCAACGCCTGGACCAGCCCCAAGTCCAAGTCCAACCCCAAGCCCAAGACCAACTCCAAGACCAAACCCTAAATACAACCCTCACGTGAGCAAGTACAAAAAAATGCTGTCAAAAAGGCTCTTAGTACAACAAAAAGGGTTGAAAATTCCATCAAGGGCTGAAAAAGGTCTCCGAAAAGAAACCATAAAATAAGGCTGACAAAAAAATTTGCTGTCAAAAAGACCATAATTAGGGATGAAAATTCCATCAAGGGGTTGACAAAGGCCTTCGAAAAGAAACCATAAAATAAGGGTAAAAAATACGGTCTTCCACGTGGGCGGTCTTGTGACGTCAAAATCCAAGATGGCGGAAGGTGCCTCTGTTCTACTGACGTAGCTAAATTTACCGCGGCTTTATCAAGGTACAATTAGCAAATTAGCTATAAAGAATTGGGTCATGCCAAGAATCTGCCAAGACAAAGAAGAGAGACAGTTGACGAAAATACAAAGCTGAACGTTTTGTTGGCTATTCAAGAAAACCCCATCATTTCGGCACGGCAATTAGCGCGCGATAATGAGGTCAGTCACAGAACTGTTTTAAAGGTTTTAAAAACTGCAAAGATGCACCCTTACAAGATGGAAATGCAACAAGAATTGACTGATGAAGATCCAGACCGACGAATTGAGTTTTGTGAACGAATGATGGACTTCATTGACCATGGGCACATACAGTTGGAATAGATCCTCTTTTCGGATGAATCTACTTTCTCTTTGCATGGTGAAGTGAATCATCACAATTGTTATTGGTCTGACCACAACCCCTATTGGATGCGGGAAACTCACACGTAACATCCACAAAAATTAAACGTATGGGCTGGGATTATTGGAAATCGAGTGGTAGGGCCATTTTTTTTCTGAAGGGTAATTTTGGTGGGCAGCTATATCTTTCTATGCTCACGGATGACCTGCTCCCAAATTTAAGGGCTCTATTTCCAAATAACAATCTAAATGACTTGGGTGAGAGAATTTGGTTTCAGCAAGATGGTGCTCCACCGCACTATGCATTGCCAGTACGGAACTATTTAAACAAAATTTTCCAAATAGATGGATTCGTCGAAGAGGAGCACTTTAATGGCCACCACAATCCCCGTATCTTAATCCCCTTGACTTTTTTATGGGGATATTTGAAGAGTAAGGTTTATGCTACATTACCGACCGACCTTCAGGTTCTGAATGTCAGAATTACTCCAGAAATCAGAAATATTCCACAAGACATGTTTCAAAACGTGAGAAATGGCTTTAATCACCGATTGGGTCTTTGTCAAGAAACAAATGGACGCCATTTTGAACATATTTAAAGTTATGAGTGCACCCCATAAGAAAAGATTTTTTTGCAGAGAAGTCATTAAATCGTAGTTTAGTTTAAGAAAGTTCTCAATGAAACTTCCTTTGCCAAGAGAGTACGTTTATTTGTTTATTATTTTTGATTTTGAATGTTTTGTTCAACAAAATAATGTTTAAAATTTTGAGAAAATAAATACTGCGTTGCATTCCTCTTAATACAAGCTTTCATACGGTGTATCACTTGACCCACCCTTGCATTTGAAAAAAAAAGTTAGGGGTGGATATATGGAGAAACTAACCCCTAGATTGAGGGCTGGAAACAATTATAAAGAAAGCCTATCATGATTTTTCTCCCGGACTTCACTTCTTTGAGTTACAGAATTTATTCCACTTATATTGATATATATCCGAATTCACGGAGAAACCAAGGATGTGGCTTAGATACATGGACGATATTTTCGTAGTTTGACAACACGGCAAGCATAAGCTAGATGAATTCCTAGATCATCTAAATAGCCGCGCACCCTCTATAAAATTCACAAAGGAATTGGAGTCTGAACAAGAACTGCCATTCCTGGATGTACTTGTACACAGGAATGAGCCCACTTTCACGACAAGTGTATATAGGAAACCTACTCACACGGGGAGGTACCTACACTACAACTCCAATCACCACAAAGACGTGAAGTTAGGCGTGGCAAAATGCTTGTACGACAGAGCGAAATGGTAACCGAAAAAGAAGAACCTAAACATACAGCAATAATACCATATATACAAGGTACCTCAGACAAAATACGAAGGATAGGCAGCAAATACAAGATACGCATTGCCGTCAAATCGACCAGAATGCTCAGGGGAATGCTAACCAAAACCATACCACACAATAAAAATCAGAATTCCAAAAATTGTGTATACAACCTAACATGCGAATGCGGCAGAGCATACATAGGAGGGAGCAGTAGACCACTCAAAGTGACAACACAGGAACATAAGAACAATGTCCACAAGGGTGAAACAGAAAAATGTAGAATCGCCGAACATGTCTGGAACGAAAACCACCGCATCCAATGGGATAACATACAGATAGTGGCAGAGGACGATAATACAACTCGTCGAAAACTCAAAGAAGCTACATACATCGCACGAGCAGAAAATCCAATAGGCCAAGCTAGTGTGGAAATGAAATCCATACGGATTCCAATAATGCGCGAAGAGCTTAAGGGCAATACACCTGCGCAATAAGTTACGGCGTAACATGCGCAATAAATTTCTGCTCAACCAAGAAAAGTTATGTATATATATATATATATATATATATATATATATATATATATATATATATATATATATATATATATATATATATATATATATATATATATATATATCACCTGTTCTAAAAATATATGCGGTAAAGGTGTCAGACTAATAAGAGAAACGTACTAAGTTCGAATCTGAGTAGTCAAGTGCTTGGGAAAAAATCATAACATATGAATTCGACTCAAGTGCGAAAACAGTCCTTCTCAGGACTAAGCCTGATGACGGAAGCAAAGTCCACTTCCGAAACGTCGCGTTCAAAAAGCAAAAACTATGAAACTAGGCTGATCAACTCAACTAATATGAAACCACAGTTACAAAACACTTATAATACAGAGTTATTTGGTTACTGTACTGTAGTCTTGTCAAACCTTTATTAGAATATTGGAGCCTCCATTATACTTGTCATATTCACAGAATTGGATAGGCGCAGAGAAAATTCCTAAGATACCTAGCATATAAGTCTTAATATACCTCCTGTAAATGAATTTTCTAATGATTTTGGATTATTGCAAGAGGCTTTTTCTTTGCCTACTTTAAAAGTAAGAAGGGATCAGGCGGATCTCAAATTGTTTTTTAAACTCATTAACCATATGATTGATTATCCTTCATTGTCTCCACAATGTCTTTGGCAGTTCCAGTTAGAAGCACCAGCTCAATAGCCATATTTCATCAGCCATTTAAGAGAACTAATGTTGGTCTCAACTCTTATATTTCAAGAATGTAACGAATGGCTAATTTTTATGCTGATAACTTGGATTTTTTCAATGTAAGCTTTGGCAAATTTGGGAGTCCGTTAAAACAAATTGTGCCTTAATTTTAGTATTTCGTATTGTATAGTTGTATTGGTATTTTGATAATGTGTACCTGAGGATTCTGTACCTATTAGTTTTGCATACTTTTTGTAGTTTTTGTGTAATTTAATTCATGTAAGAGTTTTTTCAATTGTTAATTAATTGTTATATTTAGGAATTTTACTATGTAACGATTTGAGGTTTTGATACTTTATTGTAATCTTGTAATATTGTACTAAAACTGGGTTAAAAAATAAATAAATAAAAATAGTTGAAATTTCCATATCTGTATACGAGGGAGTACATGACAAAATATATAAGCTACTATGATTCCAAGTAGATTTAGATCCAACAGTGTTAAACATAGGTAGAAGATTTCTTAACTGTGTCAGATCTCATTTGGTGATATTAAATTCCTTTCGGAAGGTAAGTAGTTCACCGCCACCTGGTGAAGTGTTGGTTTTTTTCATAGTTTCAGTCAGTTCTATATACATTATAGGTATAATTTGGAAAATATTTATAACTTGAGATATCACTAGACAGCAACGTTTCGGTTAACGCAATATCATATTTATTGCAAAACGCTGTATATACTTTAGATGAATTGTTTAATGTAACACGTAACGGACGAGGTCACTGGGAATTTTTGGTTAAAAGCGCCTATACGCGATATCTAGTGTTTATCGGTCAAGTTGATATCAACATTAATTTGTTTTAAAAGATTATTAACAATTTATAGATTAGAAGCATGGTTATTACCCATTTCTAAAGAATGTCCAGATATTTCATAAATTATTTTCAGGATTCACGAACAACCGATTAAAAAAACCCGCCAGACAATTGCTCATGATGTGATGTTGCATTTCAAGTTTTCAAGTCCTTGCATTAAGATGCTTAACATTTCCTTCAATTCCGAAAATTGATTCACAGTTTTGTTACATAAATCACAAAATAATTAACGCCTTTGTGCGTTTTGAAGTAATACGCTTAGTGTCATCTGCATCAATTTGAGTGCTTGCTACATGTAAGTGATTTTGAAGTTATCACATTGCAAGCTGTTATCCATTTTATTACAAATTATACACATGTTCATCATTTCGCTAGTAACTCTATGTAATATATTAATTGTACTGACAAACTAGCTAAAGTAGTAATAATTAATTGAACTCACAGCTATAGTGGCAGTCAGCTGAATATTGATGAATATTAATATTATATTAATAATATTATCATTTCTACAAAACTTAACATTAATGTCGCCAGTAATTATAAAATTTTTAACATACGCAATAATTTCTCCATACTAAAAAATGTCAAAACCACCAGAAAACATTTACTACTTTAAGATCACTCTCAGTAGGTTTAATACCAGATACTTCTATATGAGGAATGAGATAGTAAATTTATCTCATTCACTTCTTTTACCATTATATACACATGACATCGATCCAATAAAAATGCTTCTAGTTCTAAAATTTTGTTCCTAGAACACTGTATGTTTATGTAAAGATTAAGTCTTTCATGAGAATATTGGATCGTGTTATATATATATATATATATATATATATATATATATATATATATATATATATATATATATATATATACAGGTCCGGCAACAAGAGTGCCTCCTTCTACATCTTCAGTTTTATATAAGCTAGATTAATAAAATTTGGAATGCAGTTATAGTTTAGTTGTGTGCATATTTTAAAATTATTCACGCGAATACAGGTTGTTTATTTAAAGAGGACCAAATTATTATAAAAAAATTTAAATGGAACACCCTGTATATTATTTTTTTTTTAATTCTACACATTGTTCCTAACAAATTCGCAATATATTTCTCTATTCCTAAATATAGCCGTTTTTGAGTTATTTCGATTTTTCTAAAAAAAAATTGAAATTACAGTTTGCTTTGAAAATGTACCTCCTTAACTGTTGAAAAATAAAAGTTATCTAATTTATATGACAATAAGTACACAGACAGAGCTTCCTTTTAATGTGAAGAAAATGACATAATTGCATACAGGGTGCTTATAATTGACTTGCCAATCAACCATTATTCGAACTAGTAAAAGTGTACTTTTTCAAATAAAACAACCTGTATATTATTACATTTTTGGTTTCTACATATTAACCCTTATCAGTTCGCCATACAACTACCTATCCCTAAATATAGCCGTTTCCGAATTATTTTTAATTTTTCAAAATGTATAAGATTATTGAGACATTTTTAAATCTATGGCCTCCTATAGATAAAAAAGAACATCATAAAACAATTATACATTAAAAAACGCAACAGAAACTAATATATTATGATAGAAGACTAATTACAATTTTTGTACTGGAGTCATTGCATGTTAACAAGAATTCGACAAATATTTACTTCAATTTCAAGTAAAATTCTAAAATCAAGTGTGCTTCTTATAATAATTGAATGTTTGACGTAAATAAATAAAACTGTAGTTAACCATTTACGAGTGTTATTGTTAGTAATCAAGATTTTTATAAAATGAATTTTGCACAAAATGAGTTAGTTGATATGATATTCGTGTTGGGTGCTGCAGAAAGAAACTGTTTATTGGCCAGCAGAATTTATGCTGAAAGATATGCAGATAGAAGACATCCAAACGCAAGATTGTTTCAGAAAGTTATGAGTAGATTTATTGCAACTTCATGTGCCAATTACTCTAAACATGAACGTGTTAAACCTTCTACAAATGAATTGAGGGTTCTTCTCGCCATCCAAGAGGATCATCACAGAAGCCAAAAAGACATAAGTGAAATAGTTGGTATAAGTGAGAGATCAGTAGGCCGTCTTTTAAAGAAGAATCGCTTACATCCCTATCATATTCAGTTACACCAAGAAATGAGCGATGCAGACTTCGATCATCGAGTAAGATTTTGTAACTGGGCCAGAGAAAAAATTACTCAAAACCCAAATTTTATGGACAGACGAATCAACATTTCATAAGAATGGATTTGTTAATACACATAATTTTCATTATTATTCCTCAGAAAATCCACATTTATTAAGACAAGTTGATAATCAACATAAGCGGTCTTTAAGTGTCTGGGGTGCTATTGATGGGGATTATGTCATCGGTCCATTCTTTTTTGATGCACACTTGAATGGTGAGAAGTATCTTAACTTTTTGCGTAACGATTTACCGGGCTTATTAAAAAATATTACTCTTGATATTAGAGCCACAATGTGGTATCAACATGATGGCGCTCCTGCTCACTACTCTGCAGATGTAAGAGATTATCTCAATAGTCTTTCCAAATAAATGGATTGGGCGAAATGGACCTCTGAGGTGGCCAGCTAGGTCCCCTGATCTGACAAGAATAGATTTCTTTTTATGGGGATGCATAAAAAGTATTGTCTATAGGGAACCACCAACCACTGCCGAAGATATGCGTGATTGTATAACACGGGGTTTTCATAGCATTACTCCTGAGTTGTTGCGTAGAGTTGAACAACCTTTTAAAGATCGACTTCAGGTCTGCATCCGAGAAAACGGACAACATTTTGAACAATTATTATAAATCATTATCGCTAATGATTAGCGTTAAATTTTTTTTTTATTTTCTTAGTTTTGTATTTTTAGAAATAATTTTAATAATTATAGTGTATTAGTTTCTGTTGCGTTTTTTAATTTGCAATACAATTGTCTTCCACTATCTTTTCCTATTTATACGAGGCCATGGATTTAAAAAAATGTTACAATAATCTTATACATTTTGAAAAATTGAAAATAATTCGGAAACGGCTATATTTAGGGATAGGGAATTGTATATCGAATTGATAAGGATTAATATGTAGAAACTAAAGACGGAATAATATACAGGGTGTTCTATTTGAAAAAGTAAACTTTTACTAGTTGGAATAATGTCTGGTTGGCAAGTCAATTGTAAACACCCTGTATGCAATCATGACATTTTCTTTGCATTATAAGAAAGCTCTATCTGTGTACTTGTTCAGATATAAATTAGATAACTTTTGTTTTTCAACGGTTAAGTAGGTACATTTTCAAAGCTATCTCTGTAATTTCAATTTTTTTTATAAAAATCGACATAACTCAAAAACGGGATAGGGAAATATATTGCGAATTTGTTAGGAACACTGTGTAGAATTCAAAAAAGTAATAATATACAGGGTGTTCCATTTAAATTTTTTTATTATAGTTTGGTCATCTTTAAATAAACAACCTGTATACACGTGAATCATTTTAAAATATGCACACAACTAAACTATAACCCTATCCCAAATTTTGTTAATCTAGCTTATCTGAAATGGAAGATATAGAAGAAGGCGCTCTTGTTGCCGTTATATATATATATATATATATATATATATATATATATATATATATATATATATATATATATATATATATATATATATATATATATAATTAATAATTACCTATGTAATAGTTTTTTACAAATGTAATTGTTGGGCTTACACAAATTGTAGGATTTGAGTATGGCCCACTCTGTATAAGCAAATGAAGTCATTGGTATAAGGTAAACAAACGTGAACATAAAATAGAACTTATAAATATGACTTGAACTGCTTATAATAATAAACTTTAAGTTATCTTTATGAAAATCATCCAATTTCTCCTCATATTGTCATATTCTCCAATTTGTGTACCTACCTAATTGAATTTGAATGTTCACACTATTATCAATTGTACCGGGTGAACCATTAATAAAAGACGTGGGCCACATCTTAGAAACAGTTAGTGTTACATTATGAAAAAAATATTTTTAATAAAAGTAGCCAAGGGAAATGCTAGAAATTATATACAAGTTTCTGCCATGACCTCTGTGTAACACAAACACAAAATTAGAAAATCAAGTTTTTCTCCGAAATCTGCCAGGCTAATAACTGTTTTGAGATATCTCAAAGAATTTTACCAATATTTTTTTCTACCTCCTCAATTAAAGTGATGGACGAAGTGCAAACTTTTTTTTTTTTTTAATTTGATATCAGTTAGCATTAATAGATTTTTACAAACTTGGTATTTTGGAAAGAGCTTTTCTTCCACTTTAATTTGTGATATAAACTATTTATTTTTAGTAGAGGATATTACTTAAAAATCAATGAATTTGACTTTCTGAAAAATTTTAAAGTGCACCCAGTTAAATGACTATTAACACATAACACACAAAAAGATTCAACAAATCTATAAGAAATCTCCATTAACATTAAGACACGAGTCCTATTGTTTAATTAATCTACAAATACGGTGCTTTTAGATTGTTGACTGAATCATTCCCTAAACTCTACTTCTGCATTCGAGCTAAACTGAAGCCCTTCTAGAGACTATTGGACGAAATTGTTAACAGAATCATTCCCTAACGTCCAATCTTCACCTCTGCATCCAAATTGAACCCACGTCTTATTAGAGACTGTTTTAATATGCCAAGCACATGAAAATCACAGTGACAAATTGGGATTGTAAGGCCGATGTTTCTAAGACTTTCCAATTCATACTGTTTGAGCGACATGGGGTCGAGGATTATCATGCAGAAGAATAACACTTGTGAGCTTTCAGGATGTTTATTCTTGATGCTGACATATAAGCGTTTTGAGGTATTTGAATATCTCTAAGCCTTGATGTTAATATCAGGTTCTTTAAAATCCAACATTGGTATACCCTCGTTATCAAACATACAGTTACCAATACTTTTCCTGCAAAAAGTTGAGACAGACATTTTCTTGACTTCGGAGATTGTGAATGTTTCCACTCTATATTCTGACATTAGATTCTGATTTGTAGTGATAATATCACTGGCAACAATTTTATGTAAGAAGACATTACCTTCTTGTTCACAACACATCAAATGCTGCAACGATCAGGCGGAATGCAAATTTATCTGTAAATCAATAAGCAGTCGTAGAAACTACTGACACGCAACTTTGTGATAATCAAGATTATGAATTACGAAGTAGACTGTTCCACCGCTGTAATGAACATGGAAAGTTCTGTAGTGTACGCCCACTTGCACATAAAGCAGTTTCCAGCTGGCATTTTCATCTGATGCAGCAACACATGCATGTTCAGGATGGGCCAAGCCTTCATTGGATTCTCTACCACATCAACATTGCACTATTCACTATTCTTTTATAATTTTCCATTGGCAGACGACCTCAGCTACCAAAAACTGAATATCAGAACACAGGTTACATTTGGACGCACTTTCGATCATGTCCAAATAAGAGTGATTAGAGAAGAGATAAATTCAGATAATTTTGACAAATGCGTCATTACTTAAACAAATAAAACAGGGAAATGAATTCTGTTGTCATGGCGAAGAAGTTACCGATGTTTCTATTGAACAATTATAATACTAACTTATGCTCTATTTTTATAGCATGCAGCGTTATAACCCACCATAAATAAAATAAAAATTCATCCTCATAAATAAAAGGCTCTGCAATATAAAGGATAGTACCGAGCTAGTTGGACCTGTGATAACACAATCTACTTACTATTCTGGAAGTAATGGGGTTACAAACTATGTTGTACAAGGTCTTTTTAGGGGATTTTCATCATACACATATAGCGGTATGATCACTGCGTACACACACATCACGAATGGTTATTTAGGTGAACGTAGGGGTAGTATCCTGACCACAGCCATCCTTAAATTCCACCATGCATATATACGTAATGTATGTATGTATGCTGGATTGTGGCTGAAAGGAGATTGGAAAGCTCAAGCAGCCCGCCATGCCCCTTGGGGAGGGAATGAAACACATGACATTCTCCTTTTTCTTCCAAAACAACCATGTGACCAGTTTTAAAGAAACAAGTATATATTACAAGCGATACTTTATTACAACTTTTTATGAAACAATTGATTGAATTTAGGCTACCACATACCACGTACCAAGAATTAGCCTCTCAAGACTTTGACTGCAGACATATTATGAACGGACAAGGCTACTTTCACCAGTGATCGTGAAATTAACCTACATAACGTGCACTACTGGTCATGAATGCAATAAGTCCCAACATTAAGGCTAATGAGAATGTCTGATGTGGCCTTATAGGAGGAATAATAGGGTCATTTACGAAGAGGCAGCGTTGAATAGTTAAACTTACCTCAATTTATAGACCAACGATTTACCACCTTTATTAGAAAATATGCTTCTGGAAGATGACCTCAATACCTTTTACCAGCACAATGTACGGCTAGCAAATTTTTTGAGAAATTTACGTAATTTTTTAGACTTAACACTTCCAGATAGGTGAATAGGAAGAAGCTTATTTCTATGGGCAGCCATGGTTTCTCATTACTATGAATTCATATTATTAATTGAAATGAATCAGGAGCACGGTTTGCTGCATTTGTAGATAGAAATCGAAACTGTTGTTTTACCTACATAGGCTCTGAAACTGACGAAAAAGACAATTTGAACATTTGGGGCTTTACTTAAATAAGACTGAATCTTTTTTGTTTTACTGTTATAAGCCATTCATTAACTATTACAATTTTGTAAATATTTTTGCAATCTTTGCTTTTAAAAAAAGGGATTTCTGGTTTTCACTAAATACTTTAGTTTTTAGCTTTCTTTTCACTTATGCTAAAAATATACCTGTTCTATTTAAAGTTTTTGAGAAAAACTAAAATTCATTGATTGGTTAAGTAACACTCGCTACTACCCACACTGAGAACTAAAAATGAATGGTTTACATAACACGTTAAAGAGAAACTCTTTCCAAGACCAACCTTGTTAAAATCCATCAATGCTGATTTAAGTTATCGAATTTCATTCTCTAACAAATTTACACCACTTTATTTGAGGTGGTAGACAAAATGCTTAGGTGCGTCTCATACTTCGTTATCTCATGTACTACCTTACGTTATAAGGCAAGGATCATACTGCATTTTAAATAATACATATTATGTAAATAAATTGTAAATTAGTCATATTAGATAGATATCAGTATCACTGAAAAGCTTCTGTACAAGTTATTATATACAAACAATATTTCAATTATTTAGTCAATTTGTTAAATTAGTAGCTTAGTACAAGGAGATCGAACCTAACATGTTTGCAGAAGTGGTCAATTTTTCTAGAGGATAATTTAATTATAAATACAGCAGTACTGTAGGTCACAACATCCTTTGGACAGTTCTTCCAAACATTTTAATCATTCAATGAATGACCTCAACCTTTATAAATTTAATTATTTAAATCTTTCCTAGTTTTTAACAAATAGCTTTCTTAAATAATACTCAAATGCACATATCCTATTTTTCGCTGTATTATCACATGTAATAGTTAGAGCTTATGTTATTCTGCATGGTAAAAGGTTGGTTGTACAGGAGTGTAAGTGGACCATTCAAAAGTATTAGGCTGAGCGTAATCCAATTACGATCTCGTTTTACAGAAGTAGAGAGGAAAGAGTACTGCTATTCACTATTTCAATTTATAGATTGTATTACTGGTGAATTATTTACAAAAGTTGAAAAACTTTAGAGATGAGGCAGACCAATCGTTTACTTAGATGAACTTACATTCATGCTGCACATACCATTTTCCAAGTGTTTGGATGATATAATATCGTTTGGATTATTTACACTATTTGTTAAAGGAAACAGGTTAATTATCGTTCATGCTGGTAGAGATATGTACAATTATTTTTAAATCAGGATTGAAAAGCAGTGATTATCGCAGTGACGTGAACATGGAAAATTACAAAAAATGGTCGAGAGAATAATTAATACCTAATTTATCTCCCAGATCAGTAGTGGTCACTGATAACGTGTGTTAGAATGTACAAGTAAATAAAGCCCCCCACATCGAATTATTTTAAGGTGGAAAAGATGGAATGGGTTTCAGACAATTCGATCAATTGTTACGTATCAACTACAAGATGCCAAAATTTTAGCAAATAATTCATTTGCGAAAATGACAAAAAACATGGAAAAAGTGCTGCAATCCTGTAATTGCAACTGAAAGATTATTTAGAAAAGGAGAATGTACTTTTTAACATTACAGTTGAACCGCTCATTACAAACTTTGGTAAAAATAGCAGCAGCGACGATAGTTTTAGTGAAGAGAAGTGAACCTAGTCAGTTGAATTATTTAGTACATTTATTTTTTATACAATTGTTACATAGTAATTTATTTTATAGTTATATTAATGTATACATAAATAACAGAATAAAATGTGCTTTTATTGGTTTTATGTCACTGTAAATAGTAGCATTCAAGAGTGGAGTTACTCGTAAAGTGTCCGTGTTACCTGCACATTCTTTTGCCATGACCTAATTTAGAATGAACTTGAAAAGAGACTGTAGCCAACACAAACATGGAAATTATATCAATACCTTATGTATGTATTTCACAAATACAATCAAATGGTTGACCATTACCCTATTGTTGGCTAAAATCCTGAGAAAAAAAAAATTTTCCTATACCATTTTATTCAAACACGAGATCCATTTATCAAACAACTCGCTGCACACAACGTGTCTTACACACAGCTGATGTATTCAGAATGTATAAAATGACATTGAGCCACTCTGTTGTAAATTAAAACACTACCAAAAGAACTTTAAATAGTTTAATTTTTATGTATGTCATTCGATCTCCTTGTACCCACCATTGAAGTGATCAGCCTGGAACATTTCATAGAAACACTCCTCTAATTTGTCATGTTCTGACAGAAAGTTTTACTATTAAAGATTCTTTTCCTAATGCTTCACTATTAATGGCTCACCTAATACACTAGTATTTAATTATCACACTATTATAAGTATTAAATTGTAATGAAAAAGGTAAAAAAAAGATGGTATACTGTTTTTAAAAATTTATTGGTATCTGACAAATATTATTCCGCAGATACAACAGAAAACAAGTAGAGCTGATAGCAGTTTATTTTAATACATATTCATACATTTATATATAGCACATCCAAAGTGAGTGTCAACGGTAAACAAGGGGGAACGCGGTATGGCTCATGCAGCAGTGTGCAAACAAATTTTGTGGGCTAAGGTATAGATGTTTTTGTAACGTATAAAGAGGTAATATGTAATATGTATGAATTTAGTGATTATTTTAACAATGAATGAATACAAAATAAAAAAATAGAACTAAACAGCTTAAAAATTTAAATCGTTTAACAAGTTAGAACTTAAATAGTTGAATCAAAATAAATTATAAATATGAGCGTGTGAAAAATCAAACGTAAGTATTTTACACAATTGACATCAAATCACACATTTTCCAGCTGAAATGGCAGAAGTTATGTTCAAAATTAATAAAAGAAATTTAATTCAAATACTCTTGTGAAATATGAAATAAATATACTTTTTTTTTATATTTCACTAAAACAATTACTGAAATATCAAAAGTTTCAGATGTGAAACTTGAACTTCCAAAGAAATTTCACAACCAAGTTCCACAAATACGTTAACTTACATGAAATTTCAATTTTAACGATTATTTTTTTAAATGGACGTGACAATTCAATTATCAGCTCCTTCTTGCTGTTCGTCAGCTTCGCCCTGTAAGAGAATGACGTTAACATGCTCGAGGTTATGACGAAATAATCGTACCTGTGTGTCGCTCGTCCATAATGTGAGATTGTCTCTTAAAAGCTGCATTATAAGAGTGCTATCCTTATAAGAATCTTCATTTAAGGTGTCGAGTTCTGCAATCGCGTCATCGAAGGCCTATATAAGAATAAAATAAATGAAAAATTGTCTTTAATAGAAAAGGAGTAAAACAATACTTATTATTAAGTAGATTGTTAGTAGAGCAGGCAGAATTACATGTGGCACGAACTAATGTTAAAGCAACTTCGTGTTAATCTCATTTCAATAAAAGAAACACATTCATAACCTGTTTTGCGAGATGGCAGGCTCTGGCTGGTGAATTTATAATTTCGTAATAAAATACCGAGAAATTTAGGGCAAGTCCAAGTCGTATCGGATGTGTAGACTGCATTTTGGACTTTGCTATATCGAATGCTTCTTGGTAGGCCTTTTGTGAGTCTTCGACCACCGCTACACAAGAAAACAATAAACCAATAAACAACATTATCAAAAATATTTAAATTCAAAAAACCCACATGTAATTCTGCACCTGTAATAGAATTGAAAAAAAAGTAATTAACCTGTTTCGCTAACTGACAAGCCTTATCTGGTGAATTTAATATCTCGTAGTAGAAAACTGAAAAGTTGAGTGCCAGACCCAACCTGATGGGATGTGTTGGCGTCATCTTCGCTTTTGAAATTTCAAAAGCATCTTGATACGCTTTTTGTGAGTCATCTACGACAGCTGAAAAGTCATGCAAACTTAACTATGCAGTTTACGGGTTAAACAATTTACGTTAAATTTTAATAGTAATTTTAAATTAAATAAAATAGAGTCAAATATACGTACTATTTCTGGTGTCACCTGTGGCAACTTCCGCTAAATATCTATAATAATCACCCTTCATTTTAAGGTAGAATACTTTTGATTCCGCATTACTTGCTTTTGGAATCAGGTATTTATCAAGTAAAGCCTTAAAGATTAATGTTTAGTGTTATTTTGTTCGTTACGTTTAAAAAAACTTACCAACACATCGTAACATATTTCTCGTAATTCTTTCTCTACCTTCTCCCTGTATTCTTTTGCCATTTGTTGTTTGCGCTCCGATCCTTCAGTCTTTTGTTCAATGGAGGAGATAACTCTCCACGATGACCTTCTAGCACCAACTACGTTCTTGTAAGCGACAGAAAGTAGGTTGCGTTCTTCATTACTTAATTCAACTCCAGTCTCTGTTACAGATTTCATCGCTGAAGCCATATCATCATAACGTTCTGCTTGCTCGGCAAGCTTTGCCCTTTGCACTAATTCTTCTTTATCAACTTGAGACATTATGAAGGAATACTATAATCTATCCTGAAACAATGCAAAATATAAATAAAATGTTACTCGATTTCGATTAAAAATTGCCCTACTAACTAATCTAGTATGTCACGGAAATTCTAACCACAAATTTGGATAAGTATATAACCTGAATTAAGAAGAGTACTTCCCAGTTTTATTTTATAGTACTTCTATTTTCATTTATAACTAAATAATATTGGTTTTTACTTTTTAATTGACGGAGAGCAAGACAGATTTCGGAAAAACTATTTTATACAGTCAAAGAAGCAGACTGAAGGACTGAACGGCGAGACCTGGTCGACTCACGGTATTAGCGCATGCAACCGCGCATACAACAACGCGCGCGCGCTTCCGGTGATAAAAACGGCATGTTCTTTCTGAGTAGGAGTTAGGATATGCCATTTATATCCCTACTTCTGCAAATATTTTACTTGGACTTTTCAATTTTTGCAGCGTATATTAATTTGAGATAAAATTGAAAAAAAAATATCCATCAAACTAAAATCACGTGGCAACGTGTCCATAAAAAATGCGCGCTAAATTCAAATACTTTGTGTATTCACGAAGAGTGCGTTTCTCGTATAACTAACGTATTACAAGCAATCCGTATCTTTTGGTTGGAATAATTTAAATATGTAAATAAATCATTTATTTCAAAACACTTAACAATATTAGACTATTTCAAAAGATTTCACATTCTCATAATACGTAATAACACATCTAGCCACGATGGTAATGAATAAATTAACTTTTGAGGATAAGATAATGAAATTAAATAAAAACAATTTTTTTTTAATTCATTTTTGGGTTAGTTTTAATTAAATTTAGAAAGTTACGATTGATATGGATGGCTTTCTGAACTCTGTGCCCACACAAACACATAACCAACCCCATCACTACAAGATTTATGTATTTATGAAAAAATCGAAAAATTGTTATTAGTCTTACTCAATATAACTGACCTCTATCGATAAGGATATCAGTATACATCTATATACTACATTGCACAGTACTATGAAGCAACTTGCGTTATAGAATTTATGTACCGAAATGTCTTGACGGTTACGGCATATCTAAGGATAAGATGTTACGCGTATAAACAAAAGATGTAAAATATTCAATTTTTAAAAATAATAAAGAATATGCGCTATAGATTTTAATGTTATACCAAATTTCAGTATTGCGATTTATTTTTATGCCGATGCGTTCCTATTATAACCCCCATACGCTGTTCATAATGGCCATTTTGTCTGGGGTTGGCTTACACATAACGCCCTCTTTAACAATTAACTTAATTATGAAATGTAATAATGAATTCGCATTCATTGTATACTATAAATAATAAGATGTAGTATTTTAATACAAATATAAAAACATTTTCCCTCGAAAATTAAAATATTACATTTACTTACTTACTTAAAATCAAATTTCAGTATTGCGTTGTATTTTTATGCTCATATGTCCCCATTATAACCCCACCCAGTGTTCATAACAGTCATTTTGTCAGGGGGACATCTTACCCATAATGCCTTTTGGAACAGTTAAGTTAATGTTAGTAAATTCCAAATTTCAGTATTAAAAACCTATATGTTCCTTTTACAACCCTCATTCTGTGTTCATAACGGCCATTTTGTCAGATATACATCCTACCCATAACGCAATTTTTATGCGTTTTTTATCCTATTATAACCCCCATACGCTGTTCATAATGGCCATTTTGTCTGGGGTTGGCTAACTCATAACGCCCTCTTTAACAATTAACTTAATTATGAAATGTAATAATGAATTCGCATTCATTATATACTATAAATAATAAGATGTAGTATTTAAAATACAAATATAAAAACATTTTCCCTCGAAAATTAAAATATTACATTTACTTACTTACTTAAAATCAAATTTCAGTATTGCGTTGTATTTTTATGCTCATATGTCCCCATTATAACCCCTACCCAGTGTTCATAACAGTCATTTTGTCAGGGGAACATCTTACCCATAATGCCTTTTGGAACAGTTAAGTTAATGTTAGTAAATTCCAAATTTCAGTATTAAAAACCTATATGTTCCTTTTACAACCCTCATTCTGTGTTCATAACGGCCATTTTGTCAGATATACATCCTACCCACAACGCAATTTTTATGCTTATGCATTTCTATTACCAGGTGTTCATAATGATCATTTGTTCAGAAGGGCATCTTAGCCATAATGCCCTTTTTAATGTTGGTAAATCCAATGTTAAACCAAATATCAGTATTGATTTATTTTTATGCTTATATGTTCCTATTACAATCCCCCACCTGGTATTCATAACGCCAATTTTGTCAGCGAGACTTCTTATCCATAATGTCCTCTTTAACAATTCATGTTCGCAAATTTCAATATTGCGATTTATTTTTATGCTTATGTGTTCCTTTTAAAACTTCAACCCGGTGTTCACAATGGTCATTTTGTCAGAGGGACAACTTACCCTTAGCAATTAAGTTAATGTTACTAAATTTCAAATTTCAGAATTGCAAATTTATTTGGAAAAATGGAAATCTATACAAAGTAAAAGTTACAGTTTCATGTAATGGAACAATCATACAAGAGCACTTTCTACAAAATGATTGGCAATAAATATATGGGAAAAAGAAAAGGCAACGTATTTCATTCCCTCACCAAAGAGAAAGACAGGCTTTCCACATTCCATCAGCCAGTGTTGTATTGAGTCTGAAAGGGATGTTACTACCCCAGTATTTGCCTAAATAGTCGCACGTGGTGTGGAAAATACGCAATGATCATGTCGCTAGATGTATATGAGGAAAACCTCATACATGGTAAAACGGTAACGGAGATCGAACCCATTACCTCCCGAATGCTAAGAAGATCATGACACCACTGACCTACAAAACCAGTAATATATGGGAATAAACCCTGCAATAATGGGAAAAATCGAAGAATAATGGAAATAACTCTGCAATATAGGATATGATCGGCAATCAACAAAAAGGACTTTTTATAGGAGTTTTTGTTAAATACCAAATAGCGTTAATTTCAAAACACAAAGTTACAGATCACTGCTTACCAAGGCCGATTATAAACATGTGAAACGCGTGCTCCCTCCCAATACTGGCGAATTGTGAGGCGGCAAAAATATTGGAATAAATAATGATTAATGCTTAAAACCCGTTCATAATAATAATAAAGTTTATTCGGGACACACAGGCACCATAAAAAATACAAAACAACTTTATGTAGAGCAAAGAAAAAGTATTTGATACAAAAGTATTTATCCACTATTGTTTGATGCTGCACCAGGAAGCAAAATGGAATGAAATTCAGACTTACTTAAGGGTGTATGATTCTCAGCTCATTCCAATTAAATAACAGTAGCAATCATAACACATTAATCCCAAATTGAGTATTACATTATGCTGCAAAAAGCTAACACTTACATAACAAAGACTTAACCGCCCTCTTAAATAAAACCATTTAAGTTTATACGGTAACATATTTATATAATGTGAAATACAATAAGAATAAGATTTTTTGAAGACCTGAAGTCTATGAATAGGAATATCTAAGAGATCTTTGCGTCTTATGTTCATATTATGGACGTCAGTATGAGAGCTTATCTTTTGATAAAGGTATTGTGGGATTTTTGTTGTTAGTATTTTATGACAAAAACACACGGAGTGAAGCCATCGCATGCATTACCATCCAGTAGCCTTAATCATATGAGAAATTCTGTTCTTTCGTTTGGGCCCGTCTACGAACCATTTTGTACTTTTTGTATTCGTCTACTATTGCAGAGCGTTAAACAGGAGTTATAGACAACATCACAAAAGTTAAAGCTAGACAAGACACTACTGAGAGAGGAGAACTATTAATGCAGATATCTATATTATCTATCCATACATTGGTGTTATGAAAAGCTAATACACAACATTTACTAATATTTAAATTTAAATGATATTTCATCGATGTAATATATAACTGATGTAAGTCTACGTTAATTAGTTTGAGGTTAAATTCAAGATCAGATACATCAAACGATCTGTACAATTGCGTGTCATCGGCATAAATATGAACTTTGCAATGCACTCTGCATTTATATAAATTAACTGTGTATATTGTGTATAAAAGTGGGCCTAAAATAGATCCTTGAGAAACTCCAGATAACATTGAATACAACTAACAATTGTAATTTATAAAGACTCGACTAAACCTATTAGAAAGATAGCTTTCAAGTAACGTGATAGCTTGATCACCTAGGCCTATAAAACGGAAGATGAACAAAACTGTGGTTTCGGGTTTTTGAGTAGTCCAATAGAATAAGTATTGTACCTTTATTTTGATCTACGGCACGCAGTAATGTCTAATAGCGCACTAGCACAACCGAAACCTTCACGAAAACCCGATTGGGTGTAAGGTAAAACATTATGGTTATTTAAATGCTGTTTAATTTGTAGAGATAATAATTTCTCGAAAATTTTACAGAGGGTAGGTAATATACTGATAGGGTGAAGATCCGATAATGAATTATAGCGCTTAGTTTTTAATATAGGTTTAATTAAAGATATCCTCCATACATCAGGAAATGTGTTCGTACTTATACATTCATTCATTATGTGGCGTAAATATGGCAGCAAGAAAGGGCACGTCAATTGATCATTGCTATGCTTATGCCATCGGTGCATATTGCACATACAATATATTTAAGAGATCGGACGCCCTTCACGCTACTCGAGATTTGTATAGAATCATCAGAGTAAATGCCGGACTATGCTCTGTTGCTTATATGATGTCCTTATAGCGAGCCAAAGCACATATTCAATATTATGTCCACAGGCTGTTACTTAACTGACATTATCATTTTATATCGCAATAACTTTACGGAAGTGGTCAAAGTCTCAATCTTCAAAAATCAATACTCATCGTTCCCACACTTCGATCAAGGGGAGTAAATCGCTAATGTCTGAGGTCTTTCAAGACCGGCGTTATACAAAGACAGTGGATCCAATTTATCTCGAAACCAAATTATAGGGATGAGAACCTACTCACCAAACATAAAACAAACACAAATCTCACCTAACCAATTCTCTAGCTATCAGGACAAGGGTCCGCTACAATCAGTCTGTACTTCTCTTGGTTAGATGGCGCTTTTAAAAATCGTCTAGAACAACAGCTTGAGGAATTTCGAAACTCCAATTTGCCTAACGAAAATAAGCAGTTTCACTCTCGAATTGCACAAACTTGATAAAACATGTCCTGTGTGCTTCCAACACGTCCTAGCTCGAAAGCCGAGGACTTCCTAGAATCTAATACAGACTACCCGACAGCCAGTGCTTCGGACCAAACACCTGTCAAGACCCACTATTCTCGCCTTTTTTAGATATAAGCAAGCGTTCGATAGCCTGACAAGCCGATCTATTTCCAAAATCGAAGTTCCTACTGTCGATGGGACTGTATAAACCGGAGTCCACTATCAAACACTAAAAAAAAAAACGTACTACAGAGTTCGGCCTTGGGCGCAATACTTTACCTAATCTTCGGACACGACATTTCTAGCGTGACGTGTTGGCTTATCCATGCCTCTGTTTGCCGACACCGCTTTCTGAGCAGACTCGATCTTCTGAGATTGTCTGCAATACCGTTGCCACCACTCAGCAAAACTTCTCCAATTGGGGCGACCAATAAAGTATCTGCAAACCCTACCAAAACACAAGCCATCTTATTCCGATACCTCAACTATACCAAACATAAACTACTCACAAAAGATAACGTAGCCAATTCCCTGCAAGGAGAAAGACTACCACTTCGAAACATTACTTGGAATATCCATTTACCAAGACACTTAAATGGAACACCGACTTACACTAATCTTCTCGGCGCTCTTAGAAATCGCATAGAAGGTTGCTACCCCGACACCTTACAAGATCTACGTTTTCTCCATTATCGACCCCCGGGCTGCATTGTACGCTAACCCTAAAACCAAAACAACTCTACTCCTAACGAAATCCCGATAGAACACGTAAACATTACACCTATCGCACAAAACGCTGCAAACAAATTACACCAACCGTAGGGTTTCTTCCAGGAAGAAACCCGCACGCAAATTACAGCCATCCTTACAAAAACCTCAAAAACATCTGAAGAATTGGAAAACTATGCTCTAAAATAAAGTCATGGCCTCTGTTAACGACCCAGGGAAATACTATCGTAACAAATACATCATCAACACAACACCTAGACAAACTTATTGTAACACATTCTTTAAAAATATGGAACACTAGATATGTGGCAGGACCTGTAACAAACAATATACACCCATGTGCCACATTAAAAAAACACCGAACGCGTTTCAAGCTAAACTATCATGATCAGCGGCCGACAGCTATACCCACGCGCCACACAAAAATTAAGACTCCGAATGCATTTCAATAGCTAAGCTATCATTAGCGGTCGACCGCTAATGGTGATAGCCTAGCTAATAAAACACGTTCGTTGTTTTTTAATCTTAGTGCGACACCTGGATGTATTTTTGTTTGGTACACATTTTTCGTCAGTGAGATGGACCAGCCACTGCTGCATGGTTTATATTAAGAAGACTTGCAAAATCTTCCACTCTAAATGGAGGGGTGATTTGGGTAGAAACAGAATTTTAGTGTTTTAAAAACCTAACCTCAACCTCGAAACTCCATAAAAACCACATGGTAAAAAAACAAACCTTAGACCAAATATTTTTACGATAATAAACTCTCCATTTCAGCCCAAAAATGTTCTAGCACTTTTCAAAAATTGAGATTTTCTTTACTCTGGGATCTAAAATTGTGTAATCTCTTAGCGTAAATGTAATTTTGATTTTTCAAAAATAAACTTTGCTTTAGGTTAGAATAATTCTTTTCAAAGGTTCTCTAAAGATCACTTTTTCAGGTGAACGTAACATTACAATCATTTAGTGTTAAACAGATTGGTGCAGGTTTCTTACGGGTTCTATAAACTTTTTGGGGTGATGAATCTAAATCTGAAGTTGCCAACGGCGAAAAGATGAGAAACAGTGAAAATTGCGAAAACCTCAAAATTTTCGAACAGCAGTCTTTACTTTTGCCGTAGTTTGGAGGAACGCGGAAATCTTGAGAAGTACAGAAAATAAAATGCTATTGCATACATCTTAGAAGTGAGCAGCCAAATTCATTCTCTCCTGCAGATTGGACTAGCAGCATTCTTGAACAAAATTCCAGTCCCGTGTGCTTTGAGCGCTCTGATTTTGTTCTAAGACACCACTCTTAGGCATATAGTCTACAATGCGCCTTGTCTATTATTGACAAAAAAGCAACTCTTGATGGACACGATACGGGGGGTATTCGATGCGTGACTCCGAAACGCGCATTTGGTTCAAGACAATAAATTGATTGAAGGACATGCCGTGGGAGCTTTTGCAGTCGAAAATAATTATTATCCAGCTGCAATTAATATCAAAGACCTTAGTATAGGAAAAAAGGAAAGGAATTGTTTCATTTCCTCCCTAAGAAAGTGGACGGGATGCTTGAGCTCTCGATTTGGCAATATGGTGGGTTCCACTTATATAAATGTCTTATCAATGAAAGCGCTCTTTACCTAACTCTCTCGGCGCACACATTTTGGCAAATACTGCTTTAGGTAAATAGATATTGAAGTCCTTTGACGTACCCTCTTCTTGCACTATGAAGTCAAGAAACTTTTGTTCAAAGCACTGCGACAAGTGTTGCCAAATAGACAAGAAAATGATGTGCAAAAAAGGTTGCAGAACAGCTTGTAGCCCAGCTTTAATATATGGCAACTGTAGGACTTACTGGAAGGTTGTGGACACAATATTTCAAATTAACCAAATTAATTATGAGATTTATCGAATCAGAAATAATGGGAAACTGGCTTTTACATCTTAAAATCATATACAACGTGATCCGGTATTTCCACGCAAGTGGCCACACATGTACTTAGTGTCCAACCAAAACAAAAGCCAAGAATTAATTTATAACTGTGGATTAATCTCAGAGATCCGCTACGAACTTCCGATAAAAAAAGTTCTCAAGTTACATTCGTACATTATTTTAACTTATGTTGCCTGAGTAACCTTGCTGCAAATTCTCTTGTAATACATATTTATGCTACTGTACCTAATATCTTTTGTTATTGTCTTGGTGTGACTAAATATTTTTTCCGCACAGACGTGAGAAATAAATTGTTACTTGTCTAAAAATGTAGGAATTGAAAAGTATCAAGGATATTTGGTGCTAATTTGCAAACAATGAAATTCAAACGGAGCGACAGGATGCTTCTCCTGACAAATGTGAATTGTGCCATACAATTTGAAGGTTCATATCAATCCAACCACTTATCTCAAAGGATGAGTGTGGCAATACGAATTGTCTTCATTTCCACTAGCTCTGTCAGAAAATGAGGTATGCAAAAAAGGACCAAACCGAACTTATACAAAGCTTGCTGAACACTTCCAAACTCAATGCGTAATTGAAGTATTTTTAATCGGTGTGTATGGTCAACTAGTCGTAACGTTTGCCGGTGTTTGAAGCTTTCAGTAGAACTGCAGTTCACCGGAACAATGGTGCCTACAGTTTCCCAGGATAAGTTCTTGCCCAATGCAGAGAACAAATATCGGCGATTGACCAAAATGATTGCAAAGTGCAAGGTTACTGAGGTTACAAGTAAGTGAGGGTGCAGATACCCTCATTCTGCAAACAGAAATATTCCTGGTTTCAACCTGCAGTGGCAGAGTTAAGTTGTGGTTGTAGTTGGTCGTAATGTTGGGGTTCCAAATCCCGTCAAATGTATACATCCTCACACACCAGTGTAGCAGACAAAAATGTTGCAGATCGCATAATCTTCCAACATGTAGAGTGGTGCGAGACCACCTCAGCATTGTTCAACCAAACCAAGACGAAATTCTCAAAAACAAAAAAGATTTTTGACTTGCACTTATCACCACTATATTAGGAAAACGTACGCCCAACGAAAAAGTTGGGAAGAGTCTCCATTGCATTGTATGGTGGTGATACCGAACCACGAAACTCAATAAGCTCAATCGGTAACTAAACAGAAGTAATCTGAAAATATAGCTACAATCCTCCCTACTGAAGATGCAGCTCATCAACACACTTTTAGAGCATTCTTACAAGCACAACAATCGCACGAATATGTAGAAACGCACGTCATAAGGAGAATTGAGAACCGATGGACAAAGGTCTCGTTCCGAAAACTATACTGGAGTCCCCAGCTCCCAATAGCATGTTAGACTTGCAGACCGTGTGAAGGTTCCCGTAACAACATGACGATCCAATCCTGGAAGAAGGAATTGATGAGAAAGCTGCCCACTACTCATATCGGCTGAAGGAACTGAGCAGGAAAAAGGTACATTCTTCTTTATAATATTACACGCATTATTCATCAGACCCAATTTCCGGTTTCAGAGCCGGCTCATCACATGATCAATCCGGACCCCCCACTAAAACAAAGGAGAACATAAAAAACTACTTTGACAGGTAGGTATCAATCAACTTTGTGCTGTAAATCTTGATTCGAGTTGTGCAATATCCCATAATTACATTGCTAGTACGCTCATAACCTTATATTTGTAACTATTCTAATAATGCTAAATTATGCTTCAGGTAAGGAACCGAAACGCCCTCAAATCGACACTGAATACTGAAATTTCAATACATTTATTGTAATTTTTCTTATTGCACATAAAACAGTTTGCTTATTTCCGACCGCCAGATAAGTTAAAAGGCTCCAATCTTCATTCCTTTGTCGTAAATTAAGACATTTTTAAATGGATTTTGTATGAAATTTACTTTACTATAATTTCATATAGCGTCGCCCTTGTTCCAAGCATTCCTCAATGGTTGGACCGACTTTCAAATATAAGTAGTGCATTTTGTGTGGACCTTTCATTTCTAAGACAAATGGTCTTGGTGATATCTCGAAATTTTCATTGTGTCCCCTTTCGGTGTTGGAAAACTTCAGATTCAGCGTCCCGAAAAAACGTAGAAACTGTATTATAACAGCTTACCATTTCTTTTAACGGATCTCATCTCTACGACCACTCCCTGCGCCATTTTCTTGTAACTATACATAAGTTACTCATCCTAACCTTAGCATTTTACAATGAAAATGCATTACTGTATTGTTAACATTTTAACAAATTTGCAAAATACTTTCTAATTTATTAAACAACTGACATTTAAGAAATTGTGCCACTTGATTATAAAGGTCGACCCGATCTGAAAGGGTCTACGGCTCTAAAAAAAACATTCATTTCCAGCGTATAATAAAGATAAACGTAAATATTGCAAACGTTTAAGCTCATTATAAGATTCTACTCCAAGAAGAGTTGAGAGTATCGATTGCAGCATTCAGAAGTCCTATACACTTACATACATCCCAGTCCCGGCCTAAACGACCGTCCAGCCAAGAATCGAACACAGAACCAAATGGGGTAGTTTTATTGGAGCCTTAATAAAACTATTGCTGTGAATACTTATTATGTATACCTAAATATTAGAATAATTATTGACTATATTTCTGCATTTGTACCCCACACGAAGAGTTGAAAGCATCTGCTGCAGCGGTCAAAAGCGATCCTAAATACGGTAAGCGTAGTTAGTACCGTAATGGGCAACCATTGCGCTAAATCAGGCCATTATTATGATTATTATGACAATCGCTGGACAAAAATACCAATAAATCGGGGTTCAGCAAGGTTTTTAAAATAATTGATTTATTCCATATTAAAACACAAAAATGTATTCCCTGGGCTGGTCCAATATATCGATTAGAATACATCCTTGGAGACTGTTTAGAGCGCCCAATGGACACTCGAATCCATAACCGGTAGCTGCATTTACCATTAGTACAATTATTATGAATATTATTACAGTAAATATGTGTACTAATTATTTTGACTCAATATTTTCGGATGACGATTTTCTTAGTACTTTTGTTACAGAAAGGCCCCTTACATCACAAGCAGAAGTATTCAATCATGTTAAAAACAGTATGTTAAACCTGAAAATTAAAAAATGAAACTTCTGCTCAAGCTGACCCCCATCAGTATCAAGTCATTCCGGGCCGTTAAACTTCACAGTTACTCTCAGATTCTCACACCTCACCTTTGATTTCCTCTGTAGAAGTGCGTCCTTTCCCGAAGGTAGGGCTACGGCGAATGACAAGAGGTGGAAGAAAATCACGATGTTCCTTGATATTTATTTTCACACTGAATACATATGAAGCAAGAAACAAACGAAAACGTGTCAACCAAAAATGAAATATATATATATATATATATATATATATATATATATATATATATTGCTCACTATGCGTAATAGTGGGGAACCCATCGCCATCCCATACTCTTGTTGGTAGAATTGGTCTTCTACCTTGAAATATGTAGTTCTAATGCATACTGTCAGAAGTTTCATTATTGTGTTTACCGAGAGTTGCGTGCGTTCGTCTAACGTTTCATCCTTTTCCAGCCTGTACCTTATGATAGTGCCTTATCGGTAGGCACATTTGAGAATAGACTCACAATGTCAAAGCTTACCGGTATTTATTCGTGGTTTAGTCGGAAGTTTCTGATGGTTTTCACGAAGTGTTGCGTATTCATGACCATAGACTTGGTTTTTTCCGATAAGGGTGTGATGATACCTATCAGATAGTGTGCTAATGGGTGACAAGGTGAATTTCTCGAGCAATTGGTCTCAGAAGAATTCCTTGCTTATGAATCTTTGGTAGGCTGTAGAGATGCGTAGATTTTCTGTAGTGTGGGGTAAGTCTAGTTCTCTGGTAATCGAAGAACTCCTTATGTATTGCCAGGGTCAGGTACATCCGTCTTTCGATTGATGTTGTGGGGTCTTTTGGTATTTGTTTGTACTCGCCCCGTCTAGTAGTTCTTGGATCTTACTGTGGTAAGTGTCCATATCCATTACCACAGTCGCGTTTCCTTTGTCTGCCGAGAGAAATTTGATCGTTCATTCTTAAGGGAAATGACCGCTCTCCTTTCTAGGTTAGAGAGGTTATTAAATCTACTTTCGGAATATACCTCGGTGTTATTGCATAGTTCAAGCCTTTGTCCAGCACCTGCATTTTATTTTCGTTCAACTGTCATTTAGAGATGTTTATGACAAGTGTTTTTTTCGATTGATGTTTGTTGGTTCTTTCTTCTCCTTCATTAGCTTTTCGAGTTTCTTCTGCTGAATTTCCTTGTGCATTGCCTTGGTCTTCGAATATTTACTTCTGGTATCAAAGTCTTGATCGTTCACTCAATTTGGAATGGTTTCTCTAATCTCGTTGGATTGGTGTTCGAGGTGGTGCTTTCTGAAACGGTGATGTCTGATTCGTTCTTTGACTAACGCTTTGCTAGCTCTCTTTGCGATTAGTGATATTTTCCAGCTATGTATCGGAGTTTTGATGTTAAGCCCGATGGGTTATTACGTAGTTATCACGGGCTTTGCAGAGGAAGATTAGGTGGTTCTCTTCTAGTGTTAGCTTGTTCATTGATGTTTCAAGCTTTCTGAAAAGTTGTTTGACTTCGGGGCCGTACCGAGCTACTAATTCTGTATTATTTGTGTTTTGGTTTACTATTAGTAAACCACAGTTACAAAACACATAATACAGAACCTAATAAATGGTTGGTATGTTCATTTTCAAGTCAATAACCATTCTTACGTTTTCATGATTAAAAAATTTTTTTTTGTAAATTCGTTGATTTTTTTATGGCCAACTTTTTGAAAATGATAAAATGGCTCATATACCACCATTTTGAAATCAAATATGGCCTTATCATACATCGTTGTACTCAGAACGTCAAAACAAATAATATGGAAAAAAATATACAGGGTGCTACCTGAAATAAGAAAATCAAGAGAACTTCCGGTCGAGCCGGAAGTGGTATAGTCAAAAATTCCATTGGCCTCTCTTACATACATGCTGCAAAGTTCAATAAAATATTATTAAACATAAAAAAAATGAGGACCTGGTCTCGTTGACGCCCGGTGTATTAAAATACAACCAGATGTAAAATAATTGATAGTAGTCAAACCTCGGTTTACTGTGGTGAAACTTCCCTGATCCAAACCAGAGTTCCCAAAAATGTGTTGGTATGAAAAAATTGCGTGTGAAGTGGTTAATTTTAATTATTCTCAGACATTAGCTACTAGTTTATTATATTCAAGAAGTGATTACCCAAACCAACTTTGCAGGACTGAAACTCCTTATCAACTCTCTTCAATGTCCCCTAATAATAATACGAACATAATAATAATAGGGATTTTTAGTATTTTTATACCACTATAATATTCATACGATGTACCATTATTTTTTATTATTATATAACTATCAAAATTAATGCAGCTATTTATAAATTATTATAATTATTGCATTAACATTATGACTATTAATTACAAAAGGGTTTTATTAAGGTAATTTTTATAACATTTACGATGTTTATTATGGCTATTACGACTATTATAATATAAATATTACCATAACATAATTACTATTACCATGATTATCATCACCATTATTCAGCTTCCATTATTTTTATACCATTCCATGATTCCTATAACTTATTATTATTAACATCATTACGAATATTGCAGCTCTATAAATTATTATGATTATTACATTACAAAAATTATTATTTTCACACTATTCTATTATTCTTATAAATCATCAATATTATTCTGATTATTGGCTACCATTACGATTATTGCGACTATTATAACAATTACTTTCACCATTATTACAACTGCATCATTTTTGTACCATTCCATTATTTTTTATGATGTAGAATTACTATTATTATGACTATTACTACAACTAATGAATTATTATAGTAAAAATAATAAATATTGTTACTATTATTGCTATAAGTATTAAGAGTATTACGATTATTACATTATCATGCTAATTATGACTATTAATACGAATGCATTAATGATTTATCATTTTTATGACTATTAATAATAATAGAGCATTATTAAAGTATTTAGTATATTAAGGTTATTGCAACTATTACGATTATAATGATTATTATAACATATCACTTCAAAACAATAAGAATTATTACTATTACCAGAATTGTTATTACTATAACATTATTTTTATACCATTCAATTATTATGGTTTATTATATATAATTACCATTATTGTAGCTACTTGTAAATTGATAATTATAACGTTAGCAATAAGAATTATTGTTATATTTATACTATTAAGATTATTATGACTATTACCATTATTACGGTTATTATAACACAAATGTTATCATAACAAAATCAATTATTATTACCACGATTATCGTGACTATTATTATTTATTTATTTATGCTATTTCTTATGAATTATTATTATTAGGTATGGTTATTGGATACTATTATGATTATTACGATTATGATAGATTGTTACAATTACATTATCCAATTATTTCTATGAAGTATAACTAACATTATTATGACTATCAGTACGCCTACCTATGAATTATTACCATTATTAAAATGACAATAACAGATATTATCATCGCTATGATTATTATGACTATTAATGATAATATTGCTTTATCAAGGTATTAATTATTACAATTACGTAATGCCTTTATTTGTTTTTATTACTATTTGCACTTAACCTGCTGCCGAAATTCAATTGTATAAAAATGCATGTTTAAATAGAGATCCAAACCTATTTGACTTAGTATTAGCGTATATTGTATTTTGATGAATTTAATAAACTATTGTTAATCATCACCCCAAACGTTATTAGCCCTATTTACTTACAGAAACCAAGTCTGTGGGCTCTTTAGACCATTCAATAGGGAATTGAAGTAAACCTGGCTGGTGTATTTTTATTGGTACGTTAATACATAACCACGAGGTCAGTCTGATTACTACTATCATTGCTATTACTATGTATGTATTATTTGTCACTATATTATGCTCATAAGCTGGAATATAATCATGATGACTGTTACTATATAGAATTAGTATTAATATTGTAACAATTATGATTACCGTTATCTCATAATCATAATGATTAACATAGCTTACAAGTGTTACCGCAATTGCATAATTGTTTGTGGCATAATTTAATCTATTGACTAGCATAAAGAGATGATGATTTCCTGATTTATTGAAAATTTATTGCAAATATATAAAAAAATTCACAATTACAATAATAACAACAGGATTGTAATATAATAACTATGTCCACGACTACAATAATTTTAACTTACACGTAAACTAAAATGGCACTGAGATTGTAAGTATTTTTTCACTTTGTGGGTTTTTCAGTTTTAATCCACACTGAAATTTACGTAATTAAAAAAAAAAAGATCGTATGAACACAATGACAGTTTCCGCTTAAAGCTAAGTTGTTATTTTTGTATGTTATTACCATTTGTAAGTGAATAGAAGATACATATTGTGTGATTTTACGCTCGAAGTTCCTAACTATAAAGGAATGTGACAATTTTGACCACTTTACATTCGAGAGGAAACTTACTCGTGCAATATGCGAGACAAATTTCTATGTAATGATAAAGCATGAATGTGTAATGACATGTAATAACATACAGTACCTGCAATATTTCTTGTAATGCATGCAATAACTGCAATATTCTATGCAAAATTTATGTAATATGTGTATTTTCCTGTGAGTTGATTTATTCCGCAATAATGTGCAATATGAAATTTCATGAATATGTGCATTGAATCGTTCTTACAAAGACTCGATCTCGCTTAGGCACACTAAAATTGCGTGGGGTGCATTACATCAGCATTCAAGGCACAATCAATAAGTCAAAATCGGTATAGTATGAAAGCCATTTTAGTTACTAATGATAAATAACCATTAAATAAATACGCAACTGAAAAATAAGGAAAAGAATTGCTTAGGATGAATCTTATATACTCCTAAAATAAATACTCTTTTGACAAAAAAAAAAACTAATAGTGTCGCATCTACTAATCGTACATCTTTCTTTTATTATGAAACCTCTAACTAGTTAGAGCGCAATATACAGTTTTTGTGTAGAATCTTACACCATAATAAATCTAATTAAAATATTAGATGATTATTTGACAAACCGGGGAGCCGTAGAAAAAAATTGTAAAACTCGAAAATAAACGCCCTGAGTACTAAGAAAGGCCTATTAAGCTAAGGATAAAAGCGAGGATTTTCATATTAGTACCCTACAGTGTAAAGACAGGTTGTATTTCAGTTGAATCCGGTTAAGAATAAATAACTCAAAGCGACCGCTTAAGCTGCTAATATTTAATCCTGACAAATAAAAAAAAAAAAAAAACGGAAAAATTGAAATTCCGACAGTTGCAAGCTTCTGCCATTGTTTTACTTAAATAAATAGCAGTTTGCGAATAAACGTGGACTTAGATCAAATAAAATAATTTAAGATCAGGGACAGACATGAACGTATTACCAAGTTAATTATAAAGTTTAACATATAAAGGCAAGATACAGGTGTGGGAACAGAGGTTTCGGTGGAGCCACACGTGTCAGAAATTTGGCTCTCCTCTAGAAATGCAGGACCTGGCGGACCACTGCTAAAGGAAATGGGAGGCCCAAACGGAGTGTCTTTGCCGCTGAAAATAGCACTCTTAGCTGTTAAAAATTGAACCACGGCGGAGTTTAAGCAGTTGAAAATATGGCTCATACCTAAGCAGACATAGGTGGTGGATGTACCAAAAAGACGCACGGAAACAAAATGGCGAAAAGTCAAGAGTCCATAGAAACAAAAAAATAGGCGAAATGCCAAAAGCAAGATGACGGAAAGGCAAAGCAGCACACAGAAATAACACTGCGGAAAACCAAAAAGGCGCACAGAAGCAAGGTGATGGAAAATTGAGACAAAGTGACGGAAAGCCAGAAAAGCACACGGAAATAAATTTAAATACGTAAACAAGCTAATAGATCAAAATGCTGTATTATTTTGATATACAGCTCGCGGGGAGTCCGTCAAGATGGCAAAATATAGGAGGGGAAAACTGGTACAAAAAGATGATAGTGGGATGAAAAATGGATCTTAGAAGAAAGGCAAGAAAAGTCACTGCGAACGATGATTTCTAGGTCTAGTAGAAATAACCAGTTTATTAACAAATCAATTAACATACTAATTAAGGTAGGACTAACATTAAGTGCAATTAAAAGCTCATTAATAAGCATAAAGTAGCTTTGTTCTAATCCTAGGGTTAATTAGTGGTGAAGTAGTTTTTAAGAAAAGTAGTAGAGGATCAACTTATAATTTCAAAGACTGATGACATTTCTTTCGTTACCCCATGTAATCGATACAATTTTTATTTTTTTTGGTAGCCTGATTCCATTAATTACTCGCTGAAAGGTAGCTTTAAATTGTTTATATTTATTCGGCTGAAAGAGAAAAGAGGAGAAAAGTTTACTTAATGCAATTAAAAGTGAAATAAAAACATTATTTCGGAGCTTTAACACCAATTTATGTTGAGTACTAATGATGAGGAGTGAAATTTAATAGTCAATAGGAACAGATTTAGAATCATGTATCTTATGTAAGCGTTAATATTGCGTTAATTGTTAGACATGCATTTGTAAAGCGATAAAAATGTGAGCTTTATAATTAGTTTTGTATCTATAGCCGAATGGATTACTTCACATAATTCAAAAAAAATGTGTTATACTCCTTTTGGGAAAACAAAAACTTATTTTTGTTCCAACTTATTCTACTAATTAACAATTAACGTGCCTATTTGGTATGGCAAGTTTAAAATATAAGTACATTATACGAGGGCTGTCCAGAAAGTAACAGACGTTTTGCGCTTGCGCGGAAGTGGGCCAGGCTAGCGCCGCCATCTTGGGGTCAGAGTGTTCCTACACTCAGTACGCAACCAGCCGTGGTAGCCTACACATCGTGTCTATCGTACTTTGTTTACAGTGGAGTGTTGAAATGAGCGCTGTAATTGAAAATCCCGTCAGATGTGAAGTGCGGGCTGTGATAAGGTTTATGTTGGCGAAAATTCACAAATCAATTGAAAACTAAGACGCGCAATACAAAACAAGTGCCGGGGAAAACTCAGCAACAAAGTTTTGTTTTTCCACGACAATGCTCGCCCACACACGGTCAATCGTACCCAAGAGCTCTTGGATGGGAAGTTTTTAATCATCCGCCATACAGCCCGGATTTGCCGCCAAGCGACTACCACCTGTTCCCAGCGATGAAGGCAACACTTTGACACTGGCGCTGAACTGCATGCCGGTGTAAACCAGTGGTTGAACTCGCAGGCGGTAGATTTCTACAGAGAGGGTGTATTGAGAAGCCTGTACCACGTTATGATAAATGCCTTAATTTAAATGGCGATTATGTAGAAAAATAACCTTCAAAATGTATATAATAAAAATTGTTTCTTTCACATTGTTATTTAAAAACGTCTGTTACTTTCTGGGCCGCCCTCGTAATTTTGATACTTGAAAAAAATATTAATTGTCAATGCGACAAATTTCTGGAGTTGCTGGTCCCTCATCGGGCGCCCCCCATGTGGCGGATAGGGGAAGGTCACCCAGATATGGGTGGTACATGGGAAATTAAATACCAGGGGAAGACCAAAACCAGCAAAGGTCACAACGGTTCTCCAGAAGGAGAGGTACACCGACAGCGTCTGAACTCCAGGTTAGGGGTGAGTGAAGCTACATCTCCCAACCCGTCTGGCTTACGTAGGCAGATTAGGCCAACCACACTCCCTTAGCAGCAAATATGTCAAGCTACACAACAAAAAGTACCCCAGGTGAGTAGGGCAACTAGCCCATCTCACACTAATGATTATACATCAATCCATCTCAAGGATTCTGAGGGAGACAATAATTTGACAATTGCAAAAACTTCAAACAAAAACAGAAATAAGACTAAACTAATGATTGCTACATACAACATACGATAACTAAACAAAGACGAAAAACTAAACGAACTCGAAGAACTGAAGAATATCAACTGGGATATAGTAGGATTAACTGAAATTAAGAGTAAAGGAGAATACTGCCTAACACTAACATCAGCTCACACACTATACTACAGAGGTGCAGAAACTGAAGAAATCAACAACATAGGAGGAGTAGGTTTTATAATAAATAAGAAAATAGAACAATATGTAAACCGCTACAATTCAACATCGAAAAGAGTCGATTAGGATAGCGGCACCACTTTTGACCAGTACCCCACTTATGGCCATTTATTTTTATTTTGCTAAATATTAGTAACTTGTTTGAGTGTGAAATTTTATTTAATGCGCATATGGGCGAGTCTATCTACCAGGCATTGGAGAGGAAGCATGCAAGTGAATGAAAACAAATAAACAGTGACGTATGTCTAGAAAAGCTAGAATTGTTAAAATTTGTATTACGAAACATATCTACAAACATCAACATTTTGGAATATTATTTGAAAAAACTGATTGTGACAGTGCCATATAGGTAAGTGAATATTGTAAACAACTATATTTTTGCCACAGCTATACTTAATGTTTTTAGAGAAAAAAAAAATCTACTGACCATTAGTGGAAACCTGATGACGACAAGTTCCTACTTATGGTCAGTGCAGTGGCTATAAGTGGTTCTGCGTATTCCGCTTATGGCCATTTACCTTTAAAGTGACTAATCATTGTTATTTCGTTATTTTCAGCCAATATGCCGAATCCTGTTCAAAGGGGGAAGACACAGAAGCGTCATAAGTTCCACTATTCTCCTGCAAAAATTAACTTGGAAATATCCGAAGGGATGCCTATTGCAAAAGCAAGCACGATTTTCAAGGTGCTACGTACAACTTTAAGAAACAAAATAAGTGGCAAATCTCCCAGAGTCTCAACTGGCGGTTATGATTCAATTCTCGGAAAAGACTGAACAAACTTCAGTTGAGTGGATCTTAAGTTGTGCAAAAATCCTTGACAAAGATCGCCTCCTAACTTCTGTTCAAAAACTTGTTGCACAGCTTCAAATAAAAACTCCTTTCTTAAACAACCGACCAGGCAAAAAGAGGTAATATGCATTTTTGCGTAGGCATAAGGAAGTGTCCCAGAAGAAGCCAGAGTACATTCATGGTGGAAGGGGAGCAGTAACAGAACAAAAAATTCGTAACTGGTTTGAAAAAGTACACCGACACCTAAATAAAATTAATGCTTTAGATATTTTTGTCTGATTCTCAACGCATATTCAATATGGAGGAAAGTGAGTTTCCTCTAGCTCCTAAAAGTGGTGCAGTGCTTGGACCTCATGGAAAACAGGTTTTTGACGAACGAACATCAGACAAAGAAAATGTGACAACCCTTTTTACAGTGGACACCTTCGGAAGCTTCGCACCTCCTCTGACATTATTTAAGATGACCGTTTGCCTGCGGCCATAATACAATCAGCACCTAAAGGATGGGGTCTTAGAAAGAATGAAAACGGCTGGATGACGGCTGAGTGCTTTTATGAATATTTTTCATGTTTTCGTCCCCTTCCTTCGTAAAACCTACGTTACGTTTCCAATTGTAGTGTTCTTAGATGGACATGGGTCACATTTGACTCCTCACTTAAGTCGTTTTTGTCGTGAAAACCAAATAATTTTGATAGCTCTTGTGCCAAATGCGACCCATATTACCCAAGCACTAGATGTAGCTGTATTTGGCCCTATAAAAAAGAAATGGCAAAAGATATCCAGACAGTTTAAAATTGATAATCTCGGTCAGGAAATAACTAAAGCTCAGCTACCATCGGTTTCATCAAACATTATAAATGACACAAAAATGACAGCTAATATTAAGGCAGGATTTCGTGCGACTGGGATATATCCATTTAACGTTGAAAACGAGGACGTGCTGCTAGATCAGTTTAAAATGACTAAGAGAAGATCTCTAGAATGGGAAGGTGAAAGAGAAGCCTTACTTTTGTACATGGTATGGTTAAGTATATCCAAGGAAGTTTCTAAAAACACTCAAGAAGAACCAGATGAACAAGTAACTGTTGATGATGGTAATACCAACACTTCTTCTGCAGCCTCTAATAACGAAGGTATCGCAAGTGATAGTTTCATGCAAGAACACCAAAGCACGGAAACAAATATCGACAAAACAAGGAAATAGATAGTGAGCAGCCAAGTACTAGTTCAGGCTTTAGAAACGATACTCAATTTGAAAAACTTGAGGCTTCCAAACGCAATGTATTTATGACGCCAAAGTCTGGTACTCAGTCAGTACTAAAAAGCTTGCTTCCATAGCCAGGTGAACGAAAATCAAAGAAAACTAGATTTAGAGAGAAACAACAAGATCCATACAGCGTAATAACATCTGAATATAGAAGAAGACAAAGAAAACACTAAAATCCAGAAGGAACAAGATAAACTAGAAAGGAAAAAAACCAGGGAGCTTAAAAAACAAAAAAGAAGAAACAATAAAGAAAAGTACAAAAAAGAAAACAACTTGAAGCTATACCTGAAGAAACGAGTTCTGAAGTAGAATGGGAAGATTGTTGGAGAGAGTGATGATGTAGATTTTTTGGAAGGTATTGTGCCAGACATTGAAATTGAAAAACAAGAACAGATCAAGCCTGGGAATTTCATTTTAGCCGAGTTTAAAGGAACAGGCAAAAGGTTACCAATTACGTTTAGATATGTGGCAACTATTTTGAAAGTTTTTTCTGAAGAGGATCAGATTAAATGCTTAAAAGGTCTAGTCTAGACATAAAAAAAAAGGAGAAAAAATAGAACAAAGCGAATAAATTTTGCGGAACAAGAAAATGTTTATATAATGAACACCTTCTTTAAGAAGAAGCCCAATAGGAAGTGGACATGGGTTAGCCCGAACGGAGAACATAAAAATGAGATCATCAAATAAAGAAATTGTTAAAGATGTAACACTATTAAACAATATCGGCGCAGGAAGCGACCATAGGATACTGAGAGCGAGAACAAAAATTAATACGAGAATGGAAAGAAAGAAATAGACACAAGGATTTTAAAAGAAAAACAATAAACCTCGGAACTACAGAAAATGGCAACAAAAAACTTGAGCTCTAAAATAAATAAAAGTATGCGAGACGCAGGCCGGAAGATAGCCGCAGTTCGAAAGAAAAAAGATAAAGTTTGGAGCGGCAGAACAGATCTATTCCGTAGAAGAAGAGAACTACTAAAAAACGGAAAACAATAGACTTCACAGAAACAAACAAGGCATTGAAAAAAGCAATAATAAAAAATAAAAAAAAACAGAAACACAAATTGAAAAAATAATCCAAGAAAATAAAAACATGAAGAGTATAAGAAAGTTAATAGGCAGAGCAAATATCACAGCATTCAGACAAAGAGGGGAAAGAAGTAAGAGATAAAAAACAAATTCTAAGGACCGTAGAACAATATTACGTGAACAAAAGAATAACACACCAAACGCTGTGAAACAGGATTTAACCCTAGTCAGACTGGTACATTTTTCAACACATTTAGACGGGTGTAGTACATGTGTACTACTAAGCATTTAGTATGGAGATCGTTTGTGTTCGGGTAAAAACACGATCGTACTGTTGGATGGTGGTGGTTATGAAACATTTATTTCAGTCCGAGTCACAGTATACTGTGGTCTGAGCTTAGTGCTTGTTGAAATTACGAGTTATTTTCTTGTTCATTTTACTCTCGTGTTGTCGAAAAAATGCCGCGACGTAATCTGAAACGTGACAAAAAGACTGATAGTGATTTAGTGGACGTTCCTGGAAGTTTGGTGGAGGCTACTCGAATTGAGCTTGCAGGTGGTGGATCCGTTCAAAGTAAGGTGAATCGGTGGCTAGCACAAGTGGCTGTACAGCTGAAAATAGTATTCCGATAAGAAATCGGTTTCAAAGGTATTTAATATTTAGTGCTCGTGTATTGTGTGGTGCTAATGAAGTATTTTGATTTCAGAGGCGACAATGATTATTTAGAAGGTTTGCCATGGGGTTCAAGTGGCATACTCCAGCTGGAAAAGTATGTACTTTTTGTTTGTGTTTGCTTTCTTTCGATTTATTTTGATTCACTAGTATTTACGCTCGATTTTTACAGTCTAACCAATGCACATTTGGATATGCTTTTCGAAAACAGTGACTGTGATGATGATGATCAGGAGCCATCGGGTGATGATCATAAATGGGTGCCCGATCACAACACAGCTTCCGATTGTGAGAAGGAATTGGAGATCGAGGAGGAAGAAAATCGAGAAGATAACCCAATCGATTTGGCTGACGATGATGTAGATGTAAACGTGAACAAATTTATTGCCCCTGATCAAACCGAATGGCAATCGAGGCCATGGGGAGCCACACAAACTGCGAGACTAAACATGCGTAAAAAAAGGTATGACTTACATATCCGTACCGTACACGTAAAATGATAAATAAATATATATTGATGTTCACGTTTGTTCCAGGTGGTGTTAACGCACGACACTTAAATGTTACCATAACAGAAATGGATGTTTTCAACACAGTCTTCACTGGGGACATGAAACAGAAAATTCTGCACCATCCAAATTGTCAGCCACGTGTGTGGATGCCGTTGCTGGACCGTGAACTCGATGCTTTTTTCGGCATTTTGCTCATGATTGGAGTGACCAAAAATAATACGCACAATTTAAACGATTTGTGGATGTCTGCGACTCACGTGATGTACAGGGCTGCTAAGAGTCGAGACCGATTCAAACGAATTTTGCGCACAATACGTTTCGACAACGTAAATTCAAGAGCTGAAAGGCAGAAGGAAGATAAAGCTGCACCAATATCCGAACTTTTCGAAATGATGAACGTGCGTTTGTCACAATTATACTATCCCACGCAACTGTGGATGAGCAGTTATTCCCCTACCGAGGGCACATGAAATTCACACAATACATCCCTTCGAAACCGGCCAAATACGGCATAAAAGTTTTTTTGGATATGCAACGCAGCGAAAGGAATAATATATACCGGAAAACCATCGTCTAGGCAACGACAAACGAATGCTAGTGAAAATATTGTTATCAAACTGGTGAGCAAATATCTCCATTCAGGTCGGAATGTTGTGATGGACAATTTTTTTACCAGCATGCCGCTGGTAAACTACCTTAATTCAAAGGGTCTCTCGCTCCTTGGGACACTTCGGCAGAATAAATCGTGCATTCCCCAATAATTGAAACTACAGAAGGTAGACGAAATTGGCGCAGCAAAGTATGCGTTCCGAGAAAAGGTCACGATGGTTTCAGTGGTTATAAAAAAAGGAACGAAGACAGTATTTCTATTGAGCAGCAGTCACTTCAAAGAATGCCAAGTGAAAGGGAAAGAGGAAATAGTCTACGACTACAACCAGGCCAAAGGAGGCGTCGATGTGATGGATCGCGTGTTGGGAAACTACACATGCAAACGAAAGACCAATCGATGGTCTTTGGCATTTTTTTTTCAATATGCTAGATATTATGGGATTGGCTGCGTGCATCATATACAAAGAGTTACATTCGGGACAGAATAAAAATCATCGGAAACTATTCATCGAAAGGCTGGCAATGCAAAGGGAACCTTCGACATCATCCGCACAAGAGCGGGATGAAAAAGGTCATAAGACATTCAAGGGAATTTGTCATATATGTAATCGACCAGGACCAGACAAATTGAAGAGAAAAACTCGAAATGCGTGTTCGGTTTGTAAGAAGCCCATGTGTGCTATTCATAAATTGCATTTCATTGAAACAATAAAAAAAAGTTATTACACACTGTCTCCATACAGAATGTGCAGAATTATAATGTGGTACACTTGTACCACACCAGTCTAAATGGGCGCAAGAACGGGTTGGGTACAAATTGTAAAAACTTAAATAGAGTTAAAACACGTTGTCGATGGTAAACTTAGATATCAGAAAAATCCAGAAAAAAACAACAAATACTTTTATAGATATTCACTTTTAAAATCACACGTAGTACACCCGTACCACACCAGACTAGTTAGGGTTAAAAGGAATGTAAACTCTGAAGACATCCCAGAAATTACGGAAGAGGAAATAAAATTTAACATAAAGTCCATGATTACTTTCTCCAATAGGTTATGAGTCAAAAGTCATGACTGATAAAGAAGTTAAAATTAATGTAAAAACCCCCGACGGCTATCGCAAATTAAGTCAATACTTAAAAGATAACAACATAATACACCATACCTATCGATTAAAGCAAGAAAGAGCATACCTCCATCCAACTATGCAAGTGGAAGAAATAAAACAAGAGTTGCTACAAAAGGGATTTCAAACCAGAAATATTTTCAACATAAAAAGCAGAGATACTAAATAGCCCCTACCCTTATTCTTTATTGGCCTAAAACCAGCGGAAAACACGTAAAAAAAACAGAACTGGTACAGTGTACTAGATGCCAGTCATACAATCATACCAAGGCATACTGTTATCGCCCTCATGCTTGTATAAAATGAGGTGGTGCCCACGAGACCATTAAATGCCAAAAAATCGTGAAACACCTGCTAAATGTGCATTATGCGGAGGACCCCATCCAGCGAATTACAAAGGATGCATGGTTGATCAAGAACTGCAAAAGAAAATAAGACCAACTGGCAAACAAAATAACAATACTCCAATATATCAACATCCCAGTTATGCACATCCCGTTAAACCAAACACTGTTCCACCAGTATTTCCAATAACTGTTCCACAAAACAATTCAACAAGCCCTGAACTGCCCTTAACTAAATTATTATAAGTTTTTGTTATGAACGAATAAGTTCAAAGGTAAATAAGTTTCTTGATGAATTTAAAAATCTATTCAATCAGCTTCTTCACCAACACAGCATGGTCCTGTCGACGGTCATAAATAAAATAGCGCCATAATGACTGCATTTGTAAGAATAGCCCAGTGGAATGCCAATGGACTGCTGCAACAAAAAGGAGAAATTATAGCTTTCTTAAACTTAAATAAAATTGACATACTGTTAACCTCAGAAGCGCATTTCACGACAAAAACTTATTTCACAATACCTCACTATGTAATCTATCATACAGAGTACCCGGATGGAGCAGCTCGTAGTGGAACAGCCATTATACGTAAAACTATCTCTCATTATGAACTGCCAAAATATGAGGAAGAGCTACCACAATCCAACTTCAAAATCTATCCGGTCCACTAGAATACTGTCCGCAATTTATTACCCTCCAAGGCATAGATTCACTAAAGAAAAGCTTGTACCCTTCTTTGATACGTTGGACACCGATTTCTTGCAGCTGGTGATTATAATGCAAAACACACGCACTGGGACTCTAGGCTAATAACAACTAGAGGACGAGAAATTATTCATTCCTCTCCACAGGTGCAGCAACTTACTGGCCAAAAGACTCAAACAAAATTCCAGATCTATTAGATTTCATTGTCACGAATGGAGTTTCAAATAACTACCTTAGTAATGAGTCAAATTATGATCTATCATCAGACCATTCTCCTATTATAATTACTGTTAGTACAACCGTTATATTTAGAGAATCTTATTCAAAAATGTATAATAAAGATACAGATTGGGAATCATTTCGGGATTTTATCAATAACAATCTGGAAATTAAAATCAGACTGGAAGAACTGGAAAGTGCAGCAAATCATTTAATAGCAACAATTTAAGAAGCAGGCTGGTATTCTACCCGGCATTAAAAATTTAGTAGCCCAGAAACGAAGAGCACGGGCTACATCGCAACGTACACATAATATACAAGGCAGGACAATGTATAACCGCCTAAGTAACCAGCTGAGGAAGAAATTACGGGAAGTTCGTAATGAAAAATTCCAAACGTACCTGGGCACTCTGTCAAGATATAACCATTCGCTCTGGAAAGCTAGCAAAAGCTTAAAAGGACCTCAGATCTCAAATCCTCCTATACGAAGTCAAACAGGGCAATGAGCTAGGTCAGATCTAGAAAAATCGAATCTATTTGCTCAACATCTAGCGGATACTTTCAACCCTCACACAAATGAACATGATGAAGAAGTGGAAGAATACTTTTAACTGCGCCCTTGTAATTATCTCCACCAATCAGAGCTTTCTCGCCCGCGGAAATAGGAATTCAGATAAAATATTTAAATAACAAGAAATCACCCGGATATGAACTTATAACAGCGAGGGTACTAAAAGAACTCTCTACTGATAACTATATTATTCAAATCCATACTTCGCCTAACATACTGGCCTAGTCAACTAAAGTTCTCACACATTTTAGTGATATTAAAACCAGGAAAAGCACCTAACGAACCTGCTTCATATAGACCGATAAGTCTACTTCCAATATTATCAAAACTCTTCGAAAAATTAATAATTAAAAGAATTAGAGCAGATACTTTCCTTGAAGATGTTATTCCTCAACATCAGTTTGGTTTTAGAAAGGAGCACTCCACCACTCAACAATGTCACCGTCTAGTCGATGTCATAAATAAATCATTTGATGACAAAGAATATTGCTGTGCGGTTTTCCTTGATGTCAGACGGGATTTTGACAGGGTCTGGCATCAAGGACTACTGTTTAAAACTAAAGCTTCCGTTCCACATCAATATTTTCTCATCCTTAAATCCTATCTGGCAGATCATCATTTTCAAGTAAGAAGTGATAAGTGAACTTTCGAAATCTATAAATTCTGGTGTCCCACAAGGTAGTGTCCTTGGGCCACTCTTTTATCTGATATAAAACGCTGATCTGCCCATAATGCGAACAACAACAATAGGAACCTTTGCCGACGACACCGCCGTTCTCTCTTCCCACAATAACCCAGAAATGGCAAGCCAGCAGGTACAAGAACACACATTGACCTTATTAGTAAGTGGATGGAACAATGGCGCATTCGTGCAAACGAAAATAAGTCCGATTAGGCGACAACTATGCCCATCGATATTAATAAACGATATTGAAATTCCACAATTCAGACAAGTAAAATATCTAGGAATGCACCTAGATGAACGACTTACTTGGAAAGTGCACATATCAAAGAAGAGGCAAGAAATGGACATTAAATTTAAAAAAACTTTGGCTCTTAGGTTGAAAATCCAGTCTTTCTATTGAAAATAAATTGTTAATTTATAAAACCGTTATTATGTCTATTTGGACCTACAGGGGTCGAGCTGTGAGGTTGCTCCAGCTCGTCAAACGTTGATATAGTGCAGAGATTTCAGTCTAAAAGTTTACGGGTCATAGTAGACGCTCCGTGGTATGTGACAAATCGAAACACTACATCACGATTTGAAAGTACGGTATATCAGAGAAGTCATCACCAAATCTGCTAATAATCACATGCCTAAACTCGAAACTCACCCAAATACGATTGTTCAACCGTTAGTGGAAAATACTTACCAGAGACGACTCCAATGGTTATGGCCAACAGCCTAGTCATAGGTAGTCATATAAAACTGTTAATATTACAAACATGTGTATTATATGTAAGATAACACCACTGAGTGTTATTCTTCCCCTGTCATGTATATAGCCATCACATTAGCTTAAAGAATATAATATCTGTATACATGCATGTATTGTAATATTCTGATTGCTAATAAATGAGACAAAAAATCAAGAACCATAAGTGTCCTGGACAAGATAACGTAATAGCCGAGCTAATAAAGGAATAAGGAGACGAGCTAGCCAAAGCGCTACAAATATTATAATAAATGCCTGACAGAAGGAAGAATTCCCGAAGAATGGAACAATGCGCTAACCATTCTCATATACAAAAAGGGAGGCAAAACAATACTAGATAATTACAGACCAATATCCTTACTGCCCCAAGTATACACACTCTTGACAAGAATTATAATAAATAGGGTGGACGCAAAACTAGAATTCTACCAGACAATCGAAAAGGCCGGCTTTCGGAGAAACTTTAGCACAAACGATCACATCCTCACAATAAGACCATTAATACAAAAGGCCATAGAATAAAATCCACCTTTATATATGGCGCTAGTCAATTTCGAAAAATCTTTCGACTCAATAGAATTACGGGCGATAGAAAAAGCAATGCAAAACAGTAGAATAGATTATAGATATGCTAAAATTATTCACGCCATCTACAAAAAATCAACAATGACAGTGAGGCTACATGAAAACACGAATAAAATCCCGATTGGCAGAGGAGTAAGACAAGGAGACTCGATGAGTCCGAAACTATTTATAGCAGCACTAGAGGACATCATGAAATCGTTTAACTGGGAAAATAAACGGTAAAATGCTTAATCACCTTGCATATGCAGATGACCTAATTATCATATCAAACTCTGCAGTTGACTTGTAGAACCTGCTCGAAGAACTCGAGGACAAAACAGAAAAAATTGGGCTAAACATAAATAAAAAAAATAATAATGGCTAACCAACAAGACAACATAAAGATAAAAATAAACAATCAAAGAATAGAGACAGTACAAGAATACATTTACTTAGGTTAACTGATAACATGCAAAAAATTCAATAAAAATCTCGACAAGCACAAGCATGGTCAGCCTTTGGGAAACAAAAAAAAAAAATTAAAAAACCAAAAAATCCCTTGAAGTTAAGAAAATCGGTGCATGACCAATGCGTACTCCCAGTACTCACTTACGCGGCACAGACATGGACACTAAACAAAACGCTAATGGGGAAACTCGCCAGAGCCCAGCGTGCAACGGAAAGGCAGATGTTAAACATAATGGTGAAAGATAGAATACGAAACGAGATCATTAGGGACAAAACAAAAGTAATAGATGTCAAAAAACATGTAGCATCTCTGAAGTGGAGATGGGCCGGCCACACCATGAGACAAAAGGATGAACGCTAGAACAAGGAAATCCAAGAATGGAGACCATGGAGGGGAAGAAGTGTGGGCCGGCCACCCACAGACAAGATGGAAAGATGACCTAAAATTAATAGCAGGTCTAACATGGACAAGAACAGCTCGTCAGCCTTTGGGAAACAAAAAAAAATTAAAAAACCAAAAAATTAAATCTTTGATTTTTTAATAATAATTGGTTTACCCTTATTCTTGAGGGCATGTAACTGTTTTATGCGGTACTTCGGTACTTAGTAACCACAAATACGTAGTATATTTGTTTTTTTTTGTTTATAAATGCGAATATTCAAGTTCTTAAAACAGACTGTTCATACAAGTTTTTCTTTTTCTAAAAACGCTGATGTCCCGTCAACCATATAATTTTAGGTCATTACTACCTACTTTAGCTTGAATATAATTTGAAAATGAAATTGAACTTTATAATTATTTTTTTATTTATTGCCGAATCGATTATTTTAATATTTTACATAATTCAAAAATTTATTTTATCTAACATAAGGGGTATATTGCCTTTGTTGCATTTATTGCCCCCTTGGGAACACAACTTATTCTAACACATTTAAATATTACACCTTTGGAACTTGAAAAAAATAAATACTTGTTTCATTTGTACAAAAAAATGGGTATTTTCGGGACGAGTCCCGAAAAAGTATTTTTGTACGAATAAAATTTTTTTTCTTCGGCTCCTTTTATTTTTATATTCAGTCAGTTCTGATCAACAATAAATGAAATATATGTCCAATATTAATGCAAGTTATGCTGGAATATGCGTAATACTTATGGAATACTCGTAACATTCCTGCAAAGGGTGTAATATGTATGCGATTTGTGTAATATGTGAGTTAATGATATGCAATATTGGAACATAATTAGATCCAGTGCTTCTCGTCTAAATGGTACAGTACAGGGTGTCCCAACGATAGAGTAAAGTAAGTTTATGCTTAACTAGAATTATTTGTGTAAATATTGTATGGACCATGGGGTAGAGGTAAGAAGTGTGCATTTTTTTAAAATATTGGAAGTTATACAGGGTGTGCCAGAAAAGCAGGACGTGAAAAAGTATAATTTTTTTAAATAGAACACCTCGTATTTGATTTTAGTTTTTAATTCTACGTGTCCATACAAACATATTTTGTCATACAAAAGATTGGCTGAAAGTTTTTAGTTCTTGAGATATTCGCGTTTAAAGATTATTATGGTCATTTTCGTGGGGTTGATGAATGGGCAATTGTTCCGTTATTTCACAATAAAAAATTGATATTTCGTGTGAAAAATGAGTGATATTATACTAACGTTTAGACCGAGTAGTATTTCTAATTTTCTCAACAGGGTGTTTGTTATAACCATTCAAATTTGAAAATTCTCAAATTAAAAAATCAGTTTTTTTAATTGCACACCTATATATTTTATTTCATTTTATTCGGGATTAAAAATCTATCATTTTGTCAAATATATCCTATATCTATCTTTGAATAGTTTTCGAGGAATTTCGATTTTTCTCACTAGCTACGTTACATACGATACTATAACATTATTGTGGATCGTGGTAGCCATGGAAAACAATTGCGACGAAATAAAACAAACCACCTAAGCGAGAATATTAACAGTTTTTATTAATGAGAAACAGTAATTCAATAATTATTCAACATTGCGTCTTAGTAAATGCTCAAATAGACGGCCTTCTTGCTGACTACACATATTGAGCCTTTTTCTCATGTTCTGTCTCACTTCGGATAACATAAGAGGGGTCAATGTGCGACAAGCTTCGCGAATTCTATTTTTCATGTCCTCCCTTGTTGTAGGTTTAATAATATACACCCGATCTTTTATGTATCCCCATAGGAAAAAATCCAGTGGAGTTAAATCGCATGACCTGGGTGGCCATAATATAAAGCCATTTCTCCGGGGTATTGCTGGTTCAAGAATTCCCTTACGTCCCGATAAAAATGTGGAGGTGCACCATCCTGTTGCAACCACATATTTAGTCGTACTTCTAAATTGATATCCTCAAGTAACACAGGCAATTCTTCACGTAAGAAATGCAAATAGCTGCGGCCCGTTAATGGATCATCAAAAAAATAGGGACCGATAATTTGGTCATTAAGTATACCACACCACACATTTAGTGACCAATGATTTTGGTTTTGAACTTCTCAGCCAAAATGGATTATCAATGGCGTAATAGTCCATATTATGCCGATTTACAGCCCCATTACTTTTAAACGTCGCCTCATCGGAAAACATTATGGAGCACAAAAGTTGTTATTTAATTGCAGCCGTTGATTAATGATATTGCAGAATTCAATTCGTCTTGCAAAATCCTCTTCTCGCAATTCTTGATGAAGCTCAATGTGATAGGGATGGTACTTATACTTCAGCGTTGTTCGATTCACGTTTGATTTGGAGGTATCACATATCGTCGCTAATGTTCTAGAACTCACTTGGGGATTTTCTTGAATATTTAATAATATTTCAAGTTCTTTTTCTTCATTAGCTGCCCTTTTATTAACAACTTTACGTTTGAAGTATTTAACACTACCGCTAGAATCAAATCTATCCATCAAATTTTCCAAGCCAACAGTAGTAGGTATTCGACGTTCAGGATATTTCATTTTGTAGATTCGTTGTGCCAATAAAGGGTTTTTTTCAGCCTCGCCCAACACGTATATCATATTAATTAATTCATTTGTCGAATAATCCATAATTGATACAAGAATTGATAACAAATTAAATGCGAAAACGACAAATTTAATATGTGTTTATTTTGACAAGTAGGAAACCTTTGTATCTTAGTAACGCAATTATTATTTTCCATGGCTACCAAGATCCATGCAGTGCAATGTTACCGAAAATAAAGTAGCTAGTGTGAAAAAATCGAAATTACTCGAAAACTATCAAAGATAGATATAGGATATATGTGACAAAAATGATAGATTTTTTAATCCCGAATAAAATGAAATAAAAATATATAGGTGTGCAATTAAAAAACTGATTTTTTTAATTTGAGAATTTTCAAATTTGAATGGTTATAACAAACACCCTGTTGAGAAAATTAGAAATACTACTCGGTCTAAACGTTAGTATAATATCACTCATTTTTCACACGAAATATCAATTTTTTTTATTGTGAAATAACGGAACAATTGCCCATTCATCAACCCCACGAAAATGACCATAATAATCTTTAAACGCGAATATCTCAAGAACTAAAACTTTCAGCCAATCTTTGTATGACAAAATATGTTTGTATGGACACGTAGAATTAAAAACTAAAATCAAATACGGGGTGTTCTATTTAAAAAAATCATACTTTTTCACGTCCTGCTTTTCTGGCACACCCTGTATAACTTCCAGTATTTTAAAAAAATACACACTTCTTACCTCTACCCCATGGTCCATACAATATTTACACAAATAATTCTAGTTAAGCATAAACTTACTTTACTCTATCGTTGAGACACCCTGTACAAGGCCCCTATAGATAGTTTGACAAAATATAAATCGATCGCAGTGCTCCCTAGTGTAGCGGAGTGAAAGTTTTTCAAAGTTTTACCTGAATACTTATCTGCCACACAGGCACTAATTTACAGAAGACATGAACGCTAAAGTAACCTAACTTTTTTTTATTTTTTTATAAAAATTTTTAAAACTAATGTCACTTTTATTAGGTACACCCAACTCCATCCTTTTCTTTAATTACACGTAATCAACATAACGTGTTATTTAAATAAATTGTATAACAACAAATTCCTATGTAAACTGACCAGTGTTTGACACTCAGCCAGTAATCGACAACTTCATGTATTGTCTATTTTTTTAAGGAACCCATAAAACATTTTTTTGAAATTACCGCGTAAATATATTACCAAATCCATTTGGCAACGTTGTCTAAGCACACCTACAAATCCGCCCTCTCCTTCTTTAACAACATGGCGATTTTTGATATGGCGGTGTAAACTAGTGAATTGTTTCTGTATAGTAATTAGAAGCAGGAAATATAAGTATTAAATTTCTTTTTTCTTGTCGTGTTCTTAGTGTTTTAAATAGGGGTATGCTTTTTATACTGCACATTAAGGTATGTATTAGAGAATCTTGTGAATCACCTAAAACATAACCTTGCATCATTATAAGATTCAAAAGCTGCAAAAGAAGAAGCAGAATCCGCAGAAGAAAAAAAATTAGAGTAACATTCCAATTATATCAGTGATAGCAGACGGAGCTTGGGGGAAAAGATCTTACCGTAGAAACTATTCTGGACTTTCTAGAGTTGTAAGTTACAATGAAATCTTTTTTTTTTTTATTATAAAGGATTTTTTCAGGCATCCAGAATCGGGAGCAAAATAAAAAGATTGTATATGGGCGTAAAAAACAAATATTGCTGTTTGTGTGCCAGAGACCATGATCTGGATGAATATTTCCGGAACTGGACTAAGACTTCCACTGTAATGGAATCTGGTATTTGCAGAATCAATTTCACGGCATAATCTAATTTATGGCCAATTGATTGGTGACATTTTATATAAGAAAAATAGAATGTCGGAATCATTTGCTTCGTAATTACATCAATAAACTCGGCGATCTTATAAAGACTGTCGATATCCAAAAAGGTGAAGAGATTACATATGCAATCCTTTGGGCCGTTTCCGTAATGCATTTGTGAAAGCGTTAGCGTTGAAAATGCACCTATCGAAAGCAAAATTGAAAATTTGAAGAAAGACTATATTAAATTGCCCTTTGTATAATATTCTGGGCAGATACGACAAATGTCAAAAATATTTTTGTAACGGCACTAAGAAGAACGAGGCAATAATAATATTTTTGAATAATATTAGTTTGTTATTAAACTATTTCTTTTAATTTAGGAGGCTTTGGTAGATGTATATTTAGAATGCGGCATGTTGCCAGTAATAACCACTATTGTACAACGACTAGCAGACCAAGCGCATATCTAGTTTGTTCTACGATACCGATACTTATAATTTGGTAGTTGCGAAATTCGTACCAATTGATATGTGAAATGGCCGCGATCTCTTTTAATAGCGAGAGAAATTTATTATCGCTTTTGCATGAGCACCGGGGCACTACAAGACGCATCTTTTAAACTCCCAAATTAATGTCATAGGAAGAAGGTAACAAAATGTATGTATTATTTTGATTTCAGATCGCTCTAAAAACAGGGCATTTGCACCCCCGGATAATGATTATGGATTGACAAATGAATCCATCACACTCGAGCTTTCAAAAATTGAGTGCGAATTGCGCGTCAGTTAATTTTTGACTTGTTTGGAAAAAGATTGAAGAAGGTACCTTGACTCAATCAAAAAGTGATTTGTGGAAGCTGTGTGAAGCTGTTGTATATTTCGTAATTAATTAATGGCATTCGATTGACCACCAACAATTTTCATTGACCACCCTCTATTAAAAAGTCTATAAGGAGTCCGCATGTATGGACTTTTAACTTGAATAATTGTTGAAATAGTTTAATTGCATTTGACTCACTGTTGAGGTCAAAGGCGTTGTACGTATTCCCTTTAAGAACGTAGTAGAGTAAGGAGGAAACAGTTTTGTAAGTCGTTAAACGTTTCTTACGTTCACTCTCCACAAATAGCTGTGTGGCTGACTACCCCCCTCCCAGGTTGCATATTTCGTAATTAATTAATGGCATTCGATTGACCATTTATTGACCACAAATGACTACCAACAACTTTCATTGACCATCCTCTGTTAAAAAGTTATTGCACAAATAAGATTGCCAACTTCACACTTGCCCCTCGAAATTGAAAATCGCCAATTTTTATTACTCTATCTGATTGACCATCGTTTGACCACGATTGACCATGAATTCGATTTATTTAACCACTCTTCAAAAAAAAAACTTTTATATTCATTATAAGGCATGGCCAATCCTCGAATATGCTTTTTGAGAATTGACCACCCTTCATTTCCTATGAATAATCATCCAGAAGAATAATTAGTGCATTTTGTTTAATAATGTACTATTTCGAATTTTGAGACATGGTCAATCCTCGAATATGCATTTTGAAACGTGGTCAATGTTTGTATATGCATTTTGAGGATTGACCATCTTTTATTTCCTATGAATAATCATCCAGAAGAACACGTAGTGCATTTTGATAACGTATTATTTCGAATTTTAAGACATGATCAATCCTCGAATATGCTTTTTGAGGCATGGTCAATCCTCGAATATGCTTTCTGAGGATTGACCATCTTTTATTTCCTATGTATAGTCATGCAGAAGTAGTGCATTTTGAACGATAATGTATTATTTAGAATTTTAAGACATTGTCAATCCTAGAATGTAACGTAAATGAGTTTTAATTCAGAAATGACAATACTAACAAGATAACAAATCACTAAATACAATATAATCCATTTAATATAAACCGTAACTAAACAAAGCTTTTCCTATGTTTTTGTATGAAGATAAGCAAGTAATGTAAGTAAATAGTGTTACGTCCCAGTTGCCCAAGACGCAACATAACCGCAAGTTGCTCACGAGAGCATGCCTGTCTGGATCAATATTCATAGGAAATAAAAGATGGCCAATTCTCAAAAAGCATATTCGAGGATTGACCATCTCTGAAAAAGCATATTCGAGGATTGACCATGTCTCAATATTCGAAATTAAACAAAATGCGATTTTTATTCTTCTGGATGACTATACAATAAAAGATGGTCAATCTTCAAAAAGCATATACGAGGATTGGTCATGTCCCAAAATGCTTATTCGAGGATTGACCATATCTCAAAAAGCATATTCGGGTATTGACCATGTCTTAAAATAGGAAATAATACATTATTAATCAAAATGCAGAACTTGTTCTTCTGGTTGATTATTCATAAGAAATAAAACATGATCAATCCTCAAAATGCATATTCGAGGATTGATCATTTTTTAAAATTCGAAATAGTACATTATTAAACAAAATGCACTAATTGTTCTTCTGGATGATTATTCATAGGAAATGAAGGGTGGTCAATCCTAAAAAAGCATATTCGAGGATTGACCATACCTTATAATGAATATAAAAGTATAATTTTTTTTTTTGAAGGGTGATCAAACAAATCGAATTCACGGTCAAGCGATGGTCAAGTCAATCAGTGAATTTGGCAGCCCCAATCCTAGTTTTGCAATAACTTTTTAACAGAGGGTCAATGAAAGTTGTTGGTGGTCAATTGTGGTCAATCGAATGTGATTAATTAATTACGAAATATGCAACCGCGGGGGCAGCTACACACCTATTTGTGAAGAGTGAACGTAAGAAAAGTTTAACGGCATGCAAACTGCGTAAAACAACGTGCACTTCCAAAACCGTTTCCTCCTTACTCTGCAACGTTTTTAAAAGGAATACGTACACCGCCTTTGACCCCAACAGTGAGTCAAATGCAATTAAACTATTACAACAATTATTCAAGTTAAAAGTCACTACATGCGGACTCGCGGACGAAGAAAAACCATTTTTAGCATGTTCGACTGACTGACTAGTAAAAGAAGATGCAGTGGTGGAAATAGAAAGCTCTTCAGAAATCGGCGACATTGATCCTGTGGAGGCGTGTAAGGTAAATTTAATTAATTATTGTGTTGTAGAATCCGAAAACAACTAAATTAAATTAAAGAGGAACCATAATTATTATAATTAGGAGCAAGGAGTTTTACATATTACCAAACGAGTTAAATGTTACTTTATTGTCTACACTGCAACAGGAATCCATGTTGAAAAAATTGAAAGGTACGTAGTAACAATAAATGTTTTGAACATTAAATGAAACAATATGTTTTGTTTTTTATAGGGATGGATACATCTTCGGAAGATCACATGGTAAAAAAATTAGAAGAATTTTACTATAAGTCTTTATTACGGGAATTAGTGGATTCATGCAAATGTCGTAATTTAAATCTTCGAACTGTATGTACATATGACCATTTAAATTTTAAATTATTTTGTTTGTTCACCTCTATAATTTGTTTACAATATTATAGAAAACTTTGTTTTTTTTCTTTGTTATAAAATAAATAAATAGAATAATTAATTGTTTTGTTTTAATTTTTACTGATACGAATACATAAGGTACAGCGTGTCCCATTTTCGATATTTCGGGGTATCTCACGAGTAAAAATACAGAGTTGCGGTTTTCACAATACTGTGCTACTTTTTTGTGAGAAGAATGCTAGTATAAACTACACTTTCATAGCCCGCTACAGGACGAAATTGAAAATATTGCATTTTGGGACCCCCCTTGTATCTCCGTTATCCTTTAATGTATGGCAAAGGTAAAAATTGGTTCTTATACGGTTTTTTACGTAGAATCCAGTGGCGTAGTCGTATATTTGCTGTAAGCTGTCAATTTTTAGCTATAAATAAAACTTATGGTTTTTTTAACGAAACACCCTGTATATTTTTCTTGCATTTGATTGGAAATTTTGTAAGCTTTACAAAAATATATAATATATGACGTGTATTTTAAATAATAAATCTAAAATCTATGATTTCACAAAATCTGCGTCATAACATAGTGTGTATTATATAAAATTAGAATTAGTAGGTCGTGATTATTGGGACAATTAAATGATCATTTGCTAAGTGCTTGTCAAGACCTGTCAGTTGTAAAATTTATATTCTCTGCGTAATATTGTATTAGTTACAATGGCTGAAAATGAAAATTATCAACATTTTGATAAATATGACATGTTAGTCAGTTTTATACAGAGCAATGAAAACTCCCGTCAGGCTTCCCAACTGTATTTGTTTGAATACTTATTAGCGTATGTGGATTTATTTTTTATTTAAACATTATTTGGATTTATAGATATCCAGAAAGAAGGCAACCTTGTCTTTTAATGTTTTCTCGAATAAAAAAAAAATTGGTAGAACATGGATCATTTATCCAACCCCGACCAAAAAAGTATAATAAGGAAAATCGCGATACGGACGAAGTCAACGTTTTACCATGTATAGAGGCAACGCCTTCACAATCATGCAAAGTTCTACAGCTCAGGAGATTGGTGTTCCCAAGACTCGGGTTCAAAGAATATTGACCAAATATAAATTTAAGCCATAAAAGATTAAAATTGTTCAATTGCGTCCTGGGGATGCAGAACGTCGTTTACTGTATTGTAACTGGTATTTGGAACTAATTCGTATTGTTAATAGCTTTGCTAGATTTATAATATGGTCCGACGAGGCTTGCTTTTCGAGTGCAGGTATTTTCAACAGACATAATACTAGGCATTGGTCCCAAGAAAATCATCATGTGCTATTCGAAAGAGAGCAACAGGGTCGATTCGGATTTAGCATAGCTTGTTTTATTTTGGGGCAACAAATAGAATACAGAATTTATGAAGGCAGTCTTACAGAGAACAGACATCTTGAAATTTTACAAGATATTATCCCTATGTTACTAGACAATGTTCCTTTAGCTCATCTGTAATTGTTCGACCTTTTTTAGACAATTATTTCCCGCAAAAATGGATCGGTACTCATGGACCAATTAGATGGCCTTCGCGGTCACCTGACCTATCCATGTTAGACTTTTTCTTATGGGGTTACTTGCATAATAAGGTTTACAGTACCCGTCATCGGACAATAGATGAACTACTTAATGCCACCATTGCGGCATTTCAAAAATGGCAAAGACGTTCCAATTATTTTAAATGCTTTAAAAAGAATAATCACTGTATGTCAACATTGCGTTCGGGAAAATGCCAACCATTTTGAGCAATTCTTTTAAGGTGAGAATCTATTAACGGGTTACTATCGAGTTGATGTTAAGTTTTTCAGTTTTATTCTGCCTTAGAAATTGATTTAGCTTTTTTAAAATTTCTATGTTTGTAATATTCTAATATAAGTAAACCACGACCTAGTAATTCTAATTCTATACAGGGTGGCCCACTTAAGCAGGATTGCTCCATAACTCCCTTACTATTACAAATACGAAAAAATGTCTTATATAAAAGTTGTCCAGTCATAAACTACACGTTTTAAAATCATTTTCAGAAATGGCGGACTTCCGGTTATACCGGAAACTCATGCCAACTTCGTCATTTTAAATAGAAAACCTACATATTATTACATTTTTTAATTCCTCGTTGAATTTAAAGGTCACTTTAATAACCATACTATGGGTCTACGTCGCATTGCTTCTGAGTTATTTGACATTTTGTAGAAAAAATGACGTTTGCAGTGCCTCCGAAAACTTTCAATATCTTGAAGACGAATACCGGCAGAGATACATGGCTTTCGTTTTTTACTTCCGAAAAGGGTACCGCATCATACTCATTCATTGCCAAATATCTTGCTTTTAGAATTCAATAATTTCTATCGCTCCGAAAATAATTTTTTTCAAACATGGATACCTTGATTTTTTTAAATGGACCCACCCATATTTTCTTACATCAACGGATAGGAAATTAAATTTCCTTTCCATTGATGTAACATTATCGATATTTTGGAGTGATAGTTTTCGAGATATTCACATTTTCATCTAATTTCAGTTTTTATTGCGCATTGCCGCGGTGCTTTGGAAAGCGTTTGTCAATTGTTTTAAACAACTGATAAGTCTTGCTTTTAGAATTCAATCATTTCTATCACTTCAAAAATTATTTTTTTCAAACATGGATAACTTGATTTTTTTAATGCACAAGAAATAAACAATAAATACTCAAGAATTAAGAACACAAAACTCAAAAGAAATACACAAGAAATACATAAGGAATGAACAATAAATACATAAGGATTGCACAAGTAATACAAAATAATTACTTAAGGCTTACACAAGAAATAGAGAAGAAATGCACAAGAAATACACAATAAATATATAAGGAACGATCAATAAATACATAAGGACAATTACTTAACGATTAGAGAAGATATACAAAAGGAATGCACAAGAAGTACAGGTTATCCTGTTGACACGTTCCCTCGTTTGATACTGCACGCGTCCGGTGTTTGTAAAACGTTGTAACAACTTTTGAAAGGCTGTTTCTCGGGGAAGTCTTCGTTCAGAATACCGTACCGCATAAATCCTTGACGCCAATAACTCATTTATTTGACATTCTCCAAGAATGAAAGTCATGTCGATCAACTCTGCGTCGGACAACAACATTTTAATGGAAATGTCTTGTAGAAACACTTACACTGATACACAAGACAGCAAAGCACAACAGAAGCTCGAGAAACTGACGTTTCTTATCAGTTGTTTAAAACAATTGACAAACGCTTTCCAAAGCACCGCGGCAATGCGCAATAAAAACTGAAATTAGATGAAAATGTGAATATCTCGAAAACTATCACTCCAAAATATCGATAATGTTACATCAATGGAAAGGAAATTTAATTTCCTATCTGCTGGTGTAAGAAAATATGGATGGTACCGTTTAAAAAAATCAAGTTATCCATGTTTGAAAAAAATTATTTTCGGAGCGATAGAAATTATTGAATTCTAAAAGCAAGATTTTTGGCAATGAATGCGAATGATGCGGTACCCTTTTCGGAAGTAAAAAACAAAAGCCACATATCTCTGCCGGTATCCGTCTTCAAGATATTGAAAGTTTTTGGAGGCACTGCAAACGTCATTTTTTCTACAAAATGTCAAATAACTCAGAGCAATGCGACGTAGACCCATAGTATGGTTATTAAAGTGACCTTTAAATTCAACGAGGAATTAAAAAATGTAATAATATATAGGTTGTTCTATTTAAAATAACGAAGTATAACCGGAAGTCCGCCATTTCTGAAAATAATTTTAAAACGTGTAGTTTATGACTGTAGACAACTTTTATATAAGACATTTTTTCGTATTTGTAATAGTAAGGGGAGTTATGGAGCAATCCCGCTTAAGTGTGGGCCACCTTGTATAATACACACTATGTTATTACGCAGATTTTGTGAAATGATAGATTTTATGTTTATTATTTAAAATACACATCATGTATTATATATTTTGTTACAAAATTTCCAATCAAACGCAAGAAAAATATACAGGGTGTTCCATTAAAAAAACCATAAGTTTTATTTTTGCTAAACATTGATAGTTTACAGCGAAAGTACGACTACGCCACTGGATTCTACGTAAAAAACTGTATAAGAACCAATTTTTACCTTTGCCATACATTAAACGATAACGGAGATACCAGGGGGGTCCCAAAATGCAATATTTTCAATTTCGCCATGTATCTCAGAAATGTAGTGGGCTATGAAAAGTTTGTTTATACCAGCGTTGTTTCCACAAAAAAGTAGCACGGTATTTTGAAAACCGCAACTCTGTATCTTAACTCGTAAGTGAGATACACCGAAATATCATCGAAAATGGGACACACTGTACATACCATTTTCGTTATTTTAATTTAAATAATAGTTTGAAGGATTCAAAGTTAATCCGATTACGTTTGTGTTTCAATAGAAATAGGTACTTGCTAAGGAATACCTGAAGATCTTTGTGCCCCCGGGTCATTTAATGAGCTGCTATATTTTCGAATGGAATTTCTACCTTATTGACATCAGAACATTTATCGTTTTTATAATGTTTTAAATAGTAAATTAATCTTCTACAATTTTTTCTAAATTTTAACAGTTCGTATTTCCAAAAACATATGTCTTTTGTTAAAAATATAATCAGTTAAATATTTCAATTTAATCACTACTGGGAAAAAAATTCAATAAAAAATTATAGAAATTAAAATTAAAAAAAAAAAACCTATATTCACACAGACGTCTTACGCCTTTAATTATAAAAATATAAAAACATAATTTATAATCATTTTAATCGGCTATTATTATCGTTACAATAACTATTATATCATTATTTAATTATTACAACTATAATTATGATTGTCATTATAATTTTGTTGTTTTATGCAAATAAACAAATAATTATTCATAAAATTAAATATTTGTGTTAATATTAAAACAAATGATATAGTTATTACGTCATTTTCCATTCTACAAAAATCACATTTATTAAATTAAATAAAAGAGCAAAAATAAAAAACAAAATACACTTTTACTTTTGAAAAAATACAAGAGGGTACATATTAATATTATGACAGTTTAAATTTAGTGTGAACCTAGAAAATGCTTGATATTTGGAAATTCATTAAATATTGAAGTAGGTTAATTAATTTATTAATTGGCATAATGACATACTAACATTTTAAATAATTAACTTAAGGAATATTTAAAAAGTACATTTTTTAAATAAATAATCACAGTTTTAGTAAACGCATTATGATTATTCGAAATTAAAATTTGACTCCAAAATTTCTAAAATTAAAACATTTTTTCATACAGTAAGAACGGCAATTGCAATGGGGTTTGGAAAAAAAAAAACAATTGATAACAAATTTACAATCAACGAAAATTTGTATAAATTATATTTTAGTTCTCATTGTTCGGACAACATACTTGTACTTTGTTAAACTAGTACAATATTATTATGGTTATAATTATTTATAATTAATAATTATTGTCACATTATTACTTTTTTTTCGCCTCAGGCAGGTATCATTAGGTCTATATATTTAATCTCGAGCTGAACGGGTTGGGATCATCATTAATATTATTGTAATCATCAGTACAATAATTACTATTACAACCGGCATGGGGCAGGGAACAGTTCCCCCAGTGGTCCGTTCTTCAATTAATCCTATGGTATGGTTCCCCCAGCACTATTTTAATTATGAATTTAATCATACCATTAAGAGATCGAAATCAAAAGGATAGAAAGAAACTTAAAATCTACTGTAACCTAGGAGAGCCAAACAATCAAGCGGTTGTGTCGCTTTTGTTTCGTGTCACTTCTGTCCCAATAACGTTTTCATACATATTTACTAAATTATAAAAGGATTACTGGGGGAATTGTGCCATCATCTTTACCTGACCTTCGAGCAATGGTAATTAGTGATTTAACCGCTGGGGGAATTGTGTCCCACACCACCCGTCGTGTACAGCTGGCAATAGATATGCAAAAGTATGGTCTCTTTTAATGGGTAACAGAAATAGCAGAGGTTCAAGGTTGGAACCTTGTGTTACCCCAGAAGTTGCGAGTAAATAGTAGAATTAGAATTATTGTAAGAGACGTGATTGATGATCTAAATATAAGGAAATAAGACAAACTGAACTATTATTGAACCCAAATGTATGAGTTAATAGTTTAGATTTATTCATACCCATAAAAGTACATATACAATTAAATCACTTATCTTTTTTTTTTAATAGAACGGTTTGAACTGTTATTTACTTAGTGAAAGTGTAGATGACAAAATAAGCGCTTGTGAGGTTCTTCTCCTTTGATTTTAAGATAATTAAAAAAGTTATCAAACACTAGTAAAAAATTCATAATTTTTGTAATATTTATACGTGGTTAATTATCATAACAGGTGTCGAAATAAGATCATTTGACACATTTTACCCACGAAATTCATTCTACAGGGTGGATACTCCAAGTGGAATAAATTCTGTAACTCAATGGGGTGAAGTCCGAGAGTAAAATCACGATAGGCATTCTGTATAATTGTTTCCAGCTCCCAATCTGGGGGTTAGATTCTCCATATATCCACCCCTACTTTTTTTTTCAAATGTAAGGGTAGGTCAAGTAATACACCGTGCGAAAGCTTGTATTAAGAGGAATACAACGGAGTATTTATTTTCTCGACCATCAGAAAAATAAAGTGAAAAATCTAAATGAGCAACTTTCTCTGGTTCAATGGTATTTAATTTCGAAAATGATTGAAATGTCGGTAGGTAAAAATCTACCGTAGTGATAACATGCATTTATTATCGCAACAAGCCTGATCTTATCGTTGAAGAAAAAAATCTTTATCTTCTGTGTTTCTTACACTCGCTAAATACTTTTAATTTCGACAATGCTTTAATGATCGGTAGATAAAAATGTGCCGTATTGATAACGTGCATTTATTATCTCAGCAAGCCAGGTCTTATCGTTGATGAAAAACCCTCTTAATCTTCTGTGTTTTAGTCTCGATTTTAGTTACCTGCTTGATTTGTTAGCATCCACATTAGTAAATTACAGTATTGTCTGTTCCTTGTATTTTTCTTTGCTCGTTTATTTAAGTAAATAACTCCAATAGTGTAGTTTTCACATCTTCAGATCGTACCAAATTATTTAGCATGGCTTATTTAACAGAAACCCTTCGCATTGAGATATTAATGATGATCGGATATGGTGAACGAAGTCGCACTCAAGCTGAAATAGCTGAATTATTTCAAGCAAATCATCCGGATTTATCGCGATTTTCTCATGACACAATTAGCAAAATAGAAAGGCGCTATAAAGAATTGGGTCATGTCAGAAATCTGCCAAGACTAAGAAGAGAGGCAGTTGACGAAAATACAAAGCTGAACGTTTTGTTGGCTATTCAAGAAAACCCCACCATTTCGGCACGGCGATTAGCACGCGATAATGAGGTCAGTCATAGAGCTTAAAGGTTTTAAAAAATGCAAAGATGCACCCTTACAAGATGCAAATGCTACAAGAATTGACTGATGAAGATCCAGATCGATGAATAGAGTTTTGTGAACGAATGATGGACTTCATTGACCATGGTCACATACAGTTGGAATGGATTCTGTCTTCGGATGAATGTACTTTCTTTTTGCATGGTGAAGTGAATCATCACAATTCTTGTTGGTTTGACCACAACCCCCATTGGATGCAGGAAACTCACACGTAACATCCCCAAAAATTAAACGTATGTGCTAGGCTTATTGAAGAACGAGTGGTAGTACCTACATGAACCTGGCACCCCACATTAAAATAATGAAATTATTCCGATTCCATCTGATTTATAATAGTTTGCACCCGTTTGTAGCACATTTTTATCTTTTGTACTTCAATGTGTTCTAATTTAACCCGGGGTTAAAAAATCTTAGCACCCCACTTGAATAATTTTTATCGTTCATGAAGGTATCCGAGAGAGGATCGCTTGTACCTAATTGTACCATTGTTCCTTTTGTTTGTACCTCGGTTTGTGCCACTTTTTTCCCTTCGTATTTCAAGAGGTACAAATTTAACCAGGGGTAAAAAATGCCAGCACCCCACTTTAATATTTTTTTATCGTTCTCGACGGAATTCGAAAGAGCATCGATTGTACTGCATTGTACCATTTTTCCTTTTGTTTGTACCTCAAGGGGTTGTTTTGTACAAAATTTCCAAATTTTTTTAAAGGGGTAATTTTCTCGTTTATAGAGATTTTCAAAATCAGAAAGCGGATACTATTTCGTTTTCGTTTGTACCGGTTTGTACCTCTTCTTTTTCCTTCGTATTTCAAGGGGTACAAATTTAACGAGGGGTTAAACATGCCAGCACCCCACTTATTTCAATATTTAAATATTGAAATATTTAAATATTTCAATGTTTCAATATGTTCATGTTTCAATATGTCAATGTTTCAATACTTCAATATTTGGCTATTTGAATATTTGAATATTTTAATTCTTTTTCTATTTCGGTCAAGTTATATCATATATATTATAGTTATATCTTATATACATTAAAAATCTGGTGTGGAACACCACACGACCTTCCAACCTACAAAAACGAAATTAAAAGAAATGAAGATTGTAAGAAATTTTAATATCATTTTTTTTTAGATCACTATGCAACCTCTTTTTTATACGTTCATAACGAAAACAGGCAACATTGTTAAAACAAAAACAATAATTTATGTCAGAATGACGTTTAAAACTTCATGTCAGATAGAGATAATGTTAGCGTAAAAAAATACCAAAGCCGCCCGCTTCTATAAAAATATCGATAATACAGATTCTGCATTTTCAATCACATTTAATTTTTACATTTATTTCGCTTTACATAAAAAAACGTTATAAGGAAAATTTATGTAAAATTAAATTTTGTTTAAAAAATTCGTCTCCACTTTTTTTTATAAAATTAATCGCTATTCAGACAATGAAAAAATTTGAACCAACACTCAAATTCTACCTTAGGAATTTTTTTCCAGCTAAATTACGCGTCGTATCAAAAAATTGCATAGAATATAATTAATCGATGTGTTTAAGGTCTATATGTAGGTATCTTTATATCTTTGAAATATGCAGCTGTTTTAGAAATATTTGCTAAAAACCAATAACTGCCCCTAATAAACCCCCCTCTCCACCGCTGGATTTCTCCCAAAATCTAATAAGCTCTAAGCCAAATGAAAACAAGCTTAAATACAAAATTTTAAATATATAGGTATTTCCGTTCTGGAGTTATCGTGGATACTAACATACATCCATACATACGCACGCACGTCCGCCCGCTCAAAGTATTAAAGTGGGGTGTTGGCAACTTTAACCCCTGCTTAAATGTGTACCCCTCGAAATACGAAGGAATAAAAACTGTACAAACTGGTACAAACGAAAACAGTATTCGCTCCCTAATTTTGAAAATCTCTATAAACGAGAAAGTTAGCCATTTAAAAAAAATTGGAAATTCGGTACAAAACAGCCCCTTGAGGTACAAGCAAAAGGAAAAATGGTACAATGCAATACAATCGATGTTCTCTCGAATTCCGTCGAGAATGATTTTTTTAACCCCTGGTTAAATTTGTACGCCTTGAAATACGAAGGAAAAAAAGTGATAGAAACCAGTACAAACGAAAACGAAACAGTATCCGCTTCCTGATTTTGAAAATCACTTTAAAAGAGAAAATTACCCCTTAAAAAAATTTGGAAATTCAGTACAAACCAACCCCTTGAGGTACAAACAAAAGGAAAAATGGTACAATTAGGTACAAACGATCCTCGAATAGTCATGAACGGTAAAAAATATTCAAGTGGGGTGCTAACATTTTTTAACCCCAGGTTAAATTTGAACAAAAGGTAAAAAATGTGGTACAAACTATTATAAATCGGATGCAATCAGAATAATTTCATTATTTTAATGTGGGGTGCCAGATTCATGTAGGTAGTGGTAGGGCAATTTTGGTGGGCAGTGATACCTTTCTATGCTCGTGAATGATCTGCTCACAAATTTAAGAGGTCTATTTCCAAATAACAATCCAAATGGCTTGGATGAGAGAATTTGGTTTCAACAAGATAGCGCTCCACCGCATTACGCATTGTTTGAAGAGGTGCACTTGAATGACCACCACGATCCCCGGATCTTAATCCCCTTGGCTTTTTGTTATGGGGATATTTGAAGAGTAAGGTTTATGCTACATTACTGACCGACCTTCAGGATCACAGAATTACTGCAGAAATTAGAAATATTCCACAAAACATGACAATGGTTTTTATCAAGAAACAAATGGACACCATTTTGAACATCTTTAAGTTATGAGTGACCCCATAAGAAAAGATTTTTTTGCAGAGAAGTCGTTAAATCGTAGTTCAGTTTAAGAAAGTTCTCAAATGAAATTTCCTTTGCTAAGAGAGTGCGTTTATTTGTTTATTATTTTTGATTTTGATTTTTTTGTTCAACAAAATAATGTTTAAAATTTTGAGAAAATAAATACTGCGTTGTATTCCTCTTAATACAAGCTTTCACACGGTGTACTAATTGACCTACCATTACATTTGAAAATAAAAAGTTAGGGGTGGTTTCACCCCCGGGGGTGGATATATGGAGAAACTATAACCCCCAGATTGAGGTCTGGAAACAATTATAAAGAATGCCTATCATGATTTTTCTCCCCGACTTCACCTCTTTGAGTTACAGAATTTATTCCACTTAGAGTATTCATCCTGTATACAGGATATTTCATGTAAACCGTTCGATAGAATATTACGAAAACTATACGACTTAGAAAATAATGTTTAATTCGTGTGCATTAATGCAATTTTTTTAAATATTTTGATTTACGCAGGGTATACAGGAAAAACAGGGTACCAACCTACTTTCTTATTTTTAATGGAACACCCCGCATATTATTGAATTTTTTGATTCTACGCATAATTCTGAGTGGCTTTTAGACTTTCTTAAAAAAAACCTTGTCTCGTAAAGCGCGCCTCATCCGAAAAAAGAACTCTTTCATCAAAGTTCTGTTGCGTTAAGTACTTTTTTAACCACCTTCGACAAAAACGGTCGATATGGGTAATCTTCTGTGCTTGTAGTTTTGTACTTTTTGAAGCAAGATTCATACATTGTCTCTGACATGTCCTTTTATTTTTAAAAATCCTTGTCTTTCTTTTACGATACATTCTACTACATTCAGCCGAGTTTTACATGGCCTACTAGACCCGGCCTTACCTCTAACCCCACCCACATATATTTGCTTCGTTAACCTTGCGTTGTTCATTCTCTCTATGTGACCAAACCAACGTAATGTACTACTTTTATATCTATCCATCATCGTCTTTTCCTCGCCACACTCCGTCATTATTCACCCATTCTTTATCTTATTCCTTCTCGTTTTACCACATGCGCTTCTCAAGAATCTCATACTCACGGCATTTATTTTTATTTCGTGCTTTTTTTGACATATCCTTGTCTCACTTCCACATAAACTGACGGGACAAACACGCCATTATAGATTGCTCATTTCGGAACTAGGCTCATGCTTTGGTTTCTCATTATCGTCCACATACTTCCAATCACTTTCCTTCCAGCATTGACCCGTCTTCCAATCTCGCCATCCATTGTACCATCTGCAGTAAACATTTTAACCAGATATACACACCCGTCCATTTGTTCCACAATTTCATTTTGTACAGGAAATACTCTACCTTCCCGATTGAACATCACAACACTAGTTTTGTTCACGTTTACCTTTAGGTCCATGCTTTCAGACTGTATCAAACTTCCTCAGAGCAGTTTCTAGCTCATCCGCACTAGCACTTAATAAGGCTGTGGAATCTCCATTCACCAGAACTAGTACATTTACGTCATCCACCATTACACCATTTGTATCGGTACATGCTCGCCTAACACATTTATCCATGTATACATTGAACAACCACAGTGTCACAGCCCTGTCGCAGTCCTTACTCAATATTAACGTATTCACTCACACTTCCTCTCACTCTAACACATGCCCGGCTACCGTTGTATGGTCCGTTAATTAGAACTTTACTTACGCCATATTCAATTCATATTTCCCACAGCTTCTCCCTATTCACTCGGTCGTATGTCTTCTCCAGACCTACAAACGCACAGTACAGCTTCCTTTTTACACTTAAACACTTTTCGATCACCTGCTGGAGGGCAATCATCTAATCGACACATCCCCTCTCCCTGGCATGAAGCCACTCTGCACATCTCAAATCTTATTTTGTGTAGTTTCTCGTACTCTATCAATCAGTATACTTCCAAATACTTAACCAGGTACACTGAGCAAACTTATTCCTCTGTAGTTCTTGTAATCACTCTTGTTCCCCTTGCTCTTATACAGTGGTACAATGATCGTGCTCTTCCAATCACTCGGCACTTTTCCACACTTAACGCATACATTGAAAAATTCACACAATCTTCGTACCTCCATACTTTAGCATTTCACCAGCGATTTCATCTACGTCTGCTTCTTTACTGTTTTCAACATTCCTGCCGTTTTCTCTACCTCATTTATCCCAACATCCTCAGTTTCATTCACCATTCCTTCTACATTCTCCTTATTTAACCCTTCAGTCTCATTTTCCTCACTACAGTACAGCTTTCCGAAATATTCTTGCCAGCATTTCCTCACTTCACAATCGTCCCATACTATTTCGATGCTCGTATTCATCACTCCTGTAGCGTTCTGTTTTGAGCCACGTTTTGTATTTTTGACTCATTTCCAGAAGAGTTTTGTGTTTTCCTCAAAATCATTCTGCATTTTCTCTCCTTCAAGTCTCCACAACTATCACTATCACTTCCTTTTTACTTATTCTCACTGCCTCCTTCGCTTCTTTGTTTCTTAATCTGTACACCTCATACAATCGCCTTTTCTCAGTCTCATTTTTTGCACCAATCATTGCCATGTACGCATCTTTTTTCTTACATTCTGCATTTTTTACCGATTCTTTCCACTAAGCACATTATTTCTGTCTACCTCTTCCACATATCTGCTCGGCACAATTGACAACACAGTTTTTCATTCGCATTCAACCCTTTACTCACAGTATCTGCGTATTTCATTCTCGCACCATTATCTGTTAGTTTGTCTACCCTAATTCTGGACGTTCATATCAACCAACTATAAAAAAATAAACATGTATACGGCACAATGAAGCATGCTTCGAACACAATTTAGCACTCATTTTTTTGATAAAGAAAACTGGCTGCGCAGTCTTCGACAAATAAAAATAAAAAAAAAACTAAACGGTATAACGTACTACATCTCAAACACAATAATTATTTTCTTCACAACAGAAAATGCCTGGGCAATCAATGAAAACTATCGTTTTGTTCACATAAACAATTTTCAAAAAATACAAAAATATATACAATGCTTGAGCACAACTCAGTACAATAATTATTTTTTTGATGAAGATTTTCAAAAAATAAAGAAAAACTACGGCAGAATGTAGTACACCTCAAGCACAGTAATTATTTTTTTTCGTAACAAAGACAAAATTTTCATCGATTGAGGCTTGAACCTTGATGGCGCAGTTGGTTAGCGCGGTACTCTAGCAAAGTACAGGTCGTAGGTTCAAATCCTACTCGAGGTAAACTTTTTATTTATGTATTTAATTAAATAATAATAATTTTAAAAAATCATTCTGTTCAAAATATACAAAATTTTCAAAAAATGGAAAACTAAGGCACAATGTAATACCTCGAGCACAAACGTAGTACATCTCAAGCACAATAATTATTTTCTTCACAACAGAAAATGCCTGGGCAATCTATGAAAACTATCGTTTGGTTCACATGAACAATTTTCAAAAAATAAAAAAATATATACAATGTAAAACACCTTGAGCACAACTCCGCACAATAATTATTTTTTTGATGAAGATTTTTAAAAAATAAAGAAAAACTACGGCACAATGTAGTACACCTCAAGCACAGTAATTATTTTTTTCGTAACAAAATCATTCTGTTCAAAATATACACAATTTTCAAAAAATGGAAATTTAAGGCACAATGTAAGACTTCGCGCACAAGCGTAGTACATCTCAAGCACAATCATTATTTTCTTGACAACAGAAAATGCCTGGGGAATCTATGAAAACTATCGTTTTGTTCACATGAACAATTTTTTCAAAAAATACAGAAAAACTACGGAACAATGTCATGGTAAAGCACAGTAATTATTTTTTTCGTAACAAAAAATGAGTGGGACGTCTTTCAAAAATCATTCTGTTCAAAATATACACAATTTTCAAAAAATGGAAAACTAAGGCACAATATAATACCTCGAGCACAATTCAGCACAACTGTTTTTTTTTATAAACTAAAAATGGCTGGACCATCCTTGAAAAATATTATTTTGTTCATATGCGCACATTTTCAAACAATAAAAAATATATACGGCATACTGTAGCAAAACATGAGCACAACTCTGCACAATAATTGTTTTTTATAACAATGGATTTGAAAAATATTGTTTTGTTCATAATATGAACAATTTTCAAAAAATAAAACGTAAACGGCTACACGACGCACACTTCAAACACAGTGCAGCACACTCAAATTTGTTGCTAAAGAAAACTATCTGCATTGTATGAAATACCAGGTCATCGAAAAAGGTGGCCGGGATTTTGAAACAAAATAAAAAACTTCGTATAAATGGTAGAGCATTTATTTACACATCAAAACACGCAGAAAATCTCAAACTTTTGTATGGCATCTAAAAAGTTTCAATATGCTGTCTGCTGTACGGTAGTCATGATGGCTCTGAACTGACTGACCGTAATGAAATGGCGGCGCGCGGCAAGGTTGCGCCTGCGTCGACTAACTTCAAGGTCAACATCCAACAATTTCGGATATTCACTGATCCGTCTCTTGTTTACCGAGTAACTGAAAAATAAAATCACGGATACGTTTTTCGATGACACAGTATTATATTGCTCAAATGTACTATTTTCAAAAAAAAAAAAACAAAAAAAAAACAAAAAACGTAGTACACATGTACAACTCGGCTCATTAAATATTTTTTTATGGTGAAAAATGGCTGGACGATCTCATTGTTTTGTTCATAATATGAACAATTTAATATATATATATATATATATATATATATATATATATATATATATATATATATATATATATATATATATAATATATATATATATATATATATACGACATAACGTAGTACACCTTGAGCACAACTAAGCAACATCGAAAAATGGCTGCGCTGTCAGAAATATATTGAGCGAAACTGGCAAATTTTCAAAAATAAATAAAAAAGCAATCACACATTGAAATATATTACTCATAATGAAAAATAGTTGGGCCATCTGAAAAGTATCATTCTGTTCATAAAATGCAATTTACAAAAAATCAAAAAAAAAACTACGGCACAACTCAGCACAAATATTTTTTTGATGAAAAATGGCTGCGCTGACTTTGAGAAATATATTGAGCATAATATACAAATCTTCAAAAAATAAAAAGAAAACTATGCGGGACAACGCATAACACCTCGAGCACAATTCAACACAATTTAGCACACAAAAATGTTATATTGCTCATAATGTGATAATTTTTCAAAACCAATAAAACTATGGATACATTGTACATGTAGCACACCTTGGATACAACTTAGTATACTAATTTTTGATAACGAAAAATGGCTGGGCCATTTTTGAAAAATATTTTGTTCATAAATGAAATTTTTTTAAAAATAAGCACACTTCAAATAAAATTTAGCACTTTCTTTTGATAAAAAAAACTAGCTGCGCTATGTTTTTATATTGCTTATAACATGCACAATTGTAAAAAAAAATTTTCCTAACAAAAAATGGCTGGTCATCTTTGAAAAATATTGTTTTGTTCATGACCAATTTTCAAAAAATTATATATATATATATATATATATATATATATATATATATATATATATATAGGTGTCCAAAAATTCTTTTCACAAAAGAAAACTGCAGATTCTAGATCTGATTTTATGTCGATTTAACGTAAATTACCTTAATACAAAAATACTTCCCAAGAGGGCTGGAGCTCTTGGAAGATGGCGCTGTAGCATCGGTTAATTCAAACATGTTCAAAATGGTTTCCCTTTAAATGATGGCGTTCTGTACATTTATTTCGTGGAATATGCCCAATCGTATGGCGTGAATACGATTTTTTAGTTTTACTCGTCGACGGCTCGTTTGGGCGTGGCATTGGACATTGTTATTCATTATTTTTTTTGTTTTTCAAAATTTCGCAATTTTAACATGAAATTAAAAAAAAAAATCGATTTTTTTCGTAAAAGAATGATGCTCTTGTCTCAAGCCGCTACGGCGCACCGTTTTCGAAATAAATCGCTTTGAACTTTACATGTGTTAATCATACTTTTATAAAATTAACTAACGAATTCATTTGCAATAAAAAATCTTTCACTTAAAATTTATTTGATACTTTAACCTCAACTAGTTATTTTGACGTTTACGCAATTGTTATTTTGTTTATTTTCCATAGCAATCTTTCATAATTGTAAATGAATTCATTAGTTAATTTTGTAAAAGTATGAATAACACAGGAAAAATTCAAATCGATTTATTTCGAAAACAGTGCGTCGTAGCGACTTCAGACAAGAGTATCCTTCTTTTATGAAAATATCGAAGTTTTTTAAATTTTATGTTAAAACTGCGATTATGAGTACAACTAAAAAATCATATTCACGCCATACGATTGGGCATATTCCACTAAATAAATGTACAGAACGCTATCATTTAAAGGGAAACCATTTTGAAGATATTTGAATTAAACCGATGTTAGGGCGCCATCTTCCAAGAGCTCCAGCTCTCTTAGGAAGCATTTTTGTATTAAGATACTTTACGTTAAATCGACATAAAATCAGGTGTAGCATCTGCAGTTTTCTTTTGTGAAAAGAGTTTGTGGACACCCTGTATATATACATACATACATACAGGGTACTCCCAAAGCCTAGAATAAAATTCATAATTTCCAAAATAATTATGTTTGGAAAAATGGGCACATTTAAGTATAACATTTTTTTACCAAAAACCTCAAGATGGCGGGCACGCGCCATTTTGTAAAAAAAGATTAAATGGAAAGGGGGGTCATGTGGCATATCGTTGGAAAGCTCTTAACAATGGGAATTCAAATCCCAAATTTTAAAACAACCGATTAAGGAATAACAAAATAGCGACCTTTTCAATGTGTCACTTTTTTCCTTTCCGGAACGCATAACAAATTTAAAAAAAACAATTTCAACAAACTAATCAGACGTATGGTCTAATGATCACTGGAGATGTTCCAGAAAGGCAAAAAGTGACGCATTAAAAAGGTCGCCATTTTGTTATACCTTAATCGATTGTTTTAAAATATGGCATTTGGATTCCCATTGTTAAGAGTTTTCCAACGATGTGCCTCATGACCCCCCTTTCCATTTAAATTTTTTTTACAAAATGGCGGGCGCCGCCGTTTTATGGTAAAAAAATTTTATGCTAAAATGTGCTCAACAAAAAATAAAAATCGACCGGCGCGAGATTTTTCCAAAAATAATTATTTTGGAAATTATTAATTTTGTTACAGACTTTTGGACCACTCTTATAAAATCAGTGCGGTTGTTAACACTATACATTTCATTAAATCATTCAGTCGGAAATCGAACCTAGAATCGGTCGATTAGTTTTATTGGTACCTCAATACAATAATCACTGCGCCATTATATTCATTAATATTAATACTGACGTGTTCACGCTATTACATTCGTAAATATTTTTTCACTCTAAGCATAAACTGTACTCATAATTAGCACCATAAAACTTACAAAATTACGAGCCTTGAGAATTTTTAGACAGACAATCTAGAATCCAATCTGAAACCGGTTGCTCAGTTTATACTTGGTGTGTTAAAACAACTGGATCAAGTCGGCTAAAGTGGTGGTGACAAGTATACATTAAGATTAATGATAGTAAAACACATTCAGCTTATCGATTTGCCAAAAAAAGGCCAATATATGCTAGATTTGTAAGATTACTTATTGCATCATAACAAGTATTTTTCTCCATTGTTAACAATTAGCAAACAATATTTAAATAAGTATCATTTCAAGTCAAACGATCAAAGGTGGGAAAATTTTTCTGGTCGAGCGACTAAAAAGGACATTTGTCTACGCTTTTAACAATTTCAAAGGGCACTACTTAATTTGAAATAACTTCTAAATTAGTTATAATTTACTACAAATGTAATTATTACGTTTGTATTACTAATAATTAAAATTATTGCTAAGGTTACACTCCCGTGAAAATGAATTTTCAGAATACTTATCAAAAATCTTTAAGTAGCAACATAATTTAGTATATCATAACAATTTCAATGGTCACCGGTAACACAAACACCATAAAAACTCAAAATTGTTGAATGTGCATAGCGTAGTAAAGAAGCCATTCTCCTGATATTGTAGGATTTACATAAAATTATAGTGTAACAATATATATATATATATATATATATATATATATATATATATATATATATATAAATTAAAACGTAAAAAATAATAAACCATTATTAAACTTTTTTTTTATTTATACATTTTGCGATTTTTATTACAATAGCGAGAACAAAGATATATATTTTGTATTTTACCTGTCAGCTAATGAACCAGACATCACTTACCATATTTCGACTCTGAGCTATTGATTCTTGTCAATGTACCATAGTAAACATTACAGTTATTGCATGAAATAATAATACACAATTATTATAAGATTTGTTATGAACGAATAAGCGTTACACTAGCAAAGTACATGTCGTAGGTTCAAATCCTACTCGAGTTAAACTTTTTATTTATATATTTCATAAAATTAATAATAATTTTAATACACAATACTCATTCTATATAGCTAGTACTACAAATCTAACCCTCCACCCCTTCCAAACAACAATCATATATATATATATATATATATATATATATATATATATATATATATATATATATATATATATATATATTCCCACAAAATGTTTTGTTTGTTTAGACCCAGATCTCATAATCACACAACAAAATGAGAGGAAGTGGGATAAATTGTATTGTTAATTGACACAAAAATCCCATACATTACTTTGAATCGTATTAAAAAACTGAATTAATCTAATGTGTAAATGTAATTATATAAAAATATTACAACTTGTAAACAGTAGAAAATTCCGTTAATTATAAAGATCGCAACAAATGATGGGTAACAAAGTAGGTCACAAAAATACGTATATAAAAGAAAAACGTGTTAACGCCCTCAAATTATCGAGAATAGCAATTTCCGTTGATTTTATAATGTACGGCCAATAAACCAATCATTGTTTATACTGAACAAGATGAGTATTATTAGCAAATACCAAATTGTAATTAAAGGTTTATTCGATAAAAATCGATTCCCTTCGTTCCGTAACGACTAAAAAATGCGGCTCGACAATTTTTTTTACAAGATATAGGAACAAATGAATGCTTATAAAAATATGTTAAAGGCCGATTTATTATTAGCATAGGAACGTTCATTAAAAAAAGCCTCGATGCCAATTCTTTAAAATCAGCCACGTTGTTATAGTAAAAGAATGCACATATATCAAAAGTTCTCGAATTAACCTTCGCTAAAAAATACATTTTCTAGCAAAAAAACGTATTTCTGCAGCTCACATTTTTAAATTTCAGGTTCAATAACCAAATATACGGCAACACTGTCAAAACACCTGAAAATTTAATTTGTCTGCAGAAAAACATAAAATGGAAGACGTGTTTTATTCTTTCTTGTCTAAGGTTTTATTTATGACTATGTAACTCAAGTGAATCTTTTATTAGTGCATTAAACTTGGAAATAGAAAATTATTAATAGCGCGTAGCTTACAAATTTTATGAATGCACAATTGAGATCAGAGCTCACCTTCTAGACTCTTTCACAATTTCGCAGAAGGTGAGCCTGTCTGGAGCGAAACACATGTTCGAAATTAAAGATTCATTAAGATATCGGGCGCATGCATGTCGCAAAGGCCGAAGATCTTATGAGAACATACCTTATTTTACTGCATCTCATCTATTGTTTTATAACTGTGATCTCATCTATTTTGTTGAATGGCCTATTTCCACTGTTTTATTTTCGTAGCGCGACGTTTTGGAAACTTCCGTCATCAGACTTAGTCCTTCGAGTCGAATTCATTAACTTTAATTTTTTCTGAAGCACATGACTGCTTTCCCATTTGAGTCAAGCGCTCGAGAAATAATCAAAAATAAATAAATCCTACTCAAATGGGAAATCAGTCCTTTTCAGGACTAAACCTGATGACGACAGCAGAGTCCGCTTCCGAAACTTCGCACTACAAAACCAAAAACTGTAGAAATAGGCCGATCAATTCAATCAGATTGTATAATTACGGAGAACTGTATAGATCGTCAAATAATCAACGAAAATTGGCTTAACAAGAAATAGCGAATAAGAAACTATGTATCAATACGTCGGCCAGATTGGACTAGAGGTGAATGCGTTGTGGGAATAGCTGCTCTTGAAAAGGAATAAAACTATGGAGGGTGTTAAGTAATAAAACTATTTCAGCTATTGACAAGGGAGGAGTTATCTGGTATTATGTAAGCTTTATAAAAATATTTTAAACTTTTTAGGTTAAGTAAGGAGAGCGAAGAGGATATTGTGAAAAAAAGAAAAGGAAAGCAGCGTTTCATTCCCTCCCCAAAGATGAGAGCTGCTCAAACTTTCCGCGCTTCTTCAACCACAGTAATGGATTCCCAGCATAGATATATACATTAGGTATATAGGCATGGTGGGTTTAAGGACGGATGCGGTCAAGATAAAAGATCGGAAGAAACAGAGTTAAGGTTCTGAGGAGAAAGATACTACTAGGGCTGCGAATAATTATCGATTATCGATAATATTGATTATCGATAACGCCGATAATATCTATAATGTATAGCTTTTGAGAGACTAACCATTTCCCGTATCACTATCTATAGTTGTTTTATCGTATTATCGGTGTTATCAATAATCATTATGATCGATAATCGATAATTGAATTATCGATATTACCGACACTATCCATATTATCGATATCGATATTTTTTATTATCGACAATCAATTTTCATTATCGCGCAACCCTACTTACTACTACTCCATAACGCATACACAAAGAAATCATTTTTAAGGCATATCGAAAAAGCACATTGTAACCTGTAACTCTAGTGAGGGGTTTGAGCTTTCGAAAGGCTAACCATTTCCCGTATCACTATCTAGTTTTTTTTTATCGATATTACCGATATTATCGACATTATCGATATTACTGACATTGCCGACATTGATATTATCGATATCGATATTTTTTATTATCGATAATCAATTTTCATTATCACGCAGCCCTACTTACTATATTACCGATATTATCGATATCGATATTACCGACATTACAGACATCGATATTATCGATATCGATATTATTGATATCGATTTTTTATTATCGATAATCAATTTTCATTATCGCGCAGCCCTACTTACTACTACTCCATAACGCATACATAACGAAATCATTTATAACACATATCGAAAAAGCACATTGTAATCTGTAACTCTAGTGAGAGGTTTGAGCTTTCGAGAGGCTAACCATTTCCCGTATCACTATCTATAGTTTTTTTATCGATATTATCTGCGTTATCAATAATCATTATTATCGATAATTGAATTATCGATATTACCGATATTATCGACATTATCCATATCGACATTATCGATATTACCGACATCGATATTATGGACATTATCGATATAACTCTAGTGAGAGGTTTGAGCTTTCGAGGGGCTAACCATTTTTCTCGTATCACTATCTATAGTTTTTTTATCGATATTATCGGAGTTATCAATAATCGATAATTATCGATAATTGAATTATTGATATCGATATTACCGATATTATCGACATTATTCATATCATCGATATCGATATTTTTTATTATCGATAAACAATTTTCATTATCGCGCAGCCCTACTTACCACTACTCTATAACGCATACATAAAGAAATCATTTTTAAGGCATATCGAAAAAGCACATTGTAATCTATCTCTAGTGAGTAGTTTGAGCTTTCGAAAGGCTAACCATTTCCCGTATCACTATCTAGTTTTTTTATCGATAGTATCGGCGTTACCAATAATCATCGATAATTCTCATTATCGACAATTGAATTATCGATATCATCGATATTACCGATATTATCGACATTATCGATATTACTGACATTATCGATAATCAATTTTCATTATCGCGCAGCCCAACTTACTACTACTCCATAACGCATACATAAAGAAATCATTTTTAAGGCATATCGAAAAAGCACATTGTAATCTGTAACGCTAGCGAGAGGTTTGAGCTTTCGAGAGGCTAACCATTTCCCGTATCACTATCTATAGTTTTTTTTATCGATATTATCGGCGTTATCAATAATCATTATTATCGATATTACCGATATTATCGACATTATCCATATCGACATTATCGATATCGATATTACCGACATCGATATTATAGATATTATAGACATAACTAGTGAGAGGTTTGAGCTTTCGAGAGGTAACCATTTTTCTCGTACCACTATAGTTTTTTTTATCGATATTATCGGCGTTATCAATAATCATTATTATCGATAATCGATAATTGAATTATCGATATTATCGATATTACCGACATTATCGATATTATCCATACCATCGATATCGATATTTTTATTATCGATAATCAATTTTCATTATCGCGCAGCCCTACTTTCTACTATTCCATAACGCATACATAAAGAAATCATTTTTAAGGCATATCGGAAAAACAATCTTAATAGTTCAACCTTGTTTTGATTATGTGAAATGGACGTCTCAGCCCACAACGGTGTAACAAACTTCTTCGAAACGGTAATTTAACATCTAAATACTTTCATACATTAATTTTTCATTGGGGATAGATCGAAATTAATGGCTGTTCGACGTTTCATACCTCAGCTGTCAGGAATGATGCTTTCCCCATAAGTGGTCTTAGAGAATGTCAATCTCGTTCATAATATTAACGAATAAGTAACATGCTGAATCTTACTATTGCCAATAATAAACACTAAATCCAGGCAAAATTAAAATTCTTAGCTGATAATGTTGAAACAACACCGACATCTCAACACTTTCGGTAAATGGTGAAGAAGTGTCTTTTTGAGCACGATTACCAAGCAGGAAGAAGCAACTTGGCTACTTCACAGATCAAAAGTTCTCAAAATTTTTAACTTAGTATGTTCTATAGCAGCTATTGGTGAGTTTTAAGCTCAATTTTTTAATCATGTTTTAATTATACGAGGTAGACTGCTGATTGACAACAAAGTGGGTTACAATTGTGGGGATCTAAACATATTTGGATATTAATTTTTTAATAGGGGTGGGGTGGGGTGGGGGGGGCTTAACGTAAATCTAAACTTTGTACCAAACGGAGGAAGACCAAAACTTTTAAAAATCATAAAACGGGTTACAAAAGCATTTGTTGTTATGGAGCGTTATTCGATTGAAGAAAACGTGTTTTAATTGTTAAAACCATTTCCAAAAGTGATGAAAATTTTACTAACACGATTCGAGCAATACGAAATGACTTTGGTAACTATAACCTTCCATCACATGCGGCGATTAAAAAACTGATCGATAAATTTAATGTAACAGGGTCAGTGTTAGATGTTCAAAGACCAGTACGTCCTCGGAGTGGCCGGTCAATGGCTAATATCGCCGCAACAACCGCAAGTGTTCGAGAAAATCCGTCAACCTCAATTCGTCGTCGTTCCCAGCAGTTGGGACTTTGCTACGGTACAACGCAGCGCATTTTGACTAATGATCTGAATTTGCGCCCATAAAATTCAATTAACTCAAGAATTGAAACTGGGAGATCATCGACAGAGGCAGGAACTTGTTAACTAGGTGTTGGAGAACAATAAGAATTATGTCAATTTTGTAAACAAAATCATCTTTACTGATGCTCATTTTCATCTCAATCGCTATGTGAATAACGCATTTGGGGACTCATGTTATTGACATGAAACAAATGTAGCAAAAAAAGGTAACTGTATGGTGTGGATTTTGGGTTGGCGGCGTGAATGGCCCATACTTTTTTGAAAATGCCCGTGGTTACGCACTTACAGTCAATGGTGAACGTTATCGGGAGATGATAAGCAATTATTTTTTTGAACATTTCTAAGAGTTGGGTGGTAATATCGATTTCTGGTTTCAACAAGACAGTTCGAAAAACCGTGGAGTTGTACACAAAGTTTCCCGGCCGTTCAATCTCTCGTTTCGGTGATCAAAATTGGCCAGCAAGATCGTGTGACCTCACACCCATGGATTATTTGGGGTTGCTTGAAGCAGAATGTTTACGCAAACAAGTTCAACTCAATTCCTGAGCTGAAGGATGAGATTCGCAGAGTTATCAATCAAATTCCACAACAATTGAACGAGAAAGTGATGGAAAATTTCATCAAAAGGGTTGAAGTCTGTAGGGCTTCACATGGCGGTCATTTAATCATTTTTCGTGTTTAATGACAATGTAAATGTCAATCTTTAACAAATGTGTGCGTCTTAGTAAACATACAAAGTTAATAAACTACAATGGGAATTATTTAATTATTAAATTGTAACCTCTAACTGAATCACTCATTAGTACCAGTTTAAAATTTCATTAGTAGCCTAGTCTTGGTAGATCAAACCCTCCGGCTGATCGGTGATTAAGCTGGTAGAGTTAATGTGGTCAAAAAATTATACTCGCCAGATTTCAAAAAAAAAAAAAAGTAGTAGTGGAGAAGACGACAAAATGCTGAACCTTTTTACAGTTGTATTATGGCATTAAGCTGAGAATGTGAAAATAACGTCGGAATTTAACAATATTCTGTAGGTGGATTAGAAACTTCAGTTCTATTCTTATTACAAAAGACGTAACGTTGATTATTTCACAAATCTGATGTTCTCAACCTGATTAGCTAATCGTTGCAAAAATCAACCCTATCGGCTAATCGATGATTAAGCCGGTAGGATTAATCTGGCCAAAAAATGACATTCACCAGATTTCTTCGAGGTTCAGAAGTATTATCAGTTTAAAAAGCTTAGTCTTCATGCGTAAAATCGATTTAATTATTCAGTAAGTAGTGATGGCAAATGTTTAACAATATGTAATATTGTACAGTTATATTATGACATTGAGATGAGAATGTGAATTTAACAATAATCAGTTCGTTTTAACTGGACCAAGTACATCGCAAAGGACGAAACGTCGATTATTCTTTCTTAGTAAGTTCATACATGGTTTATCACCTACTCATTATTTAGTTTTTGCCTGGTAGACTGCATTTAAAATTGTTTAAAGCATATACATTTATTTAATACATCAATTATAATAAAATTATTTGTTTAATAGACACTTAAAAATAATTAATACAAAGTGTAAAATTACAAACACGCCCTGCTTCATGCATTTTTGGGTAGTTCCACATTTTTTTTTAATTAAGGTCATGTATGCAATATATTAATTCGCCGAGGATATGGAAATGGTACTTTCAATAGTCGTGGTTTTAATTTTGGATTTTTTAATAGTATTTTTGATTGCCCAAAACCAATTGCGCATTTGTAAGTCAACGCATAAAATTAATGCAGCACGTACACATTTTATAACATGTTATTTTCTGGTCCTTCGAGACGAATTGTATAAATGACCTTGAGATGCAAACGTGACTGATACAGTATCGGTCATTATGAAATACTAACCTTTTTAATCCCTTCAAAAGACAGATTGACATATTTAAGTAAGTTATTATGAAAGCGTATAACAGTTTTGAATGAATTAACGGTTTATTACCGGTTTAGTGAAACTTCTGGAACGTAAGTTGATTTTACGAAATACCAATTCGTCATCAGTATAATTTCTACGTTTTTCTATATGGATGTGTGGACAAGACTTGAAAGAATTTAAAACTTTCGCTTAACCTTGCAATTATCTATAAATTTGTAGGCGACACTTAGAAAAAAAAAATGGGGGGGCGCCTTCAATCGTTATCAAAAATTCAACACGAGGTCATTTTTCTCAATTAGTCTACGATGCAACGAACGATATTGATTTTACTCAAAAATTGGCTTTCTTCCAAAACTGCAAAACTAGAAATAAAAAGTACATTGCTTTGTAATCTAAAATTGTCTTTCAATTTTTTTTTTTTTTCGTAATCGACTACAGTAACGAAATCGTACTAGTTCAAATAGTTTATGTAAATGCCTGCACAATATTTGCACACAGCAAACTGACGTCTACACATACTAATTAAGAATCACACATTAATAATTAAAACTGAAATAAGGTAAACGAAAATTAGAACATTCTAGCAAATAAATCATTAAGATTCCGTTATCAAACTAATTTTTTATTGGTTATAAGATAAGTAACATATCTGCAATGCGTTTCACAAAAAAAAAAATTAAAAATTCATTTCAATAACACTAATTTTAAATTCAAATAAATAGCGGGAAATTATTGAAAAAAAAAAGAACACTTACCGATTGAAAATAAAAATATCACCTAACAGGTCTGTTGGGATGTTGTTCTAAAAATAATGTGCCCTTCAGAAGATAAGGGAGCAAAAAGCTGGGTATTTCCACCCCCTTGTATTGATAAATGAGAAAACCGGGCGAATAGAATGTACTCAACCGAGGACTACCGGTCTAAGCATTTGACAATATGGCGTCTGCCACACCTTTTAATGCGTCGCAAATTTCGTATATTTAAACAATATAAATTAATCTTAAACAATTTTTCTATAAATTATCATTTCTGAATAGATTTCAATATAAAAATTGAGATATTTTATTTGATTCAGGGACATTGGCATGGCGGCTATGAATGCGTCATAAGAGGGTTGATCATGGCAGCCGATTACTAACACACGATTATGATACATTACGTTGGTATTTTGTAATTTTTTCTAAAATATTAATGACATGTTTAGCAACTAATCGAAAAATATGAAGATTCGTATAATTTTTTATTCAAGTCTCAAGATTTAACGGACACAATAGTTGAAGGTCACGCATTTCAGCACAAAAACCACGCTACAAATTATTTCACTTTGGCGGTTTTTAATAACAAAAAAGACGAAAATACTTATAATTATAAAAATATAAAGCTACTTACAGTTACTTATAAAAATGTTTATTCAAATCAGTCGATGCCGAATATTATCCTAGTCTAGTCTTAAAAACACCGTACAGCGTACACGACTAGAGATCACGACTATACTAACGAGTACGACGGCGATCAATGTGGGGTTCACAAACGATAACGCACGGCTTTTAGGTACAGTCAAGTTATGAATACCACAAAAATAAAATAAGACCATATACAATTAACAGCAACAATTCTCAGTACACACTGCCTTTAAACAACTTTACTACTAAATTTATACAATAATTTTGAGAGACTTACGTTGAAATGTGTCCAGTTAAAGCACAGAAAGGCAAAAAAGATCCGCTTAGAAACACCACACGAGTGAGATCAAGTCACTAATGCACGTTCTGCACGTTGCTCAAAAGAGAGAAGGGAGACGATGCCAACTGTTACTCAAATTCCCTAAACTTTAATAAAACCATCCTAAAATTCAAATAACCGAAATACCGTGAATAAAAATAGAACTCATTTTCAATCCTATTTGCTACATTACAATTTTCTTGCATCATATAATTAACGTATTTCCATTTACTCTCTATTACTTACACATATTCGTTTATAAATTTAATTAAAACGTCAGTATATTTTAAAAAAATTCAACATACGGTCATGAACTTAGAGAAACCTACTCATCGCTTCTATTCTGTCATACCTATTAATAAAACGATTCCGTTCTTAGAAAAAAGAATTTCCTTATCCCAATTAGATTATATAGTTTTACTTACTTAACAGAAAAGCCGGTTTCTCATAAATTTTTTACTTATGTCACAAATACAAGACATTCGCACTTATCAATTTCTCTAAAATTTCTTATCTACTGTAAACTGCAGATAGTAAATAATAGATTACAGTGCATAGAACAACAACTTGGACTCATTTCTCCTTATCATTAGAGCTATGATTAAGACCAGGTACTAAAATCAACCTAAATTAGGTAAACGTGTCCTCTCGGCACATTTACAAGAAACAGCAAATAGCAGTCGAGCAATTATAACAAAATGTAAATCTTGCGAAATTACATTAGTCAAACACCTGTTAGCAATTAATAAACTTATGTAAAGCGTTTATGTTAGGCTCAATCTGGATAATTTAGAAATAAACTAACAGATTAATAAGGGAATCATAATATACTATTAAGTTTTTACAATAATACATAATCCACTGTTTAGAAATTTGAAATATGGAAATGTGGATGTAGACAAATATATAATAATTTGTTTCTACACCTCACAATTGATGGTAAATTATCATTGTAAGTTTCATTCACTCTGTTATGATTTAACTTTTAAAGTTTAAAATTCATTACTTACATTATGGTGACCATTTATGTAAAAAGAAAATACGGGAGAGGTACCAAACACTCACGCACCTACAGTTGGCACAGCCATTGCAGCACATTCGTATGAAACCTGTACCATACTTTGATGCTAATTTGGTGCTAATTTGTTGCCACAAAAAAATTGGTACACCTATCATTAGCAGAAAATTAAGGGCTGTGTGTGCTTAACATAAAGTTAGCGCACCAAGCGTACAAGTACTTAACTAACAACTGTATCGAAATCATTTATGTGCCATAATTTAGTATTAATTTGGTGCGACTTTGCTACTGTAAAACGAAATTTGCGTATTTTTTTATAATATTTTTGGGCTTAAACTTTATGAAAGATAGTTCGATGCTAATTTGGTGCCCTTTTGTTGCCAAAAAATAAAATTTGTTGCTCTTATACTCTATATACCATAACGTGGCGCTAATTTGGTGCTACTTTGTTACCTAAAATGAACTTTCTTGCTCACACTATTCATAACATTTTTGGGTAAAAACGTTTAAAATCATGAAAACCTTATAACAAAACAAAGTACCAGGATGATTGATATATCATAATTTTGGGCTAATTTGGTGCTAATTTGTTGCTCTGGATTATAATGAGTTGTTCGTATTTTTTATAAAATGTTTGGACTAAAACGTTATGGAAATCGGGAAAACCTTATACTAACGGTATCTCCTAGTACGGGTCAGTGCTGGCACTTATTTGCCTACTGCTCCGACAAGAAAAGAAGTAAAAAATAGAAAGTAGAGACAGAGACAAGAAATATATATATATATATATATATATATATATATATATATATATATATATATATATATATCTATACTTGGGAGCAAAGAAATCGAAACACTTTGTTTTTTTGAGCTATTTTTTTTCCTTTAATTAAGTTGTCTTAAATTATATATCATTCAAAAGCTTATTTTATTAGCTATTCAAAAGGTGTATTTTAAATGGGTATGCTTTCTGTTGTAGGCATAAAAAACTTTGATTCGAAAACGTCAAAAAATAAAGGTTATGATTCATTAACCTTTTTCAGTATAACTAACCCATACTGCATGTTTTCAGGCAACAATCTTTAAGAAAGCATCTAAGAATCATGAAGTCTCATTTTAATCCCTGGAATATGGACACATCACCAGAATTAGCCACTCAAGCAGTTGCACTGCTGGAGTAGCTCGTCAGCTGGGCATGAGTTTATCTGCTGTTCACCGAGTTTACCACAGGTTTCGAGAGACCGGCCTTTGACCGCCGATCTGGAACAGGCTGATCTCGAGCAACGTCGGAGCGAGATCGATATATTGTGTCAAACTCATTACGGAATCGCCATTTGAACGCTGTTCAGTTACAACAACAGCTTTTAGAAGTAAGGAATGTGGCAGTAAGCAGATGGACGATTCGTCGGAGACTTGCTGAAAGTAATCTAAGAGCTCATAGGCCTGCAAGAGGCCTTAGACTTCGCCCAGCTCATCATGTAAGAAGGCTTCAATTTGCTCGAGGCCACTTGAATTGGACCTGGCAGGAATGGTCAAGAATTCTCTTCACTGATGAGCAACGATGGACGAGGAAGGTGTACCGCAGGAGAAATGAAAGATTTTCGCAATATTGCATCACCGAAACAGTCAGTTTTATAGGAGGTTCTCTCATGTTTTGGGGAGGCATATCAGCAGAGGGTCGAACGGAGCTGGTGTGCGTCGACAGGGGAGCATTGACGGCTGATCGCTATGTAAATGAGATACTCCAAGACCATGTCGTGCCTTATGCTGGGTTTGTTGGCGATAATTTCATGCTGATGCATGACAATGCCCGACCGCATGTAGCAGCGACTGTTATCCAATACCTGAATGAAGTGAATATCGAAGTAATGGATTGGCCTGCTTTAAGCCCAGACCTGAACCCCATCGAGCACATGTGGGATGAACTCAAACGCAGAATAGGGTCTCGCATACCTGCCCCAAACACATTGGCAGAACTTAAAATTGCTGCGACCGAAGAATGGGAGAATATTCCAGAGGTCTTTGTCCAAAATCTCATGCGCTCCATGACAAATCGACTTCAAGAAGTTATAAGGGCACGCGGAGGAAACACATCCTACTAATTTCAAAATTTTTCAATAATTTCAATAACCTTTTGTTATTGTTTTTTGTCAAATAAACTTTAACTCATTTTAACCAAAAATGCCGTTTTTTCTTTTCTCTTTTTTCATCTCATCTTTCATCAAAATTGAATAAATCTCAAAAATTAAACATTTGGCTAAAAGCGGAAAAAATAAGCTTTTTGATGATGTATAATCTATCATGAGTAAACCAAAGAAGAAGAAAAAATCATGCAAAAACAAAGTTTTTTGATTTCTTTGCTCCCAGGTATATATATATATATATATATATATATATATATATATATGTTAATTTTCAGGTTTCCGCGAGTGCTGGATATGAAGTTGACGTTCTTCCGGGCTTGGTCTCGCATAGATTCTCCTCCATGGTTCTTAAAAGAATGTTGAAATGACGACGTTTCGGCATAATCTCATCTGCCATTTTCAAGTCTTCATGTTCTGCTCCTGGTAACTCGAACTGAACTGAGGTCCTCGCTGATGGTCGGCGGTATTTGTATGCTGACTTTCTTGGTCGGTGCCCTGGTTATTGGTCGTTGTGATGATAATTTCACTTTCACTTTCACTTTCTCCTTTTCTCCTCCTTTCTCTAACCGATTTCTCCTTTCCCTTTCATTCGTGACTGAGTGTTTCCTGAGAATAGGTTTCCAGGTCGATGGCAATCTCTGAGTGTCGTCTAGTGAATTCAAATTATGTTGTCGTTTTTCGATTTCGATAGCTTCTCTGATAATCCGGTGTGATAGATACTGTATGTTTGGTATTATCCTTGTGTTGTCAAAATCTATCGCGTGTGAGGTCTCCTTTACATGTTGGGCCAGTGAAGACGTTTTCTGGTCTTTTTGTACTGCGTTACGATGTTCCTCTCTTCTTACATTAATGCGTCTGTTTGTTTGGCCTATGTATGTTCATGAACAATCCTGACATGGAATCTCGTACACTCCTTGATCTTCGAGTGCTATTTTAGTTTTCGGGGTTTGCAGCATGTTCGATAACTTTTTGTTAGTCGTGAAGATGGTTTCGATGTTATGTCTTCGAAGGATTTTTCCGATTCTGTCTGTCGTGCCTTGTACATATGGTAGGCAGGATTTGGCTACTGGTATGTTTGTGTCGCTATCTTTCCGTTGTGTTAGTTTTTCTGCTCTATTTATTTTTGTCTTGGAGAATCCACTTTGTAGTAACGCCGTTCTGATGTTAACTGTTTCTTGATGCATGTTGTTTAGCCGTTTCGATCTTGTGATTACTGTTCTAACCACTGATTGTAGCTGTGCTGGGTGATGGTGCAATTTGGCATTCAAGTACCGGTTAGTAAGTGTGCTCTTCCAGTATACAGTATGACCTAATGTTCCATTATCCTTTTTATGCACTAGTACATCTAGGAATGGCCCGGAAGAACATCAACTTCATATATATATATATATATATATATATATATATATATATATATATATATATATATATATATATATATATGCAGATTCTGGAGCTGATTTTATGCCGATTTAACGTAAATTACCTTAATGCAAAAATACTTCCTAAGAGAGTTGGAGCTCTTGAAAGATGGCGCCCTAATATCGGTTTAATTTAAATGTCTTCAAAATGCTTTCCCTTTAAATGATAGCGTTCTGTACATTTATTTAGTGGAATATGCCCAATCGTATGGCGCTTTCGATATTTTCATAAAAGAATAATACTCTCGTCTGAAGTCGCTACGACGCACCGTTTTCAAAATAAATCGATTTGAACTTTTCATGTGTTAATCATACTTTCATAAAATTAACTAACTAATTCATTTACAATTATGAAAAATGGCTAACAATTGCGTGAACGTCAAGATAACTAGTATTACCGATACTAGTGGAGGTTAAAGTGTCAAATAAGTTTTAAGTGAAAGATTTCTTTATTGTTTAGTTACATTACCATAAATACAAAAAGTTGAATATTGTTAGAATGGTTTCGTTTAGTAACGAAGAATATGCCGATATGCATTTAGTGTACGGCAATGCAATGCAATGCTCGGCAGCAGCATAGATGTGCAAATAAATTTCCAGGTAGAAGAAATCCTGCTCCTTAATCATTTACGCTTCTTCATCAAAGAATTAGGGAAACAGGATCGGTAATTCCTAAAGGTAATGAAATGGGAAGACATGGTGATGTAATGGAAGAATATCAGGATATTTTAATGGAAATTGAGTACAGTCCCAAAATAAGCGTAAGGTTGGCTGCAATGTATCCCAATGTGTCAAAATCTTCTGTGTGGAACATTCTATATAAAAAAGGCTTGTATTCTTTTCATTCCAAAAAAGTCCAGTCCTTGCAAGCTGGTGATTTTCCTGCTCGTGTTGATTTTTCAAATTGGATGCAAAATAAAAATAGAATCAAGACCAAGACTTTTTTTTCTAAGACTTTATTTTGTGATGAAGCAGCGTTTACAAAAGGTGAAATTTTTAATATGCACAATGTACACTATTATTCCTATGTTGATGAAAACCCTCATGCGATAAGGGAAAGTAAACATCAGGAAAGGTTTAGCATTAATGAATGGATAGGTGTTCTTGGTGATAATTTGCTTGGACCCGTAGAATTGCCTAATGTTTAAACGGCGAAGAATATCTCAACTTTCTACAAAATACTTTACCAGATTTATTAGATGATATTAATCTGAATATTCGGCGGAACTTGTGGTTTTTACGTGATGGTTGTCCGGTTCACTACAGCAGAACTGTTTGTACGTTTTTAGATAACAATTACCGAGAGCGATGGATCGGAAGAGGCTTGGCCAGCATGGTATCCAGACGTAAATCCTTGCTATTTTGGTGTTTGGGGATATCTAAATTCAATGGTTTCTTCCCAACCAATAGAAACACGCTATCAGCTTTGGAGATGAATTCAGGATTTCTGCGACGAATTTAGGAACAATAGGGGAATTTTTGCAAAAATTCGGCAATCTTTACATAAACGAATAAATTTGTGCATAGAAACGGATGGTCGTCATGTGGAGCATCTTTTATAGATTCAGTTTTGTGTTTCATATTTTCAGTTGTCATTTAGAATTTTCTTTATTATTAATTGTGTCAGCAACATTTTTTTGTATTAAAAACGATTACTTTTTACCCGAGTTTATTTCTTAATTTCTAAAGCAAAATTAATTTATGACTTGAGAGCAGTTTGACGTTCACGCAATTGTTATTTTGTTTATTTTTGATAGCCATCTTTCATAATTGTAAATGAATTCGTTAGTTAATTTTATAAAAGTATGATTAACATATGAAAACTTGAAATCGATTTATTTCGAAAACGGCGCGTCGTAGCCACTCCAGACAAGAGTATCATTTTTGTTATGAAAAAATCGAAATTTTTGAAATTTTATGTTAAAATTGCGAAATTTTGAAAAACAAAAAACTTATGAATAACAACGTCTAATGCTTCGCCCAACCGAGCCGCTTATGAGTACAACTAAAAAATCATATTCATGCCATACGATTGGGCATATTCCACTAAATAAATGTACAGAACGCTATCATTTAAATTGAAACCATTTTGAAGATATTTCAATTAAACCGATGTTAGAGCGCCATCTTCCAAGAGCTCCAGCTCTCTTAGGAGGTATGTTTGTATTAAGGCAATTTACGTTAAATAGACATAAAATCACCTCTAGAATCTGCAGTGTTCTTTTGCGAACAGTTTGTGGACACCTTTATATATATATATATATATATATATATATATATATATATATATATATATATATATATATATATATATATATATATATATATATATATATATATTGAGAAAGAAAGATCATTTAATTTATTATTTTTAATATTTATTTATTAATTATTAATTATATATTTATTATATTATTAATTATTTTTAATTTAGAGTATCGATTACGAATTAGAGCTAGTTATTTGTTTATTTAATATATATTTATTTGCTATTTTTTTATTTACACTTTGGATCACTGGTTCTATTTAGTTCTTTATTACAATTACTATTCTGACAATTCTTACGTTTGGGTTTATTATAGAAAGGGATTTATTACAGCGCTGTACATTTTTATGAATCACACCTGGCTGTCTAGTATTTTATTCTACTTTTGTTATTGTTATTTCAAAATGTTTACCTTTTTGAGTTCAAACCTTAGACAAAAGAGTGGTACGTGCTCTTTAAGTTTACTTTACGATTTTATGAGTTTTAGGAATCGTATCTGGCATGGATTTGAAGGAACCGTATTTTTCGTAGAAATTCAGTTTTATAGCAATCCTAAATACTATTTGCGCGCCTTTTTTTTTTCATACGTTACTAAAATTCTGTGTGGAAATAAACTAAATATCTGTGTGTAAAGAAAACCGTTTGTGTCTAATATGTGGTTTAAGCTACTTTAGAGCAAAAGTGGGTCTGGAGAAAAATAGCAAATGTAGTGCCACAGATAACTACTACAGATAGCTCAATCAATGCTTTTATTACATTTTGTGCATATTGCCTATGTTATAGGCGTTTGAGGTTGTTTTATATATTTTAACCACACCTGTAGTTACGGTTTCTCACGTTAATTGTCGAAGTGTAGACTCGGAATTGGTAAAATAATGCAGGCTGAATGTTTTTCGGTGTTGATTGAAAGAGTCTCGAGTTATCCATGCTTCTCAACAAAAACACAAACGCAAGATCGAAAGTAGTTATCTGTGGTAGTGCGAACGTCCAGAATTAGCGTAAATAAACTGGTGCGAGAATGAAATATACAGATGCTTTGAGTAAAGAGTTGAATGTGAATGAATCAGTGTGGAACGAACAAATAAAAGACAATGACTTTGAAACTGCATGGATACGCTTGAAAGACTATGTTGTCAATAGTGCCCTGCAGGAAGATATGTGGAAGAGCGACTATATGTAGGCAGAAAACATGTGCTTGGTGGAATGAATCGGTAAAAAAGGCAGTATGTAAGAAAAAAGATGCGTACATGGCAATAGCTGGTGCAAAAAATGAGACAGAAAAAGTATTGTATGAGATGTACAGATTAAGAAACAAAGAAGCGAAGAACGCGGTGAGAATAAGTAAAGAGGAGGTAATGGCTGTGAAAGCACAGAAATTGCAGAATTATTTTTAGGGAATCAACAAATTCTTCTGGAAATGGGTCAAAAATACAAAACGTAGTCCAAAACAGAACGCTTCAGGAGTGAACGAAATAGTATGGCACGATTGTGAAGTGAAGAAATTCATGGTTTCCATAAGGTTGTAGCCCAAAAATATTAATAACTAATTTGATTTCATGGTAAGAAAGTAGCACCAAATTGGTACAAAGTTATAATATATCAATCATCCTGATACTATGTTTTGCTATAAGGTTTTCATGATTTTCATTACGTTTTAGCCCAAAAATTTTATGAAAAACACGAGCAAAAAAATCCATTTTCAGCTAATAAGGTAGCACAAATATAGTACCAAATTATGATATACCAATCATTCTGATACCATGCGTAATCATTAGGTTTAAGTGACTTCCATAACGTTTTAGCCCAACAATTTTATGAAAAATACGAGTAAAAATTTCATTTCAGGGTAACAAATTAGCACCAAATTACCACCAAATTATGGTATATCAAGCACCCTCATACCATGCTTTGTTATAAGGTTTTCGTGATTTCCATGACGTTTCAGCCTAAAAATGTTATGATAAATACCAGCAACAAATTTTGTTTCAGGGTAACAAACTAGCACCAAATTAGCACCAAATTGTGGTATATCAATCATCCTGATACCATGCTTTGTTATACGGTTTTCGTGATTTCTATAAACCTTTAGCCCAAAAATGTTATGAAAAATACGAGTAACAAGAGGTCACCAAATTAATACCAAATTATAATATATCAATCATCATGTTAAAGGGTTTTTCTGATTTTCAGAAAGTTTAAGCCCAAAGATATTATAAGAAATACGGGCAACAAATTTTACGTTATGGTAGCAAAGTGAAAAGTAACTCCAAAGAAGCACCAAATTATGGCATATAAATGATTTCGATACAATTGTTAGCTAAGTACTTGTTACATTGGCTGTGCTAATTTTATGTTAAGCAGACACATCCCTTAATTTTCTGTTAATGGTAGACGAACCTAGTTTTTTGTGGTAACAAATTAGCACCAATTATAGTACAGGTTTCAAACGATTGTGCTGCAATGGTTGTGTTTATTTTGGGTGCGTCAAACACTCCCCAGTAAGAGAAAGAAGAAGGAATTTTGAAAAAAATAATTGTTTATAAAAAAAAAATACAGACGTTCATTAACGTCCTGTCCCAGCATATGGAAAGAATTTATATTCTGGGAGAGGACGTTGTGACAAATCTTATTAGATAAAGGCTTCATTTAAGTGAAATAACACAGTGTTAACACATTAACAAGTATTTCTTAAAGACTAAGATAGAAATATTTAAATAACGCATTTAGCACATTAACTAACGAAGATTGTCAAATACTGAAATACAAATAATTGCCAAAATTACAATTTCCTGTGGAATAGTTCAAAGCATGGTATCACAGAGGGTCGATGTGTCTACACAAGTTTTGCACCTGTATTTGGTTACGCTCCTTACGCCTTGATTACTGCATATCTTACATCTTAAAAAGAGTCTTTGGCAATTCTTCAATGAATGCATGGAGGCGTTCAAAATTTGCACCCCTTGATTGTTTGCCTTCCGTTTTTTACCTTCATGCATTGGTCCATGTTTCACAATAAGGCTAAAAACAGCCGTAGCGGTTTGTGTGCGGCGGCCCCAAAGCGGTCCCTGCTTTATGACACTTCTATTGTACAAGACGGGCGTACATGTAGCGGTGACGGCAGCCGCGCGCACTCTCACAAGGATCATCATCCACGAGCGGTTTTACGACTTTTACCTGGTTCATGCGGTGCAAAACAGGTGTTAGGCGGTTTTGTAGCGGCGTTATGTCCTGTAAGTGTCTTAGACCTGCAATTTGGGATATGCGGTCAGATGATTATGTCGATAAAAGAAAAAAAAATGTGTCTGGGAAGAAATAATCCATCTCTTTATTGATGAAGATTGTGCACAGGATCAAAAAAACGAATAAGTATGTTCATCGAAAATACATTCAGTAATAAAAAAAACAGCTTATTGAATTTTTGTATTTTGCCATTCTAGTTGATTAATATTAACGAAATAATTAGGAAATTCATCTTTATAGTTAAGAGCTCTTGGATTTCCCCTGCTTAATGAATCAACCCTTAATTTTTTATGGTTTTTGCTGGCGTAATGTCATCACCCCAATATACATCCCTCAGTGTGACAAAATTATAAAGTACACAACACGCTTGGATTATATCTTGTGCCAAATTAATATTTACGTTATGAGGTCTATGGAAAATTTCCCATTCGTTATCCAATATACCAAAAGTACATTCAATATATCTACGAGCCCTTGACAGTTATTAAAAATTCTTTTTTCGAAAGATAAGTTTGATCCATCATAGGGTGGAGTGAATTTTCAGACAGAGGAAAGGCTTCATCTCCTACTCGAACAAATGGATATTCTGTAGTAGCATTTCCTTCGATAGGTGTTGCTTTCGAAATGTTCAGTGTACCATTTACCATTTTTTCATATGGTATGGAGTTCTTAAAAATTCCAGAATCACTGGATTTTCCATATGAGCCAACATCCATGAACGTAAACAAATAGTTACTGTCACACATTGCACATAGTACCATGAAAAAATAATATTTATAGTTGTAGAACACAGAACCGCTATTGCTTTTGCTTGGTTGTATAATTCTACTGTATTTTCCAACGATTGCTCCTATGCAATGTGGAACATTCTTGTGCTATTTTAAGCCATTTTTCATTACTTAGCGTCGGAAAAGTAATATTATTTTTACAAACTTCTTGAAAAATCAAACTTACTGTAGATATTCCAACTCGAAAAGCATAGTGCAAATCGGCAAATTAACATCCGGTTGCAAAGTATCTGAAAAAAAAATCAACACCTCATTCATTCCACTATTAATTTTTGTAAAAGAAATTTTTATACAAAGGGGCACATGTCTTATATTTTCAAGTTGTATAGTAGGGAGAAATTAGGATTTAAAAGTGGTGTAACGGGGAAATTGAATTTTTTAAATTTTAATTTATACATTTCAATAAGTCGAAAATTGAAAAAATTAGCAAAATGAGTCTGCGGCTTCACAAGATCAGTGCCAAAAACCGTTTTTTCCACTTTTTTGAAATTTTTCTTCATAAAGCACAACATTTTGGCCAAGGCATTTTTTCAAAGTTATATAATTTTTTTTGTTTTAGATTGCTATGTTGGAAAAATATCAGAGATAGATATGAAAAAGAGTTGAAGGACAATAAAGGAAAATCTGCTGACGATCCACGTAGTAAAACTAGTTATATGTACGCTAACAAATTAGCCTTTCTGACGTACGTCATTCAACGTCGACCAACAAAAACATCTATGGATGAGACAGATATTTTGTCTCAGACAAGAGTCCGCTACTGATATTCAGACCTCCAACAAAAGAAAACAAAAGACAGTAAAAAGAAGACTACTGGAGGCTGTTGATAACCACACTCAACGGCAAAACCAAGAATCACAAAAACAGTTACACAACGAAGACAACCATAGTTCCTCTACATTTTCAGTTTTCTGCAATAATGGATATCAAGTAGAGTATAAATAAATATATAACTGCACAACCACCATCTGTACAATCGCAAGAAGCACCACATATGCTAAATACCGTCGGTTTAGCCCAATCCCCCGATCACCAATCTGCAATTATACCCCAATGACAATATTCAAATATGCCATGTGCTCCAGGAGTTAGTCCCATTCAAGGCAAATTCTGTTCGTTCTTCATCAGGAGCCACAGCCTGGACTCTTAGGGATTTATCAGCAACACAATAAAACCCTTCTATGTCACCAACCGGTTTTATGTATTCTCAAGATAGTACCGATTTAAGTTAATTTTAGTATATATTATACATTAAACTATAATATTTAAATTAAAAGTTCATTTTCAAGATTTTTGATTTAGTCTTCAGTTTTCTTTTAAAATGTGAATTCTCTTCACTTATCTTACTTGAAAGTTATAAGAAGTTTTTTTTCTACTGGTATGCTTTCTCTCATAACGGTGTTCTTCCTTGAACATGGTTCTTTAACAATAATTGAAATTCTTGAAAAGATGCTTGGACATTCTGGTAAAGTTAAAGAATTTTTCTGGGTCTCCGTTAATTTGATTACACAGTGTAATAAAAATCGCTTACTATGGGATGTGTCCAATATCTACGTTTCTTCTTTTTCTTCATTCTATTCTAAAGTAGACCTGCAGTTATTAGGAAATGAAAATCATCGCTTTTATTTGAGGACGAAGGCATACTTGCGAACTCTATGGCTGGCACCACGCAACTAAAATCTGACAACAAGGCAAAGTATGGTTTAAAATCCGTAAGTCGGCTGATGCGGTCACCGTCGCGTGTGTTTTGAACAAGTCGAGCGCACGCACCCAAACCGCGCAGAAACCGCTCCGTCAGTTTTCCCTCTAAGTCTTCCATCATTTATACTTTCTGAAATGCCGAGAAGCAGTATCACTAACGAATTTCGAAAATCTAACAGTGTAAGAGTAGTTTTTGTTTCAAAGATAATACGCATGTCAAATAGACACATCAAGTAAATGGAATAATACTTTTTATAACAGCGGACACTTCCTGGGCGAGAAATCATAGTTTGTCATCTGACCATTTTTGTCTACGCCGGGCAAATTTTCGTTATAATAAGCAGTTTCTACTGATTTTACTTTTACTTTTCCATATCTATTTTGTAGTTCTATTAATACCGCATGATATTTCGTAGGCGGACAAAGGACTTCCCTTTTGTCCTTCCATTTTAACACGTAAACTTTTCCCATTCTGCCCCATTTATGTTCTCCTTTTTTTAATTTTGCTTTCGTAATTGCTGTTGGATTATGACGCCTATTCTTCCTAAGAATTCATGTGGTATGTGTGTTTCTTGTTAGTAGTTTTCTTGACAAATTCACGCTGATACAGAAGTTATCCATGAGCAGGTAATGCCCTTTGTCTAGATAAGATAGCGTCAAGTCCAAAACGAACAACTTCAATTTTGAAACACCGTCGCTTAGTCACATTATCCACCTTACAGCGGAATATTTAACACCTATCCATGCTTGGTACATAACTCATACAATTTAATTCCATATCTGGCTCGTTTTCCCTTAATGTATTGGCGGAACGACAACCTGCGAAAATCTCAATAACAATGGTGTTTTGTATATAACATTTTTCAGTGACGAGGCATAGTTTCATCCAAGCGGCTATATTAATTCCCAAAATTACCGAACGTGGTCAACTGAGAATCCCCATCTATTTATTGAAACTCCATTACTTCCAGTTAAAACTGTAGCTTGGATTGTCATGTCGAGAAGGCGAATAATTAGACCAATTTTTTTTAATGAAAACATAAATATCGAAAACTATCAACGATTAATTCTAAGACCTTTTATTGAACAACTGCACGACGACGAGCTTCAAAATGGGTATTTTCAGCAAAATTCCGCAACAGCCCACTTGTACTGTACAACTTTAGCATATTTATCACAATTTTTCGGTGATAGAATAATAAGCAAAAATCGATGGGCACCACGATCTCCCTGCTTGACTCCGCTCGGCTGCTTTCTCTTTGGTCATCTTAAAAATGTGTATGCAAATCGTCTGCATACGGTTGAGGAGTTAAAGAATGCCATAGTGAACACCATTAATGCAATAACCCCACGACAGTTAACAGTCGTCCTCGAGAATATTCAACGTAGCGTAAATTTATGCTTAGAAAATAATGGACAACATTCTCAGCACCTATTATAAGTTTTCGGAGACTATAATCTGTCTCCGTTGTCAGTCAAATTAAAACTAAATTGAAATAAAAACATTCCATTTACTTATTGGCTTTTAATAATAACATTGAGATTTTTCTTCCGGCCACTTTCACCGTTCTACTCAGCTATTTATTTACAGTTCACTAATTGTTTGGGAATCTCTCGTTACGTGATTATCAATATCAGACATTTCTATGGAGATAGATGGCTCCACTGGCGACGGCAAATGTGGTTCATAAAAGATAATCACTCAAAACATTGAAATCACTTTACACTTACTCAAAACGAAAATAAAACGCGAAATTATATTCAATATTAATACTTGCTTATGACAGAAAACGTTGTTTGTGAAGAACATGAAACAATCTTGAAACTGTTTATTGAAATATTGACATTCCATGAACGTCGGTCTCACGAAATTGATGTTTGGTCAATCGAAAATTGCTTTTGTACAGAAGAATCCCAAAAATCCACCACTTTTGGTAAGAAATACTGTCATAATATATCATCTTAATTAGGTGGTTGAAGAAAATATTTATTTGTATCATTAGTACAATAAATAAATAGCAGTTTTTAGGACGAAGAAGAAATTTTTGGGACGACACAATGCATCTTTTTTATGAATAAAACAATTTTTTTTCTCCGGCCACCTTTACCGTTGTATTGACGTCTAGGGAACCCCTCATTTACGTTACTATCAGTATTAGACATTTCTATTTTGTACAAAATGAGTATTATTCTAATTTTTATTAAAATAAAAAACGTACCGCGTAGTTTTTACTTAATATTCGTCTATAAATTTCATTCAAATGTGTTAGGTGGTCACTAAGGAGTTTGTTAGTTTCAAGGAACGTGAGCAGTAGCCATCAATCAGCAACTGCTCACGTTCCTTGAAACTAACAAACTCCTTAGTGACCACCAATATGGGCTTTGGCAAAGTCGTTCAACAGGTGATCTTCTTTCATATGTGACCCAAGTTTGGAACAATACAGTAGAGCAGTCCTGTGAAACAGTTGTAGTCGCTTTAGATACCTGAAGGCATTTGACAAAGTTTGGCATAAGTGTTTACTTGCCAAACTCACCTCGTTTGGGTTAAATGATACGCTCATCAACTGGGTTTCTAGTTTCCTTGATAAAAGACGAATACGTCTCGTAGTTGATGGCTTTTTTTCAAAAGAAGTTAGCATTAACGCGGGCGAACCACAGGGACCCGTTATAGCGCCTACACTTTTTCTGATGTACATAAATGACCTTATTTCTTCAACAACTAACCCCATACATTGCTTTGCTGACGATAGCACTCTTCGCTGTAGTTCATCTCAGTCTACCCGTAGTGATAATCCACCTTCTATGTCAAATCAAGAAATTAAAGCTGAAATGGCAAATTCAATCAACAAAGACATTCAACGTATTCTCGAATGGGGAAGCAATAATCTAGTTAAATTTAATGCTAACAAAACTCAGTGTTGCGTTGTGTCCGCCAAAAAGGATCGATCATTTCCTGTTGTAAGTATGAATGGCTCAGTTCTTAAGTTTTCAGACTCTATTACTCTGTTGGGTATGACTGTATCTTCAAATCTCTCATGGGTTGACCATCTTCTGTCAGCTACCAAAACAGCTTCTCGTAAAATAGGCTTTTTGTACAGATCTAAGCAGTACTTTACCTCTCGACAACTCCTTCTGCTGTATAAGGCCCAAATTCGGCCTCATCTGGAATATAATTCTCACTTCTGGGTTAGTGCTCCCCAATACGCTCTCGATATCGTTGATCGTATTCAAAAGAGAGCGATTAGGCTTATAAATGACCCGTCTTTAACTTCTCACACACAGTCCCTCGAGCATAGAAGGATGGTTTCAGTTCTTTCTTTGTATTATCGTTATTACAACGGCTATTGTGCTGCTGAATTATATTCTTTGATACCATCTCGGGCTATCTTTGCGAGAAACACTCGGTTCGCTCATTCACGTCATCAGTATGCAGTACAAATCCCCACTTGTCGTACCAAACGGGAGCAATCCACATTTTTCTACATGGCTTCTAAACTCTGGAATGATCTCCCTAGTTCCTGTTTTCCTCTCACTTATGATATGAGAAAATTTAAGGTAGCTGTTCATAGGGATCTATTGGCAATTCATTATCCCTTTATCCATCCTCCTAAGTGTTCCTGAGTGCTTTAGCACGATAGGCCAAATTTAGCCTGTTCAGGTCCACAATCATAAAAAAAACAAAAAAAAAACAAGATGGTGGTGAGCTAACGTGAAAATAGGTAGTCCCACCCGCTACTACAAATATCAATTAAAACTGTGTTCATTAAATAACCTTACACTTTGACATTTTTAAATTGTATTTATTGAAATATTGATAAAGCGAATATTAGGTCAAGGTCAAATTACATTTTGTCCAAATGTTCGAAAAGAAATATGTTCACAACTTAAAATAATACACTTTGTCTATGTCAAGTCGGTATTCTAGATGCTTTTTTAACATATATTCTCCTAGAAAATGTTGTTTAAAATTCTGTTCATAAAAGATAATCAGTCAAAACATTATATTAACCTTACATTTGTTTGAAACGAAAATAAAAAGCAAAATGATATTCTATATCATTGCTTGCCATGACTGAAAGCGTTGTTTGTTATGAACATGCGAAAATTTTAAAATTGTATCTATTGAAATTTTGACATTTCATGAACGTCAATCTCACGAAGCTAATGTTTGGTCAAGGTCAAATTACTTTTTGTACAATTTCATGGAGTCATTAGTACAATAAATAGCAGCTTTTGGGACGAAGAAGAAAGTTGTGGATGGAAGCAAAGCGGGGTCCAGCAATCTTCTGAATCCTAAAACTTACTTTTTATACTAATAAAACAAATTCTTTTCTCCGGACACTTTTACCTTTATATTCAGTTATTTATTTTGCAGTTTACTACTTAATAATAATAATAGTATGTATATATATATATATATATATATATATATATATAGGATTTTACAGTTGCCACTGTCTTCCTTCTCTCAAACTCTTCCTCCACTCTTCCGTCTTCTCCCAATCTCCATCTCTTTGGTCTCTTCTCTCCATTGACTCGTCTACCTCGTTCCGCCATGATCTTCTCGGTCTTTCTCTCTTTCGTCTGCCTATAGAACTCCACACCATAACCGTTTTTATCCATCTGTTTTCCTCTACCCTTCTAACATCTCCTTACCATAACAGTCTTTTCTCGTCTATGCACGTGGTGACCTCTTTTCCGTTCCCATACTTCTTCGTATCTCATCGTTTGTTACTCTGTCCATTTTTGTTAACCTACAGCATCTCCTCCAATATTCCATTTCCGTGTCTGTTATCTTTTCTTTGTTTCTGTTGTTTATTACCCATACTTTGCACCATTGTAGTCTATATCCTGAATTTCGTGTTTTTGGTTATGTCTCCATCCCATAAGATTAAATTTAGTTGTTTTATGCATGTTCTGATCTCTCCCAATCTACATGTAATTTCTTCTTCTGTATTTGCCTCTTTCGTCACCGTAAAACCCAAGTACTTAAATTGCATGGTTCCATTGATTTCTAAATTTTCTTCTATTTCTAAATCTGTTAAGCTTTCATCTACTGTAGCCAGGTATTCTGTCTTCCCAAAGTTAATCTCTAATCCTACTTTGGTGTATTCTTCTTTGAGCTTGCTTACCATGAAACTAACGTCTTCCCCATCCTGTGCTATGCTCATTTAGTCGTCTGCGAAACTAGGTGTTCGTTTCTGGGTATTCCCATTGCTCCACATTTCCTTTTCCAATTTCTTAAGGCATGTTCTGTAAATATTTGAAATAGTGAAGGTGATGTTAGACATCCCTGCCGTAATCCTTTGGTTCTTTCGAAATTGTTCGCAAATTTTTGTCCTACTTTTACCGCTGTCTCTTTTTGATATGTCATATGCTTTTCTTAAGTCGATGAAAGCCATATGTATTGCTCTATTTTTTTTATAACAATAATGTTTATTATCGAACAGAAAACAATTCAATTATGGGACAATGACAAAAGAGTAACTGGTAAAGAATACATAAATAGTTTATATATATATATATATATATATATATATATATATATATATATATATATATTATATATATATATATATATATATATATATATATATATATATATATATATATATATATACATATACACATTTATTTATAATTAATAGTAAAAGTAAGTAAAATAACCATTAAGTTTGAGTTGAATTGGAAACACCCTTTTACGTCACTACCAGTATCAGACATTTCTATTTTGTACAGGATGAAGATAGATGGCGCCACTGGCGACGGCAAATGTTTAAAATTCTGGAGAGAGGAGAGAGAGGGAGAGAGGAGAGAGGAGAGGAGAGAGAGAGGAGGGAGAGAGGGAGAAGGAGAGGAGAGGAGAGAGGAGAGAGGAGAGAGGGAGAGAGGAGAGGAGAAGAGAGAGAGGAGAGAGAGAGGAGAGAGAGGAGAGAGGGAGAGAGGAGAGGGAGAGAGAGAGAGAGGAGAGAGGAGAGAGGGAGAGAGAGGAGAGAGGGAAGAGAGGAGAGAGAGAGAAGAGAGGAGAGAGGGAGAGAGAGAAGGAGAGGAGAGAGGAGAGAGGAGAGAGAAGAGGAGAGAGGGAAAGAGGGAAAGACGAGAGCCGAAAGGTCGTAGAAGTGAGAGAGAGGCACGAGACGAGAGATACGGGAGAGATGTGATAAACGAGCGCTACGATAAAAACGAGGGAAGCAAGAGATATGAGAAAAACGAGGGAGCGGGGAGAAACGAGAGAACCGATAGAGACGAGTGATGCCAGGGAGACGAGAGAGGCCAGAGGGGGCAGGAGTGCCGAGTGGGGCGAGCACGATCAACTTCCATTACAGAAAATATTCGCTAGTTTAAAAATAGACCATTAGACGGCGTCACAATCAAGTAAATCTGCTTTTAAAAATATACTACCAGGTAAAGCCGCGACCAACTTCCATTACGGAAAACATGCACTGGTGTAATAATACACCACTACATAACGTCACAAACAATCAAGGCTGCTTTTAAAAATAAGTATAATTTAATTGGACGGATTTTTTGTCACGCACAAAGAACGTGAATATCATATAATTCGAATCCAATGAACTTTCAATAAAGCTTTCTCTAGGACTGTTATTTTTTCCATATTAGATGTACTTGAACAGTGAAAGGTTGTTATTGTGGTTACATAACTGGGGAAATCCCGAAAATAATTACTTTATATTAATGATTGCTGGAAGACAATAACTACTTTATATTATTCAGTTATAAGCAAGACGCCTAAAGAGAATGTGTTATACTGTAAGCAGCTGTTTACCCTGTCAAGGCGTTCTTCCAATACGATTTTCGCCAACAACCCTGGCAAGTGCTCGTTTTCTATTTTATCCCTTACCCTTATTTTATTTACTTTATTTAATTGCTAGAGGCCTGATTTCAAGTTTGGTTATATTTTCTGCTGAATAAGCATTATTACTGATTTAACTGTAAAACGTATTTTTATCACTGTATGCAAAACTCGGCAATAGTGTACACGTTAATTTAAGGGATACTATTGTTATTATGGTTGTCTAATGAGAATGATGAGCGTGGGTAAAATAAAACAGGGTCCTATAGCTGCCTTACGAAATGAAATTGGTGTTAGTTTTAAAACGCTTGTGTATTATCAAAATTGTAAGTTGCCTTACGAAACTAAATCGGTATTAGTTTCAAAACTAAACTGTGTATTATCAAAATTGTAAAAATGAAAGTCAGCTTGTTTATTTACCCCCGGAGTATTTGCCCGAATTTGAGTGGTATTATTATTATTATTATGGTTGTCTAATTACAATGATAAGCGTTGTGTAGAATAAAACACAGAGTCCTATAGTTGCCTTACGAAGCGAAATCGGTGTTAGTTTCAATTCGCATGTGTGTTATCAAAATTGGAAATGAAAGTCAACTGACAATATTGAGCTGTTCCACCCCAATCCTCAGGTCCAGTCCATTTTACGCGAGTGATATTACTATTATTGTGGTTGCCTAATGATAACGATGAACGTTGGGTAAAATAAAACCCAGAGTCCTAGAGTTGTCTTACGAAATGAAATCGATGTTAGCTTCAAATCACATGTGTATTATCAAAATTGAAAGGAAACTTGTTTATTTGTCCAATTTCAAAAACGAAATAGTGTAGCTTTAAATGGCAGTTTTGTATTGCATTATAAACAGATTAATAATATTTTGATTTTCACTTCTCCATTTCCAATAACGCCAACCCCTATAACAGAAAACATTCATGAGTTTTAAATCTCAAAATAGTATTACGTATAATAAATGATTAAAACCATTTACCTCTTTTATTTATAAATGTAATTATGACTCATAATTAAAGCCACAACAGGTGGTGTGTAACAGTGTACTAAGCCCCGAAAGCTGGTGTAGACTGCTTATATCTATCCCACAAGTTAGAACTAGGCCCTCTTATTTCAGATCCCCCCCACCCGCATAACCATTACAGTGATATTTATGTAGTTTTAAAATATACCGCTAGGTGGAGCCACTTCTGTTACAGAAAACATTCATTAGTCGATGCACAAGTAGCTGATGCCACAAACAAATTCAAATTTTGGGGTAAGGGGGCGACAATGTCAGTCTCATGAAGCTGATGGTTGGTCAAGCTTAAATTACTTGTTGTACAACTACCATTGAGTCACCGAAGAATCCCGAAATCAGGCACTTTTGATATGAAGTACCGTCATAATATAGCGTCTTATTTAGGTGGTTGGAAAAAATAGTTATTTGTTTCATTACAAAGAAAGGCAATTTTCAGGACGAGGAAGAAAGTTGCGGAAGGACGCTAAGTGGAATCAAGCAACTTCCGAGTTATGAAAACAAATTTTTTTCTCCAGCCACCTTTAGCTTTATATTCAGTTACTCATGTATTCTACTTTTAGTGAAATAAAAAACGTAGCGCGTAGTTTTTGATTAATACTCATTGGATTTTATAAAAAGTAAATTACTTTTTGCACAGTTGCCATTAAGACACCGAAGAATCCCGAAATCAGCCTGTTTTGTTACGAAGTACTGTCACAATATAGCGACTTATTTAGGCGGTTATAGAAAATAGTTATTTGTTTCATTAGTACAAAAAATTACAATTTTCAGGACGATGAAGGATGTTCTATGAGAACGCGAAGCGGAGTCCAGCAATCCTTCGAGTCCCGAAAACTACTCTCCTGTCACTTCATATTCAGTTATTTATTTGGTACTTGTTTGGGAACCCCTCATTGAAGTCGCTATTAGACCATACATTTATATTTTATACAGAATGGGTAATTTTACTTTTTAACCAAATAAAAAACGTACGGCGTAGTTTGTAATTAATATTCATTGGATTTTACCTCCACAAAATTTGATTCAAATGTAACAGATGTTTGTGAAATAACGTGAAGGTAGATGGCGTTACGGGTGACAGCAAATGTGAATTAAAATTGTGTTCATTTGAAAACGAAAATAAGAAAACAAAATTATATTAAATAGCAATACTTGATTATGACTGAAAACGTTGTTTGTGTTGAACAGCGAAAATTTTCAAATTGCATTTATTGAAATATTGACATCCCACAAACGTCTCACGAAGCTGATGTTTGGTCAAGGTCAAATGACTTTTTGTAGTGTTGCCATAGAGACTCCGAAGAATCCCGAAATCAACCACTTTTGGCACGAAGTACTGTCACAGTATAGCGTCTTATTTAGGTGGTTGGAGGAAATAGGTATTTCTTTACTACTGTGCCGTTAGTCTCTAATATTTATGTTATGTATTAAACGTTAATTGTGTTAAAGTATATATCTGTAGTATGTTCCCATTTTTAACACGCTATTTTGCGTACTACGTTTGTATACTAACATCTAAACTTCTTCCTAAAGGAGTAGCATTTTTAAAAATAAAGTTCAAATGTCAGCATACACGTTAAAGTGATTAGGAGTTACATGATACATGTCACTTTCGTGTTGGTATACTCCTACAAAAAGTATAAGAATATTCGTTTCTCTATGCTTTGGCTACAGTATTTAATCTTAAGGGCGATATTATTGATAATCATATACCATAACGTAACGTAGAATACCAAATGTCCCTTTTTGGTGAAAGAGAGTAATTTTATTATTTTTAACGTATTGTGTATTTCAGGTTGCATTTATATTGACAGCAGCTGATGCATGTAGTGGCAATTAACGGTTAATGATGTTCACAACCTTGATTCCTTTTTTAAGTTAAAGTGCAAATGCTCAAAACCCAATCTGATATATCATTTGTTAAAAAAACTGCAGTTCCTAATGCTTATGTAGTAAACTCCCCTAATAGAAAAATAAATATTACGGATAATATTTTCAAACGTAGTGAAGGCGCGAATGCTTCTATGTTTGTCAAAATTGTGCTTTATGTTATTTTTAATCCCAGTGAGGTTAAATAGTGCATACCAGGGACTGAAGTATAACCATTAATCCCTTACGCTTGGACAACAACTGCACAAGAATTAAAATGTAATTTACTCTTATGGTATAAACGCTACTTTTAACACCTACGCGATTACAATTTAAGCGTGTCAGAGAACTACTTGAACCACTGTTTGCTCGAAAGAGCTTTTGCCTTAATGTTTATTTTTATTTGAGCAGTTTGGGAGTCCCTTCATCAGGTTTAAGAATGAAAACAGGTATTAGTCGTTTTTCATGTAAAATTTAGTTATTCTTTACAATAAACCCCATTTAAGGAAAACATAACCCGAGGGGTTAACGTGCACCATAGTTTCATAGTACGCCCTTTTTTTGCTTACTTAACATCTAAACCTTTTTGCAAAACTGTAACACTTCCAAAAGAAAATTCGATGATCCACATACCTTATCACGCTAACATGGTTATGAGTTAAATAATAAATGTCACTTTCACATAGGCTTACTTCTATAGAAAGTATAAACATATTCATTTTTCTATGCTTCCGCCGCAGTATTCAATGTTGACAGCGCCCTCTGTAAGAGCGGGCAAACCGGTCAGGTGTCCGATGCGCCAAAATTTGGGGGCGGAATTTTGGAACTAAGTGCGAGAAAAAAATTGATGTATAAAATACCCAATTAACAGAAAATTTGACGTATCAATTTTTTCGTTCGCTGAACATTTACGAGCGTAACGTATCTACCTTTAAAACTACGAAAAGCATAAATATATTCGTTTTTTTATGGTTTCTCCGCAGTATTCAATTTAACAGCGTCCTCTCTAAGGGCAGGCAAATCGGACAGGTGTCCGAGGCGCGAAAATTTGGAGGCGGCATTTTGGAAGTAACCGTGAGAAAATATTGTGTTAAATACCCAATGAATACAAATTTGACAATTTGAGAAATAATGTCAGTATTAATTTAATTTCGTGAGATTGTGATACATTTCACACTATTTAGAGATATAAATGATTGAGTGGTGATTCCTTTTCTAAAACATTTATGATGGCAATCTATATTAAATACAACTTACAAAATCTACCTCTGAATACATTTTTATAATTTCGAAAGAAAACATGATAAATTAATAATTTATTTTATTAATAATTTATTAAATTTATTTATTAAATAAATAATTTATTTTATTAATACATTAACACAGAATTTGTAAAGGGTGCTGCTTGAACTTATTGAATATGCACAAATCTGCTTACTGCTTCTCATTATAAAAAAGCCGTTTGATTAATTAGCATTATTCTTGCTATTACGTCGGTAATGAAAACAAGTTCATAAATTTGACTTCAGCAGGATTTCTTCATTTTTCTGGTAACTATAGCCACAATTAAGCTGTTGTTTAGTTTGATTGATACTAGTTTATAGTAAATCTATGATGGAACCAAAATAGTTAATGCGTTAATAAAATGTATTAATGCAAAAAGGCTGATTGTTGAATCAATAAAATATTGTATCAAATTTGAATGTGATTTATTTATGCTTTGGTTTTATGAAAATATCTATTTGAATCAATAATACAGGGCATTTAGTAAGTTTATTGCTTCAATAAAACGTTTTTATAATAATATATTTGAATAACTCAGCTGAATAAAATCTCAAAATCAAGAATTATAAAATTGTTCATCGATGCATTTTAAGCGCATCTCCCCTGGAAGCACTGATTCGCCTGACATGCAATTTGACAGATACAACCTCCACTCTAACTTTCGCCTTAAAGCGGAGTATGTGCGTATACCAAGGACAACGTAGGTTGTAAGAGGATGTCCACTTTGGAAAACAACAAATTTGACGCGATCTGGTGCAAACATTCTGGGCCCCAATTTGTGAAATTCTACTGTTGTTTGTATAGGTCTCCCAATGATAACAACTTCCAAGATCTTTTTGATTACCTTAGTCTGAAAATACACTACCTCTTATCACAGTTCCCATATTGCGATATTTCAATTTTGGGAGACTTTAATGCCCACAATTCCAATTGGCTTCATTTTTCATCTACTACTAATCCCGCAGGTCATGGTGCAGAAGCATTTGCTGTATCCTGTGATCTCACACAAATCGTTTCCGAACCAACCAGAATCCCTGACAACCCTAACCATACTCCACATCTCCTGGACCTATTCCTTACAACTAACCCACTTGTGTATAAAACAAGAGTCTTTTCTCCACTTGGTCAATCAGACCACTGCCTAATCGAAATAACTTCCTCTGTATCCAATCCCACTGTTTCTCGAAAAACAGATAGAACTATGTGGTGTTTTAAATCAGTTAACTGGAGCGAACTGCGAGATTTTTTTACAACCTTCCCCTGGCGTAAGTATTGCTTTAAATAGTTCTCCTCTACAAAAATTTCTCTTTCAATAACTGAAGTTATCCTGATGGGTATGGAGTTATACATTCCCAAAAAACATAATCGTGCAGGTCATGTTCGTTCCCAACCCTGGTTTAATAGGGCTTGCACTGATGCATTATCGCGAAAGCATAAACTCTATATCAAATGGAAATCAAATAAATCTACCGAAACTCACGCCAACTATGTTGCCGCATGGAATAGTTGCAAAAGTATCATCACCAAGGCCAAAAAGATGTTTGAAGAACGTCTCATGTCCTTTGGTTGGTCATAAATTTTGGCCATTAGCTATAGTCATCAGTAAAAACTTCAGTACATCTTCCTTTCCTCCCATAACGTCTCGCGACGGAGCTGTAGTAGCTGATCCTGCTGAAAAAGCCAACCTCCTTGTCGATTACTTTGCATCAAATTTATGTCTCAATGATTCTGGTAAAACTGAGCCGTCGCCTAAATCTACCCCATACGCTATTAAACCAATCAACAAGCTTCTAGAATCAATTATCAATAAACTTGACTCAAACAAAGCGACTGTCCCTGACGGAATTCTAGCTACCGTCCTTAAAAATGCTACCCCGACCTAGTACCTGTATTGTCCAAACTCTTTTCGATCTCCATGTCATCTGGAGAGTTTCCGTCCTCGTGGAAGTTGGCAAATGTCCAACTATCGACCAATAGCTGTCACTTCCATTCTGTCGAAAATCATGGAGAGAGCCATCAACCACCAACTACTTTCGTTCCTTGAGTCCAATAAACACCTAAACGACCACCAGTATGGGTTCAGACAGAGTCATTCAACGGGTGATTTTCTTTCACATGCCACCCAACTTTGAACACACACACACACACACACACACACACACACACACACAAAGACATGTTTGACATTCTTTAAAAATCACTATTTTGGGCTCAGGGGTCCTGAAAATGAATATTTCTAGCCGCAGTTCATACAATAACTTTCTATTTAGGTGGAAAAGTAAAAATAGGTAATGCAAAAGTACTCTTCGTACACAAGAACCTCTCTATACCAAATTTCATAAAAACTAGTTCAAGAGTTTCCCAGTTTATCTAGAGTTCCCCGCCCCGATTTTGTTCAGATAAGAAATAGATAACTCTTAAACAACGTCCGTACGCAAAAGACGCGATATACCGAATTTTATTAAAATTGGTTAAACCGTTTCCGGGTTTATAGATCTCTCCCTCCCCCCTCCGATAGACAATGCAAAACACTCCCCGCACTCAAGAGATCCTATATACGAAATAGCTGTTAGCAGCGACTTCGTACATGTGGAGTTCGCCCCCAGGGAGATCAATTTTTAAAAATAATGAAACATCTTATTTTATGTTTTTTTCTATTATATCATCGTAACTTGAAAAGAGATTTTTCTCCACACTAACTTTATTACCTAATTTCACCCATTTAGAGCTGAAATTTTAAGAAATCACTAGCAGACAGTAGTTGAAAGGTATTTTCTCCAAATTTCGAATCTCTAGGTCCTACGGTTTGGGCTGTAGGTTGTCTGTCAGGTCAGCTACCAGGTTACTGTCTTGTAGGTATAGATGACAATGGTTGAGCAAAGCCTGGTAATATCCGACAGCAGGTAATCGTAATTATTTATTTTAATTTAGTAACAAGTAAAAGGTCCTAAAAAGGTTACAAGTAGTAATTTTATGATACCCAACCATTTGAGTGCGTCAATCCATTTACTATTAAATTGATTTCATATCGGATGCGGATGAGTAAATCAAAAGTTATAAGGGGTGAAATTAACGATTGATTAAAAAGCTTCTTTAAACTTACATGGTGCATGTAACTAGGAAGAATGTAGAAACAAGAAAAAAGCCACGTGATTAATTCCCTTCACAAGCGACAAGGCAGGCTACTTGGGCTTTCCTAACTTCTTCAGGCACTATCATAGATTGTCAATACTCACACATGGTGGAATTTAGGATAGGTGCAGTAAGAATAAAATGAAAAGAAATGGAGCTGGAGTTCTGTCTTACAAGTTAGCCCGCCAAGGGCGGCTGGAGGCGAAGACCCGAAAGTAAGTTGCGAATCCTTATACCTGTCTTATAAGTTAGCATTAGGCCGCCTTATTAGAATACAAGTTTAAATTTCTCGCAATAAACAATCGTAATGTAAAGACTTAAATACAAATTCAAATTTCCCATCAAGGAACCAGGGGGTTAAGACTTGAAAGCAAGTTGCGAAGCCCTATGTCTGTCTTATAAGTTAGCATTAGACCCCCTTATTAGAATACAAATTAAAATTTCCCGCTAAGAGGACTAGGGGGCAAAGACCCGAAAGCAAGTTGTGATGTCCTAGACCTGTCTTATAAGTTAGCAATAGGGCCCCGCTTATTAGAATACAGATTCAAATCCCCCCCTTATAGATGGCGCTACAAATAAATTCAAATTTTTGGACAAGGGGGCCCTATCTTACAAGTTAGCATTAGGCCCCTTATTAGAATTCTTCGCCACAACCAAACAGAATGCAGAGACTTAAATACAAATTCAAATTTTCCGCCCATGGAGTCTCGACAAGGAGGAACAGCCCTAAATCTGTTTTACAAGTTAGTATTAGACCCCCTTATTGCAATACAAATTTAAATTTTGCGCCAATGGGGTTACGACAATGCAGGAAGGCCCCCGAACAAGTTCCGATCACGACAAGGGGGCGAAGCCCAGAGAACAAGGCTAAGGACCAATCAGCAGCCAGAGGGGCGGGAGCAACCAATTAGGTGAACGGATGGGGTGTGGTTTAGTCTTAGCCCCGCCATAATACACGTACAACCTATCAGGTAAAAGGAGTGGGTGTGGTCTAGTCTCAGCTCCCACCTTGATGAAGCCATAAGAGCTTTATCTAGTCTTAACCCCCTCTTAACCCTGCCAAAATTCCCGCTAAACCACACCATAGGGGCATCCAACACCCTTAACTAGGGGCTAGACCGCCAAAAGGCTTTTATTATTGGCAAAAGGACCTTAATTAGGAGTTAAAATTCAGCCAAGGGGTTGAAAAACGCCTCGACAGGAATCCGACCCCACTCTAGCCCCACCCCAGACCCCCACCCATGCCCCACTCCACTTCCCACCAGTTTTAATTAATTATGACGTCATTGTCCTATTATGAACCCCCCTCCCCCTTCTACTGATGAACATCCTTTTTTTTTACTTTTCTGAATCAGTGGGCCAACAGTTTCTTTTCAAACACAAAATGTTTACTTTCTGTAGTTAATAAAATCTCAGGAATTTTCCTGTTTATAAATTTTGTTTTTAATGTTTCATAATTATGATTACAAATTTGCTTATTAAACCTTTTATTTAATTGTTATGCACATGTAATGATTTAGACTTTAACCATTGTAATACTATTTAATTATAAAGAAATATATGAATGAGATAATAAATAGTAGGTATTAGCAATTGGTATGTAACAAGGCGACGTAATTAGATGGTTTGTTTGTATACGTATAACTGCATAAACTAAATAACATTGGAAGTGACGATTAAGATGTGGTATTTCATAAATTATATCATTGCTTTAGCAGATCTACTAAATCTTGGAAATTACAAAAGGATACCTACGGCAATATTTGAAGTAATATTAAGCACCCCACTTCTATAAGTGTTTGTGAATGTAATTGTGTAATTGTGCGAAAAAGTAGTTATATTAGCTATACTAGTTGATGCAATAAAGAATTATATAAACCTAAAAATTCATTACTGTAACCTGAAAAAAACCTGTTCATGTGGTAACATATCTCATGAAACAGAAAATCTGCTACTTGGGGTAGAGTAGTATTACAGCACCAGTGTGTCATATAAAGGCAGTATTTAAAGTGCTTTACAGAGTCACTTTTGGTTGAAGCTGGAGCAAACAAACTAAAATTGTAATTGTATGACAGCACTTATCTAATAAAAAATATAATCGTACATAAGCCCAAATCTTATAAACTGTAATTTATGGCTGATGTTCTGATGGTGACGAGAAGGCAGAAGGTTTTATAAACTTAAGTAAACTTTAAGTACTTATAATCATATTGGATTGCAGTTTTACCATGTACTTATGTCACTCAAATTATTTATATTATCAACGTTAAGTGTTTATTAATAATCTCTGAGCACAAGCTATAGTTCAATATTATTTACGAGAGTAAATGTCCCTCTTCACACTTTTCCCTTTGACTCTGGACCTCGTATCTATCATTTGATAACACTTTTGTCATCTTAAATAGTCCCTGCTAGTACTTTTCATGGTGAATCCGTTTTCTTCACCAATAGCCATCACCTTGGTTGCATACTCTTGCATTCTTTCGCCATTTGTCAGATTGCTACTTCTGTTTTTCTTGGAAACACTTTTCTACGCTCGCTTAAATATCTGCGGTTCGGTTTCATTTGAACTAAACCTATTAATCCGCCCACGGTAGTAATGCCAAGCCCCGCCTTGAACCTTATATTCAGAAATGTTTTGATCCGTTTAACGGACATGCCGTTCCATTTAAAAACCGTCCCTACGGCCTTTCAAGAACATGCATCCAATATATTCTATTACACCTCTCGCATTGTCCGTTCGTTCTTAGAATCACCACAGCATTGAGAAAGTGTTATCCCATATGATTCGCAGAACCACTTAAACGTAGCCGCGTGTGCGTCGTTCGTCTGTCCCATCCGATGCAAAAGTGAGCACTAAAACACACATAATCCATCTTCGTTTTAGTATTTTTTACTGCCTGGATAAACCATAATTTTATTAATCGGCCAACGACAACCGGCGATAGTTACTTTCTTTGGTGTTCCTCTCAAACGGATCAAAATGGTTAATATGTAAAGTATGAATTAAAAGGGAGACTTGCTCTGTGAAGTGCAAGAAGCCTTATTTCTTACCTTCATATTATGTGTAATAAAGGCAAGATGAACACGATTTAATCTATTTGTCACCAACTTACGGGCTCTAGGAAACAATAATTATCGAGAACCTTATACAATTTTTTTTCAGAACTGAAATTTTCAATGTCTGCGTGGCATAATTTACAAATTTGCATACGACACACTATTGACACAACCCATAAGATTTACCACTGCCTAGGTTTTTGTACAGCTTACCGTCATGCAATTCATAATTTTCAACGTATTGTTTGGTATCTATTACTTACCCCTTTTCAAAGTATTCTTCGAGTCATATTTAACTGATCGTCATGGGTCTGTGCTATTACAATCCAATCCGCTTTTGTTACATCTATAGCAGTTACATCCAAATTCTCTTTAATCGGGGAATGAATAAGGAAGTTTGCATGGCTCTTCTTGTTACCCGAACAGTGAACGTACCTTTTGAACTTGCTGCCACCTACGGTCTAGCGGCATTATATCCTTCTTTGTCAAAGTAGTACTCCAAAAATTCTATACCTAAAAGATACAGTATAAATTGTCTTAATACAACGTAACAGGCAGCGTCTCTAGTTCATAACAATGGTATTGGCATTCTTCTGGGCTAGCTTTTTTACGAAAATACGTTACTACGTACTGTTTATCGTTCTCTTACCTGTACTAACAGAGTACCAAAAATTCAGATACTCGACTCCGTATGTAATTCCGTATTTAAGCGGGGTATTGGCAAACGGGGAATGCCACAAGAATATTTTTAACTTGATTCATTGGGTTTTCCTTAATGGGGTACTTCGGAATACCCCGTTCGAGCTGATTTTCTGACACAATTGTGTAATTCTAGATCAAGGGAAATTGCATAATCTTAAATTAAGGGTTAAACTTTTTTGCCTTAATGGATCAGGGACAATTATTATTTTAATTACATATTTACTTTTGAACTTATTCGTTCATAACAAAAACTTATAACAGTTAAAATTAGTCAAATTGCTTTGGTATGTGTGAATCCTTGCGGTATTGCAGGCTCACATTGCATCAATATAAGTAATTTGATTGTAATCTCATTATATTTAGAATTTACGTCAGTTCTACATACATAAAGACAAAATTTACATCGATTGGGGCTTGTATCTCGATAGCGCAGATGGTTAGGGCGGTAGTCTAGCAAAGTACAGGTCGCAGGTTCAAATCCTACTAGAGGTAAACTTTTTATTTATGTATTTAATAAAATTAATAATAAGTTTTAAAAATGTGTTTATTAATTTTTGAAAAATAAGCTGGGCACTTACATAGTAACCCGTTAGTGTTATACAAACGGTGTTATTTATAGAATAGCTATGTAGTGGTATATGGTAGTATACTGATGCGAGATCTAATGGTACAAAGAACTTGTGACCTCTTAATTTGTCTGTCTGATCATCAGTTACAGGGAGCGGAAATTTTTGCTTTTTTTACAGGAACTATTGGGCTAGTATATACACTCCCCGTCTGCATTATTATTTCATTACCTAAATTTTCTGTTATAATCCTTTAAGTATATCCTTTTCGTAAGTCGCTAGAGATAATCTCTCCAAGATCTCTTCTTCTCTTTCCGCCATATATAATATGATAATATAAAAAGGCGAATAGCAGTCAATCCGTATCAAAAGATTTCCGCTTATATCGAGGGTATTAGTTACAAAATACCACTGGTTATAGAAACAAGTGCCCCCTAAATGTACATGAGTTTCCGATACGAGGTAAATTGCTAATAAATGTTCTGGTGTCATTCAGCGTTGTATAAAAGTTGTAACCCTATATCAACGTGACGAGGTGAAGTAATTGAGATAGCTTGTACTCACAGTTCATAACCAATACAGACAACAAGTATATGTTATCTGTGATACAGCTTTGTAGTGAGCACTTAGAAAGTACGAGGGTTCTTTGCGGTTCCACAGAACCCGGGACCTAGTTAGACTACTAAGAAAGGCCACGAACGGACTGATATCTCAGAGCGGCCCAAATTGAATAATACTTATAAAATTAATTTGTTTTACGTAGGTGTTTTGAGTGAACAGTAACATTTAACTTGCATAACTACGCACAATTAGCCTATTTGAGCGTGTTAATTCGTAAAACACACAAATTAATTAACTGTACTGCTAAATAGAAACTACAGTTTAGAAAGGATTGTTCTTTGTTGTCAACAATCTTGTCATGTTTTCGCTTTCATGTGATAATTTTATCTACAATTAAATCAAAATTTATTACAACCAAATGCTCTCATTGACACGTTAACTGCCGGTAATGTTATGACAGAGGAATAACATGGGTGCCAAATAGATTATTTGGAGTTTCGTTTGCGGAACACAAACAAATTCTTTTTTTTGTAATATAGGCACATCAAATATAATATTTATGTTAAAAAATATGTACGACGACCGGCTGCGTTTGGCTCGATACAAATGTGATTTCAATTTTTATGCCATACGACGGCTGGCGGTCGTACAGGTTAAAACTTGTCTTCTAACTTTAAATTGCAATACATACAGATCGCATTGTTATCTCAGTACGTTTTTAACCACTTTACTGAACGGGCGCTGCAGTAAATTCTTTCAGTATTTACAAGGACGTTACTAAAGCGCAAATCACTATAATAGAAATAGAAAAACTGGTTGAAGGGCTACTTGGATTGGGAAAACAAGAAAGATTCCAAAGTAAATCAACTCGATTAACACAGAAGCATAAGCTCGTAGAAAATAGAGAACCTGACGAGAGAAATCGTAAGATTAAAAAAAGATGTACGCCGTGTTATGCCAAAAATTATGCCAGTTTAGGTATCAGAAAAGCAGATTTGGCCAGTGTCACGAGCAGAGGTTCAACTTTGTGTTCCGGCTATCCCGGCAACCGTATATGTGTGCTAACTGTTTTGTTTCGACACATTAATAACGTTAGTTTTTCGTTTGAAATGTAAAATAAATTTTTGTAAACCTAAACACGCTTTTTTATTACCTATCAAAATAAATTGTTATTTACATTGAGAAAAAATTATATGAAAATAATTTTAATACCTTTTAAAACAAAAAAATATGTGTGCTTAAATCACAATGCTAAAATAATGTGCCAAACGACGACACACCGTCGTATGAAATCCCGATTATAAATAAGTTCCATGCCGCTACAAATCTCTATTTAAAAGCAGAGAAAATAACGACGATCGGCTGTCGTACGACAAAAAAGATCATCCTGACGTACTACCGCAGGCGCGTCGTATGGCAGTTAACGTGTTAATATAAATGCCTTCAAATGTTGCCTGATTGTCGTTTCGGAAATCTGTTCTTTATTATTTTATGTTTAGAACTACTTATTTCACAACTAGCAGAAGAAATTGATAATGTAAGCTGATATATGAAGGCAAAAATAACTTTTATGCGCACTTGAATATAAATTGTATTTCATTAAGAATCTGTAACCACAGAAAGCACGGACTTGCAGTGACCATGTTAACCATAATTCACATTAAATTTTTCAGGGATGGTCTTTTAGTAAAAATGACATGACCTCTGTATTAAATTGTGTCAAACCGTTACACGTGGGTCAATGGCGTATGTAGGGGAGGGAAAATGGTGTAGTTGCCTCGACCAGGCTAACAAATATATCAAATGGTAATACAAAAGTACTCTCGCTATGTCTTAACCATCTGTACGTTCGTTCGACTGCTCGTCCCTTAATTATTTTAAACGAAATTCTGAAAGATATCAAAATGTGGTTTTTATTTTAAATTTCCTACACATAAAGACAAAAAGAGAAACATAAAATTTTCCAATATCTTTGCGTACCTCGTAAAAAATCAAATTATACTTATAGACCGTATGGTGCGGACACAACGTCGTATGCCTGCTTGCTCACAATGTAGACTTATAGTTTTCACTAAATGGTAACTTATAAAAAAACTCTTACAACATTAGGAGAGGGCAACAGTGAAAGATACCAATGTTGGTGATAATCTGTATTTCTGAACCACATGTTCTAGAGATACGACAAAATAGAATCCCTGGTTGACCAACAGCTAAATATAGTGGTTTATGAGCGTTGATCAGCGTTGTAGCTGAATGGGGCTGGGATCGCGGCAAAATTAATTTCCTCCAGAACCAAAAGCTAAATGCCGTGTTCCATGAGCTATTGTTAGCATATAAGCCAAATATTGTCCAAAACCTCTATTTATATACCAATTTCATTGGGGTCATATCCAAATAAATATCCACCATAATCAAGAGCTAAATTCTACAACCCATAGGTGTTGGTCGTTATTTGGATGAATTTCGCCTAGTATCTATGTACATAGACCAATTTCGCCCAATTTGGTTTTGGTTGGTATTTCCCTGAGCGCTCTGGCTGATTTGAAGGCAGTGCATATCTTGTATTTGCTTCCTATCCTTCGTATTTTGTCTGAGATACCTTGTATATATGATATCGGTGTATATTTAGGTTTTTTTTTCGGTTACCTTTTCCCTGTTTAGGTTAAGTGTTAGATCGGGGTAGCCATTTTCTTTGGGTATTTTAGCGATATTTTCTTTTTCTTTGTTTAGGTCCGCTTGTTTTGAGCATATTGTTTTCGCTCTATCATACAAGCATTTTGCCACGCCTAACTACCAAAGGTGTGTTATGTGCCACAAGAGATTTCGTCAGTGTTTGGGCTAGATGTTGCCCAAAACCTATACTTATACACCGATTTCGTTGTGGTCGATATAAAATAAATTCCATATAAATTTTGTAACCCATGAGTGTTTGCAAGCTTTGGGGCCAATGATTATCCAAAATCTATACTTATACACCAATGTCGTAGTCATGCAATAGATTACCTCACGGCTAAGAGCTAAATTTTTTAACCCATGAGTGTTGGTCAGCATTTGAGCTGAATATTACTCAAAACCTTTGTAGATAGAGCAACTTCGTTAAGGACGCGGCAAACTGGAATTTCATTCGTGAGCGCTTAAGCCGCATTGTGCGATACACCAATTTCCTTAGGGTTGTGTCAAATGGAGTGCCTGAATAACAAACAGCTAGGTGCAGCGCCCTTGAGTGTTTGTCAGCATTTGAGCGGAATAAAGTATTAAACAAAGTGGAGTTTTAGGAAAGTTGCAAAGGGCAAAAACTCGTTTTACTTGTTTTATTAAAGTACTCATTAAAATACTATAAGAGGATTTTAAACAAATCTGATTGCCTAATAGGACATTAGAGAGTCTCTTTTTAATAACCTATAAGACGAGTATAAGACGGCGTTAGTCAGTCCAAAAATGGCCACTTTTTTTATTTTCTATTACGGGTCTCTGTCCTTTTACCTATACGTGTGCGGCCGCCCGTCCGTTCGCCTGCCTCTCCCTGTAATTATTTTTAGACGGTTTAAGATAACACAACTCACTTTATTAGACTTTGGCCATTCTTTTATTTGTAAATTTATTCATATGGCCGCTTAATCAAGATAAAAACAGAACCTTTGTTTGGAAATGTAATTACGTTTTTGGTAAATATACATACACTAACACACACGCACACGCACACGACGACACGCACACCACAGCACACGCACACGCACACGCACACGCACACGCACACGCAACGCAACGCACACGCACACGCACACACACGCACACACACGCACACGCACACACACGCACGCACACGCACACGTACACGCACACGTACAAGCACACTCACACGCACGCACACTGCTGTGCACACAAGACCACACCCCACACGCGGACACAGGGACACACGTACGCTGTACGTACACACCAAAGAAAACGAAGCTAAAACAAACAAATAAGAAAACAAAGAAACAAAGAATTAAGTAAACACCCAAACATAAAAACCCAATCAACTAGCCAGCAAACCAACCTTCAAATGCTTAAAGAAACATACAAATGAACAAACCTATGAACAGAAATAAACCAATCAAAATAGCCAAAACACAACAAAACACCGAAGTTTTAACAAAAAAAAAAATTATACAATCACCCAACAAATGCAAGCAAAACACCCAAATGTCCAAAATAATCCTATAATCACCTTAACCTAAAATTTGTATTTTTTGTGTGTAAATGACTGTGTTTAGTGACGTTTATTTTATTTTAAAGGTATTTAAAGTAACAATTATAACACTTTTCTTAATTCAGTATTAATGGACGTGAGCTAACTATATTTTATTCGCACTTGATTGAATGAATAACGAAATAATAATCTTAATCCGATATTTAGATTTTAAGAGCCAAGCTGTTGTCTTATATTATTAAAATTTATTTAATACTTTTCTTTAAAAATTTGAACTCCTCACTCTTCCTATAATCACGTTAATTTAAAATTTGTATTTTTCTGTATGTAAATGACTATTTAGTAACGCTTATTTGTCAATCGCAAAATTTGAATTCACCTGAGCCTTGAGATTTCATTTTCTTAATTGTAGTTTTTCCTACATCAGTGGTTGGAAATTTCTCCCTTTTACTTTTGCGTATATTATTATATTAGTTTCAATTTTTTATTGTTAACAAGGTTTTTTCTTGGATGAATTGAATGTTTGTGTTTCTTAACGTAAGTACTCAGCAACGATAAAAACTCTTCTCGTATTATAGTTACCTTCACATAGACCCTTAAATACCTAAAATAAAAGGGTTGTTTTAATAACTTTTTAATTAATTAAGACTAGTAAAGTAATGCAATGTTTCTAACTTTGAAAGTATTTACTATTGGGGAAGTTTTAATGCTAACTGTAACGCACAAAAGTGAAAAATATTTGAAGACCTTTTATGCAGTATCAATGGACGTGACCTATCTTGGAATTCTATTAAACACATAATATAATATGTATGTTACAGTTTGCGTTTTAGATGACCATTATTTATAAGGTAGTGTATTTTTATACCCTTACACATTATTCACCCTTGATTAAGTATCAGATACATAATTATTCTAATCAGGTATTGTGATTTTGAGATCCAAGCAGTAGCCTTATGTTATTATACTTTATTTAATATTGTCAAAGCCATTTCATACTTTCATTCAAAGATTTGAACGTCTCGCCTAATTTTAGATTTCTAGAAAAACTCATTTCAAATATTTCTCATGTCTCACGTTCTATTATTTAAATTGGTTTAATTCAATTAGCTTTATATAACGTAGTAATTAAAATACTGTTAATTGAACGTATTAAGAAATCAAAACAGTCCGTTCGGGATTTTGTTAATTAAAACAAACATTATATTTTCGCAGTCTTGTTGGTTTTGTGTATTATACTAGAACATTTGTATCAAATTAAAATCGTTGATCTCATTATGTTACTTTATTGTACATTTATGTATTTATTATTGATTTAGAATTATTTTAGTGTGTATTTTTATATCTGCTTTTGAATAGAAAAACTCATAAAGGCGGCGAAAGAAGTGTTAAAGCAAAAAAAGTTTGACTATGTGCAAGGATTTTCAATAAAACACTTCTTCATTATACTTATTGTTCAATAAAATAAAAATCTGAAAATTACAAGCACACAAAGCTATAATTAATTTATGTGATTTATCATTTCTCTTTATTAGAATCTACTTGAATAACAATTCCTAATTAAAAATCATTCGAAAGAAAATTATTTTTACTATTTGTCATGATGTAATATCGTTTTTTACAAGCTAATTCAAAACAAAGCAAGTTATTTAGTATGCAAATAAATACATAAGCACAGGCGCGCACACACACGCACACACGCACACACACACGCACACACACACACACACAAACACACACACACACACGCACGCACACAGCACGCACGCACGCTCGCAGCACCACGCACACGCACGCACGCACGCACGCACCCACACCCACACCCACACCCACACCCACACCCACACCCACACACCACACACCACACCACACCACACACCACACCCACACCCACACACACCCACACCACACACACACACACACACAGCACCGCATACACATTCACATACACATAGTCAAATCCATGCAAATCGCTGTTAGAAAATCCTATTACACTAGAAGATTTCAATAATGCTTCATTCTCGCTGAATAGGCGAAGTGCACCTGGAATAGGCGGGTTGACTATTAACTTCTATATCGGTTTTGGGACAAGGTTAGTTATGTTTACACGAAGTAGCAACTGCATCTTTGAAATTAAGCAAAATGACGTCATCAATCGCCAGGGCGGTAATTAACCTTATTCCGATAAAAGGCCAGTGTCAATTTTAACAACAGATTCGAAAATCTTAGCAAAGGTCTTGTCCAAAAAACTTTCTTTAGTAATTAATACTATCATCGACCCAGATATGAGTTACAGCGTTCCCGGGAGAACTATTTACGATTCTCTTCACCTACATAGAATGCCTTTTTTCATGTTTTATAATAGCATCTTCTAACTGTAGCATCTAAAACATTCTTCAGCATTTGAGGAGTAATACTAGCAATCGCTTCGAGAACTCATCTTTGTAAAATTTCTTCGTTTTCAATATCGTTTCCATAAATATAATTTTTAATGTATTCCCAAAGAAAAAAATCGAAAGGTTTTATATCTGGAGCACGGGCTGGTCACAGTACATTTGCATGAGTGGCAATACATCTTTCTGGAAATCGAACTGACAGGTAATTTCTGACAACTCTGGAATTATGTGCTGGTGCACCGTCCTGCATAAACCAACAACCTTCAACTTCTTGGAAAGGCAAATCATTCAAAGCTATCTCTAATTCATTTTGGAGTAAAATTTGGTATCGTTCAGAATTTAAGGACTCGTGGTAAATGAAAGGACCTATAATTCGAGTACCGAATATAGCAGCCCACATATTAAATCCGAAACGGTCTTGGTGTTTGGCCGTTTCGTACAGACGTGGATTTACTCTTGCCCAATAATGAGCATTTCTAGGATTAAAAATTCCACTATTATTAACCATACTTTCATCGGACCATATTATTTTATTCGGAAAATATTCATTGTCTTGAGATTGACGTGTATACCATTCGCAAAATATTCGACGTCTTTCTGGGTCACCTGGTCGACGTCCTTGGCAAATTCTAAATTTATATGGATGTACTTTCTCCTTCTTTTGAACATAATGAGCTGTGGAATGGGCTATGCCAGTTGCCTCTTCAATTTTCCTAGTAGAAACCTCTGGATTTTCCGTTACAGCTAATAAAACAGTATTGACTTTTTCTTCATTGAAAGGTTTTTTGCGAGATTTCACAGGTTTTATGAACGCACCATATTCTTTTAAATTATCTGCTAATGTGCGAAAAGTTCTTTTGTGAGGTTGACGCCTTTCTGGATATTTGTTTAAATAGATTATTTCGGCTTCAGAACAATTACGTTGACACAAAATGTAACACGTCAGTATATCGAATTTTTCATTATTTGAAAAATGTACTCCTACCATATTGTTTTTAGGTAAACACAAAATGTAATTAACTCAAAGACCACCAAACAAACGCAATACGGACAGCAATCAATTATGACAGGTAGGTAAACAAAATGCAAAGCCAACTTATTTTTATCAAATGCATCAGTACGACGGCAGATGTATTTTAACTGTTTAATTAATAGTATTTTCACTAAATACATACTTGTGAATTATTTTATTCGTAACAGCGTTAGAAAATAATAATTTTACAGTTCTTTAATGTTTTTAGTATTAGTATTAATACAGTGGCCGGGTTCAGGTAAATGTGCAACTATAAATGGCATGTTCTACTATTCAGGAAACGATGACGTAACCCATAGATATGGTGTTGGCATTATAGTAGAAAAAGGATTTAACAGATCAGTAGTAAGTTTTAGCCCATATTCTGACCGAATTATAGCGATACAGATTGAATCGAATAAAGGAAAAATTAATATAGTCCAAGCGTATGCACCGACAGCGGACAAACAAGATGAAGAAATTGAAGAGTTCTATGAACAACTGGAAAATGTTTTAAAATCTATCAAAAAAGAAGAGGTCACCATAATAATGAGAGATTTCAACGCTAAAGTTGGAAAAATTAAAACTGAAGGATGTACCGGTGAATATGGATTGGGCCAGCGAAATGAGCGAGGAGAACGATTGATAGAATTCTGTCAGAACGAAGACTTGGTAATAATGAATACGATGTTCAAATTGCCAAACCGTAGGTTGTACACATGGAGATCACCTATGGATAATAATCTAAATATAGTCAGGAATCCAATAGACTATATTATAATCAGAAGTAGATTCAAAAACTCTATTACATCAACGAAAACATACCCCGGAACGGACATAGGGTCAGGAACGGATTGGGAACAAGGGAAGCTCTGTTTGGTATAAGTGTACTGATGCAAAGGTGTCTAGATGTAAATCAAGATCTTTATGTGTGCTTTATAGACTTTGAAAAGGCGTTTGATAACGTCCGACACGAAAAGTTATAGGAAATTCTCAAAAGTAAAAATATTGACAGTCGAGACATTAACATAATATCAAAATTGTACTGGAACCAAACAGTAAAAGTCAAGGTTGAGAGTGAACTGACAGAAGAGATTAAAATCTGCCGAGGAGTGCGACAGGGTTGTGTTCTCTCTCCCGCTTTAATGGAACAAAATGTTGGAATTACCATTAACGGAGAAATTATTAATAATATTCGTTACGCTGACGATACACTTCTAGTGGCAGACAATATAATAGACTTACAGCACTTACTTGAAAACGTAAATACCTATAGTAACGACTATGGTCTGAAATTAAATCTTAAAAAGACGAAGTTAATGGTAGTTTCAAAGAAGACTAACGTTCACGCTAATTTGATAATCGGTAATACACAAATTGAAAGAGTCACATCATACAAATATCTAGGAGCATGGATTACCGAAATAAACGAACAAACTAATGAAATTAAAGCAAGAATAGAAATAGCCAGACAAGCGTTTATCAAAATGAAAAAGTTTCTATGCTGCCGAGACATTAACTTAAACTTGAGAATACGTATGTTACGATGCTATGTTTTCTCCACGTTATTATACGGTATGGAAGCATGGACATTAAAACAGAAAAACATTAAAAACATTGAAGCTTTTGAGATGTGGTGCTATAGGAGAATGTGGAAAATATCATGGACAGAAAGGATGACAAATAGAGATGTATTGCTAAAATGGGAAAGAATGCGAAATAAAAAAACTGTAAAAAGAAAAATTAGAATATCTGGGACATATAATGAGGGGCCAAAATGTATCACTACTGAGGCTTATAGTCCAGGGAAAATCAAAGGAAAAGAAGTGTAGGACGGAGAAGAATTTCCTGGCTGCGAAACTTAAGGGAATGATATAGCTGCAGTTCAGGGGCTGTTCAGAGCTGCGATCAGCAAGATAAAAATAGCAATGATGATTTCCAACCTCCGATAGGAGACGGAACTGGAAGAAGAAGAAGTATTAGTTTTAGCTGTACGTTTTCGATCTTTACATTGAATATGAATTTTCTCATCCGAAACGTATCAAAAATATAAAGTGTGATATATCGTTGAATTCAGAATCAAGGAGAATTTAAATATCGGAAAAATAATTTTTTCGTGTATTTAAAAAAATAAAGTTGATGATGGTTGCTAACAAACGAAACGTTGTATCAAAAATTGAATAACACCATTAAGTAGAGCTAGAAAAGTGGCAATAAAAATGTGCTCTTCTTTTCTTGATAGCTCTTCAAATAAGGTCAGAAAAAAATAAAAACGAAAATAAAAAAATTCAATTTCTTTCAAATATCTCAAAAACTAAAAGAGATATTCGACTTCTACAAAGACCATAAATACATCCTCTCAAATGCGTAACTTTTGTTCCATTTAACCGACCTTCCATCTCTTACCGTTTCCGAGATCCCCATAGCGGGCATCCTTATCTTGGACACGGTGTATATGCCCAAAAAGGTTTTGGATCAGTGTGAAGCATTTCTTCAGTATCAGAAACATATTCTTTGTGTAACTGTAATATTTGACTTTTTGTTAAAGATCTTAAGCGTTTAAATAAATAGAAGTGCGGGAGCTTAGTAGTTTTATTATGCACTTTAAACTTATTTTATATTTCGTCGAAGATCCGGGGTAAACCATGATGGAAATCGAGAATTTTTACTAAATTGCTTGTAAATTGGCACGCTGATGTTAAAAACTGAATATTGAATAAAACTCATTGCATGCAGTATTGACATCACTGAGGGTGTATAAATAATTCCAAGCAATGTTAAGCAAATCATTGTATAAATTAAGAAAGTTTGCTTTTTTAAAGTTATATATCTTCGATTTACAACATGATGCAAAATTGGTCCAAGTCGCGATATTTGTATTAATATCAAATTCAAGTGCGGGATTGTGGCAATCTTCTTTTAATATTATACAATCACTTTTAGCAACTGCAGGTTCAGTGTTACTGATTATTAAATCTAAAATCCTATTAGTAATTTTCTTGAATTGATTGCAGCTTAGATAATCTATAAATCTAATGTGATCCATTACTGCTATCAGTACTCCACCATCCCTGGAAACATTAAGTTCATCAAACTGTCGATAACAACGTAAAACTGTATAGTTAACAGGAAATAATTCGTAACTATTTATGTTTGGATTAAGCCACGTTTCTGCTAAACATATAATGTGAAAAGCAGAAATGGAGATTTCTTGAAAAAAAGAAGAAATCTTCGTGTTAAGACCGCGCACATTTTGGTAATAAAATCGAATCTCCATGGATTTATTTAGTTTTTTTGGTTATTGATAGAGATAATTTGCGTTACTCTTTGAATGTATTGGATAAACAATGCGACACTTATCACACACGCATAATAGGTCTTTATCAAAGTTGATATATATATCGCATCCCCCGCAATTCTTTAATATTGGCATAATACTAATTTTTAATTTACAAATTGCACTAAACAGACTAATTTTAAAACAAACTAAGAAAGCGCTACAGAACACGTGTTCACTCTTCTAATACTCTTCTATTATTTAGAAGAATCAATGAATCAAAGAATCAGAAGATCAATGAACTTTGATTCTAAGAATTGCTTGCAGGTCAATAAACTTTGACCTTGAAAATTTTATTTTTAGATTTATAAAGAATTGTAATATAATAACTGTGAAAATTCTATTTTTAGATTTAAATTTTGACCTTGAAGAGATTGAAATTTAAATTTACCTCCAAAAGTTTGTCCAATTCTGAGCTTAGATTTATCACCGCCAGAGGGCGAGTAACCTTGAAGTGAGGCAGAATCGAGCCTATATCACTACTTCTAGTAGCGAGTTTTAGCGAACGATGATTCGCTCTAATGAACGCTGCAGCATTAAGAATGCGATCTAATAACGCATCCCTTGTGTCCACTTTCGAAGCATAAACCAACGATTTCATACATCTCCAAAGACAAAAATCTCGAGGAGTGAGATCCGCTGATCTCGGTGGCCTAGGATACGATCCGCCTTTGCCGAACCAGCGATCGCCGAAATGGGTATTCAGAAAATGTTTAACATTATTTGAAAATGAGGAGGCGCTCCATCATGTTGGAGGATGGTACGTGGTCGAATATTCAAAGGAACTTCGTCCAATATTTCTCTAAGTGATCTAGAGAATGTAAATAACCATCCGCAGTAAGGCGCCTATCCAATACGAAAGGACCGAACAAACTGATCATTTAGAATGACGCAACCTACGTGAACACTAAACCGTCGTTGAAAATTGTGTTCTTGCGTGGCATGGGGATTTTCCTTGGTCCATCGATGATTATTGTGGCAATTCCATCTCGAGTAAACGAGCCCGTAAATAAAATGCATTTAAGCAATCTTCCGCATCGATTGACAAAATTGAAATCTTAAAGGAAAATCGCCTTCTTGGACATTTTGTACTTGTTGCACATGAAAAGCCCACAAATCTTGTCATTTTAGTGTTCCCCAAACCAATATTTGAGAATTTGAATATACGCCTTGTACTTATCTCTGCATTATTGTCTCCATACATCCAGAACATATTCTTCAAGTTCCAAACCAAACCCGTGCTGTCTTTCAGAAACAATACTTGCTCTGGGAAACATCCTAGTTTGGCCAGCACGTTAAAAATAGTTTGAAACGCTTGCCTGTTAGAAACTCCTCGATGTGGAAAACGATATTGATACTCCTCTAGTACACGCACAGTACTACCATGCAGAAACCATAAACAAACAGCATATTCGTTATAACAAGATTTATGAGGCATTTTGACAATCAAAATGAAATTCCATAATAATAACATTAAAAACGGTTCGATTTATTCAAAGCTTAAATCATTTTCAATTAATTAAGAAATATGTACACAAATTTAGACATTAGTTTAAAAGGAGTCAAAAGTGTACGTATAAATTTGACGTAGACAGTAGGACAGATAGGAGCTATCAATCAAGCAGCCACGTCCAGCTGTACTTTTAAGGAATGCTTCAAAGGATAAATACGTAAACCTTCCTTTATGAGCCAATATATTTGCGTTTTCAGCTCTATTCAAAATTGAGAAGTCTTCCTTTTTAATATCGTGGTCCTAGTCTATTTTGTGTCGAAAAATAGCCGAGTCAGGTATTTTTATTGAACGTTTCTCGAATTGTGGAGTGATTCCCAAGTGCTCAAATCAGTGAACAGCACAGTGACCTTAGGTTTTTTCGACGTACGTAGCATTACAGAGACTACACTGGAATTTGTAAATGACATTCGACGATAAGTCATCAGGAAATGCATCCTTAATTCGAAAATGAGATCCTAATCGTTTAAGAGTAGTGAAGACTATTTGTAAATTTATCTTAGGGAAGGCTTTTTTAATGAATCGTCTTATAACTCGGCGAATGTAAAGACTATGGGGGCCAGTGAAAGAAAGTTTTTTATAAATGGTGTGTTTTCTTTCTTTCTCTTTTTTTAGTGGTGTTGGTATGAATTTTTTTCGGAGAAAACGTCCAATACAATTCTCAATGAGTTCTAAGCAGAAAGCATTCTTTTGAAGTATATTTTTTAATTTTTCAAATCCTACATGAAGAAGTTGGTAGGTTTTTAATGTTATTATAATGGAGTTTCATTTTAAAGTTTATATTTATCATTAAGTGTAATGGAAAACCTTTATCAACATTTTGACAATCTTATAAAATTAGCACAACTTTCAGTTTTTAAGACACTTGCTTGCTATGTGTTTCAAATTGTTATTTGGGACAAGGTTATCAAAGTTAACTAGATTAATCTTTTATTTAAATTGTTATAAGTTTTTGTTATGAACGAATAAGTTGAAAAGTAAATATGTATTTAAAAATTATTATTAATTTTATTAAATACATAAATAAAAAGTTTACCTCGAGTAGGATTTGAACCTACGACCTGTACTTTGCTAGAGTTAAATTTAGTCACGTTGCTTTAGTATGTGTGAATCCTTGCGGTATTGCAGGCTCACATTCCATTAATATAAGTAATTTGATTGTAATCTCATTATATTTAGAATTTAGATCATTTCTACATACATAAAGATACATACAGATGGTTTGCGCGGTACTCTAGCAAAGTACAAGTCGTAGTTCAAATCCTACTCGAGGTAAACTTTTATTTATGTATTTAATAAAATTAATAATAATTTTTAACTTTTTATTTGTTTTCTTTTTTTACTTTTGTAATAAATCTTACTTCAGTTTTTACATTACAATTAGTCAAAGTATCTCTGAAACAAACAAAAATCGAACTAGAACATATGAGTTTATTTTGCTTATTTTGGCCTCATGGACATGCCCTTAAATTATTTCCATTTCCTCCCGAATTATCCTGTAGAGAATAAATAAGTAAAAATAAAAAGCACTCGAAGAATCGTTTGATCCAGAGCAGTCTATAGCAACCGGGCTACATTGGATACTTCGGCCGCTTTCAAAAGGAAAGCAGTTGTCACTACTACGGCACACAGCTGCATGAAGGAAGCGATTAAGAGTTCACCAGGATTAGAAAACTGTGGAGCCGCAGTGTAAAAAGAGCCCAGAAACAGAACACATCAGAGAACCACACACAGGACAAGAGCATCGGAAAATCGACACACTGTGGAAGACCGTATCTAGGACACTGCTACCGCCAACGGTAATGAAGGTAGACGTCGGGATATCAACTGGCGTTCAATGAAAACTATTTTTTATTAATTTTGTATTTGTTTTATTTTAACATTTATTTTCTTCCTTTTTTTATTGGGTTTTCAGCCTACCGTTTCCAACCCCTTAAACTAACACCAATCGTGACGGTTAAGCCCGGTCGCCACCGCGCTACTGTCACGGTTGTGTCTCTAACCCCGCTATCCTTGCTATGACCGAAATAAACTCACAGATAGATACACACTTAACTTCGTAAATACCCTTTCTGGCGATTTTTTAACTTACCCTTCCAGCTTACTCAACTCAGTAATTGTAGGTGACTTTAAGTACCGTGATAGACTCTACACGCAATGGCAAAGAAATCAGGTTATGATCTGCCATATTACAGTTGCCGCTTTTGCGAGCCACGAACACAGAACCCACATTTTTCGACCACCTCGGTACTTCTATAATAGGCAACATCCCCATTTTTGAACCACTACTGATCAGAACTTCATTCTGTCCAGCTTACGGAGCACCTTCGCTACACACTGTGATTCAAGATTCTTATAATGCAGACTCGAATGTGTTGTCTGAACAATATTCCTACACCGAATCTTTTAATTACCCAAGATCTAAAGAAAACCATCAAAGAAGTAACTTATTTACAGAAACCTCAGTCCTAACTGAAAGTCATCGACATATCCCGCAAAACGCTCTCACAGCAAATCGCGAACTGGATCAAAGAGAAAGAACGAATCCATCATCAATTCTTGTGTTTCAAGGATCCAGCTCTCAAGACAAAATACAACCGTCTCAAGGCCTTAACCAGGCGCAAAACAGACACTCTGGAGGCTCCTAGACGAAGGTCACCTCCAAGTTAGATTACCATAATGGGAAACTCTTCTGTCGATAGGCTGACCCGAAGAAACGCAACCCCCGAATCCTATCTCACAGAACCATAAGGCAACATAATCTCAACAGACCAAGGGAAAGCCGACTTGTCCGGTCTTCATATATAATCCATTTTCCTACCCCCTGAATATCCCCCAAAGAATTTGACACCCGGTTCAAGAAACTCCTAGAGAGCCGCCTCCAAGAATTTCACAACCGACATCTTCCCGAAATCCAATTGGACAACGAAGTCCTTCTTTTAAGGAAGCAACTCTGTCCCAGGACAAGACGGCTTGAATCGAAAAATATTAACGCACCTGCCCACTGAGCCCTCCGATTACTGACCAACACCTACAACAAATGTATAACACTCTCCTACCTCATAACGCACTGGAAATCAGCTTCCACCGTCATGAGACTCAAACCGCGCTCAGAAACTACCGCACCTCCTCTTATAGACCTATCTCTCTCTTAAGGTACCTAGGAAAATGCTTTGAGAAAATTCTAATCAAGCGACTTAGAGATTCCTTAGAATCCTACGAAACTCTTCCTAACAGTTAATTCGGCTTCCGTCTATCTGAACATGCCACGATGTTGAAACTGCTTACATAGATCACCAGATCATTTAATAACAAGCAATACTATTTCGTTTTTTCTGGATATTACGCAAGCATTATACAAACATCTAGCCTGCCAGTCTCCTCGACGAAACCAGTAACTGCGATATTTAGTAACCTAAATATCCCAGATCATTTCTCGAAAGTTCCCCTCTCGTATCGACTAATCGGTCAATACGGGTTAAAGTAGGCTACACCTTTTCCGATCCATTTCAAACCACAGCAGACGTGCTGCAAGGTTCTGCTTTAGCCCCCATTCTTTATACCATCTTCGCTTTTAGCATTTCTAAAGTTTCCGCTGCGCAGCTTGCGGATGACACTGATTTCTAGACAGCGCATCGGAACTGCGAAATGTCCATTAAAAGAAACTTGGGTTGCCTTTGTAATATGAAATGAATTTTTTATGAACGAGTTATTTTCTCACTTTCAGGGCCGGCGATAGGCCGGTGCACCCGATGTCCCTGCACCAGGCGCGGCAAATTTTAGGGGCGGCATTTTGACTGCACATTTTTTGAGACATATTTTATTTAGAAATATATGTAAGAAAAAATGCTTGCTCCCAAAGTATACCCATACATAGGTATACTTTGGATACATTGCAGTTGTATAGAATGCATGGCACGTTGAACATTTTTGGTCCAATGTAATAAAAAAAAACGAAATAAAGATATTTGCAAAGGTCATATTAACGTGTTAGCTGTTGTATTATGGACTATTCAAGAAATATATATTATTTCGTTATTGTGAAAATCTCTATCCTTTAAAAAGTATAATTCTTACGTATCTGTCGATTCGTGAAAATCAGACAATAAATATTATAGCGCGCGCAGGATTTTACCAGTTTCGACAGGTTTTTCATATGTTTATTATACAAGCAGAGACGAAGAAAGTTGTTTTATTTATGCAGTTGCTGTGTTTTCTTGAATCAATTCATGCCGGCTAAGAGGTGTTTCTAATTAATGACTAATGACTCAATTAAATCTTCTCATTTTTATTCTTTTAATTTTTCTGAGTGAAGTCAATTTTTCTATTTTCTAAATGACGATTTTTTAAACTTTCATCAAAATTTGAAATTTTCGGTAGCAAATCCTATGTTTACGGACAAAGCAATTTTTTTATTTGTAATGTGTATTGATTGATAAGTGAATTTTGATCTGAAAATATTATTGACGCGTGACAGAATTTGTAACAAGTTAAGTCAGCGCCCACGTAATAACGCGACCGCTATTATTAATTTTTTTTCTTTTAAAAAATATTCAAAATGTAGCTCGTCCTTCACTTTTAAGCTTGTAAATAAATAGATAATCACCTCAAATGAAAAAATTATCTCCTAGAAGTGGGAGTTCTACGCACAGTGTAGAGTATCAGCGTTTTTCATTATGGTTCGCATAATTATGCTATAATTGAAACAGTACCATATCTTTTGTGTTGGGGTGCAAAATAAAGTAACGATTACACACAATTCAGCTACAGGTTTTCACAGTATTTACGGTGATTGAGTATTAAAACAATCTGTTAATAATTTCTTGTATATTTTAGAATGTTAGATGGACGCAAAAAACTTTCTGGTGTACAAAAGAAAAAGGCTCGAAAAGCAATCACAGATTGACAAACAGGCTGGTAGTTTACTGAACTACCTAGGAAATAAGAAAAAAGAGACGAATCTACTCCGAGAACTTCTAACGAAAATACACAACCTGTGGTTAGCTTAGATTCCGATTCAGGATCTTGGCCACTGGTTTGTCGGACGCTGAAAGACGTTTTTTAGTAAAACAGGGGCCACCTAAATAGTTGAAGGACTAAGTATCCAGTTGATAACATCAGTCGAAAATTCAGTTTGCACTATTATAGGAAATCAATGAAAAACAGAGGAAAAGTACTGCGCAACTGGTTAACCTATTCCATGATAAAAAACTGTGTATATAATTTTCACTGTAAACTTTTTAGTTGCTCTTTTAGTTCTCATTCGACTGAAGGATTTACACGTTTGAGGCACGTCAATGACACTTTACAAAAAACATGAGTCATCAAAAAGTCACATTCAATGCCAAACGTCTTGGATGGAATTTGGTCAGCGATTATAACCTTCTAACACTATTAACGATGAGTCACAAAGGCTTATTGCTACAAAAACAAATTATTGGCATGAGGTGCTTCTACGTATTGTATCAACAATTAAAATGCTTAGGGGTACCAGTGACAAAGTTTATGTTTTTAATAATGCAATTTTTTTACAAATTATTCAACTACTAGCTCAATTTGATCGAATAATGGAAGAGCATGTTTACAGAGGGCTTAAAAATAGGAAGCTAAAGTTCACAATATTATAGAAGATGTCCAAGACGAACTTATGTATCCTTTACATTCACATATTAAATTACATATTATTGACGAAATTAAGCAATCCAAATACTACTCCATTATTTTATTTTAATTGTACTCCTGATTATAGAGCAAATGGGATTTTTATTTAGATAAGGATCTATTGACAAATCTAATCCCAATGATATTATCATTAAGATTAAGAGATCTACAGGACAAAAACTTGCAAAGGTAATAATTGAAAACTTGCAAAATTTGGGGTTAAATTTGCAGGATATGAGAGGCCAACGACGACGGAGCCAGTGTGAAAGGTGATAAATCAGAGGTAAAATCTAGAATAAGGGCGATAAATCCATGATCGTTTTATTTTCCATGTAGTAACCACTCATTAAATTTAGTCGTCTCTGATATCGCAAATGCGTTCTTAGAAGCCACCGAGCTGGTAGCGTAGTGGTGACACGATCTGCTTAGCATTCGGGAGGTAATGAGTTCGTTTCCGTTACCGTCTACCTTGCATGAGGTTTTCAGGGGTTTCCTCATACACATGTAGCGGCATGGTCACTGCGTATATGCACACCATGTGCGGCTGCTTAGGAGAATGCTGGTATTTCTCAGAACCCTAACTGTTCCTTCCGATCCTATCCTGACCATACCCATCCTTAATCTCACCATAAATATATACGTAATGTATGTATGTATGCTGAATCCATGATTGTGGCTGAAGGAGCTCGAAAGCTCGAGCAGCCGCCTTTCTTGAAGGAATGACATACGTGGGTTTTCCTTTTCCTTCTTAGAAGCCGCAATTTTTTTTGATACACTTCAAGAAATGTACTTGTTTTTTGCTTCGTTAACCTTGTGATGGGCTATATTACTAGAATATGTTAAGGGACTAACTCTAAAATCACTTAATGATACACGTTGGGAAAGTCGAGTAGAAGCACTAAAATCCTTAAGGTATCAATTGGGAAGTATTTATAACGATACTGAAATTGACACGTCTATAAGAGATCAGGCTTCTGGCCTGTTGCACTTCATTAAACAATTTTAGCTTCTATGTTCCATTGTAATTTGGTATAAAATCTTAAATTGTGTCAAGCCGAACAAGCTACTACAGACCAAAGACTATGATTTATCTTCTTCTATCGAGCTAATAAAAAATTGTACAATTTTTTTTCAGAATCTGCGTTCGAATGAGGCTCTTAATAAAATGCTGTGATGCAAAGGAACTTGCCGAAGTTATTGACATCCCAGCTGATTTCGAGTTAACACAACCACCTCACAGAGTTCGACGAAAAACTTTCTTTACGAAGCGTGCGTCGCAGATCCCAAATTAAAATTTGAAATAGATCAGGCCATTAATGTTTTAGCATTCATATTTGATTTGATGAATACTTACAGCAATAATTTTCGTTTGTGCAACATACATGAAAAATGTACCTTAAAACGAGTTAATTAAATATTGTAAGGACTTGGAAATACTATTGACTGATGGAGAGTCGGAAATGTAAACGCACTTTAGCTTAGTAGATGAATTATAATTCCATTGTAGGGTTTGTAAATCCAAAACAAAATTCTATTCAGGTATTGAAACTTATCACTACTTTAGATGTTGCTCCTAACCCCAGTATTGCCTTAAGAATCTTCTTGACCTTGCCAGTACATGTGGAGAAAGGAGATTTTCTAAATTGAAAATAATTAAAAATTTCTTACGTTCCACAACCACTCAAAACTGTTTGGCTACATTAGTTATAGAACATTAATTAGCAGAGAAAATTAATCTTAAAAATATTATTCAGAAGTTTGCTGAATTAAAAGTAAGCCAAAACACTTAGTTTTTTTATGTAGTTTGTGTAATATATGTTACGTTCTTTAATAGATATATGTTACTCACTCATTATATCTACTATTATCTTATAGTAGTTTTATTACTGTACGTGTACAATGTAAACAATGCTCAGTACCTAAATATACAAAATTTAGTTATCCTGTGCTTAGCTCATTCTTGGTAACTTTTATTGTGGGGAGGGGAGCGGCATGTCACGTTTTTCCACCGGGGGGCAAAACTGCTGGCGCCGGATCTGAATTAATTTTCTTTATGCATCCGTCGCGTCATTTATCTTATTTAAAACATACATGTTTAGCATACTAAAAACGTTATCGTGCTCTATACAAATAAGCTTGAGTAAGATTATCTTTATATATAATAATATTTAAAGTAGAGTAATAGAGAGTTCAGTAACAAACTTTATCCATACAATATCGAATAGATCCTTTTTTACTTCAATAGGCCAAAATTTATTTTTCCACCCACATTCTGTATCTTGGAAAACAACATTTATGGACAAATGGCGCTTTAGATGTACACATTAAAAATTAATGCAATGTACCGGGTGGCCAGCTAAGAACGGCTGTCGGCCATATCTCAGGAATGGATTATAGGACAGGTTCGGGAAAAAAAATTTTATAACAAAAGGGGCCTCGAGCACCGCCTGGAAATTATTTTCAGAATTGTAGGTCCACCGCTAGAGGGCATATTTGACAGTTAAAATTTTGAAAAGCAAATTTTTTCAAAATTTACTCAATTAAGGGGCATATTAAATATTATAATCAGATTCCTCGACAAATTCTGCATATTTTTATTTGACAAGTTTTAGTCTCTTCAAATAAGGGGCGGGGGAGAGTGGGAGCCTTGTTATGTAAAAACGCCTTTAATTCAGGTTCTGCTTGACCGATTTTAATAAACTTGATGTTGTTTGAAAGAGCTTTTGTTAAACAATAGAAAATTTGTAAATTTGAAGCAATCTGATTAATAACATAAATGCTAGAGGCGCTGTTTAATATTTTTTAACTATTGTGTTTTCTCTTTACAATTTTAAATGGAAGCATAAAAATTTAAGTAGGTCTTTAAAAAGTAGACTAAATTAGTAATAAAACAGTGAAAACTGCAAGTCGATATCTTTTTCCTATCCTGAGATATCGTAAGAAACAGGTAAATGGCGGAATTGTTCTTCCAACGTCTAGTAGGCTAGTTCGCGTTAACGGAAATTATTAAATTTAGCCTGGATGAAAAGATCTAACATTGGTATGCAGTAATTTAAACTGTTATCATACTAATGTTATGGTTGCCGCTAGATTACCTAAATGTAATGCTGTCTCTACTAACAATGAGAATAAATTATAAAATAATAATGTGATACATCTTACATTTTTTTAATTATATAAGAATGTTATATTTGTTTTCAAGCGATGTGTTAGTAAATCAAAAGCATAAAATATCAATAAAAACCGATATTTGCCCAGCAGCAACAAATACAGTTTAAAATGTGAATTACGATTTACTGATAACAACACAATTAGTAAAGAGGGCCATGTAAGATATAAAATAAATTCCCTGTTGAAAACAAGCAAGCTATGATTTTCACCCATATGTCAAAAATTATTCTTCGTGTTGCATTTAATAGACTTTCTTTATCTTTTCGTACCAAAATGATTCTTACAAATGAAGAAGCATTTGATATGTCGGCAGTTTATTTTGAATGTATGCTGCTAGAGTGTATGCACTGCAGTACTCAAACAGACGGCATCACAGCAGAACAGTTTTTCTCCGACTCGCACACCGTGTGCGTACTACTGGAAATGTGAATCTTTCTGACTACCGAAGACAACGCAGAAGTAGAACAGATGAAAATGTTGTTGATGTTTTAGCTTATATAAATGTTAACCCTCATTCAAACACCAGAGCTATAGACTTGGGTATATGTCGAACCACCGTCCAAAATATTTTAAGAGAACACAGTTGGCTACTTATTTATTAATGCATGTTTTATTCGGTATTATAATGATAAAAATGTTTTAATTTTTTTCCAGTTTCAATAAAACAACAAATTATTTAATGAAATTATCTTATGCTATGTGAATAGATTTTAACTAACAACATGATAATTAAGTGAGGCAAAGTAAAATAAATTTGGTGACAAATTTAAATGGCGGCCATATTGCAGAGGTCTAATTACTCGTGAAATGCACTATACCAATAATAAAAAATAATGAGAGGCCGGGCGAAAAAAATTCGTAATAACATTACGAGAGTTAATGCATTTAAAGTCCTTTTTCGTTTACTAATAACGAAGGACTTCAATGTGTCTTATTGATCTAATTACTTTATAATATATACTATTTTAGATTGCACCCATATCACACGGTCCTACACCATAGTTTGAATGCTCAAGATTTCGATACCAGGTTGGATTTTTGCAACTGGCTCTCAAATATGATACACGACGATCCTGAAATACTTTCACGAACTATGTGGAGAGATGAGGCTACTTTTCATAGTGATGGTAGTGTAAATCGACATAATATGCACTACTGGTTTGAAACGAATCCCCACTGGATGCAGGAGGTCCAACATCAGGGTCGTTGGTCTGTAAATGTGTGGTGCGGAATTCTAGGTGGAGAAATAATTAGGCCTTTTTTTTAATGAGACTGTTAATGGAGAAAGATATTTAGATTTTTTAAGCAACGAATTTTCACTTCTTTTAGAAGACATACCCTTGGCCATTCGTCGTGACATGTTCTTGCAACATGATGGGTGCCCGGCACATTATTCTAGAGATGTTCGGAATTTCTTAGATCAATCATACCCTGAAAGGTGGATAGGGCGTGGAAGTTTATTTATTTGGCCACCAAGGTCTCCAGACCTAACTTGTTTAGATTTTTATTTATGGGGGCGAATAAAAGATCTTGTTTATGCCGATAGACCCACAACAAGAGCTGACATGATTGAAAGAATACGACAGACAATACGAAGTATTTCAAGGGCAGAAATTGAAACTGCTGTTCTCTCCACCCGTCAGCGATTGATTTCATGCATTGAAAATGATGGACGACATTTCGAACATCTAGGGCGACACTAATTACGTTATTATTTATTTAAGGTTTTAATTGTTAGATTTATCACATTATTATTATATAATTTGTTCTCATTGTTAGTAGCGACAGTATTACATTTAGGTAATCTAGCGACAACCATAACATTAGTATGATGACAAACAGCTTAAATTACTGCATACCAATGTAAGATCTTTTCATCGAGGCTAAATTTAATAATTTTCGTTTACGCGAACTAGCCTACTAGACGTTGGAAGAACAATTCCTGCCATTTACCTGTTTCTTACGATATCTCTGGATAGGAAAAAGATATCGACTTGAAGTTTTCACTGTTTTATTACTAATTTAGTCTACTTTTTAAAGACCTACTTAAATTTTTATGCTTCCATTTAAAATTGTAAAGAGAAAACACAATATTAAAAAAATATTAAACAGCGCCCTCTAGCATTTATGTTATTAATCAGATTGCTTCAAATTTACAAATTTTCTATTGTTTAACAAAAGCTCTTTCAAACAACATCAAGTTTATTAAAATCGGTCAAGCAGAACCTGAATTAAAGGCGTTTTTTCGTAACAAGGTTTCCACTCTCCCCCACCCCTTATTTGAAGAGATAGACTAAAACTTGTCAAATAAAAAATATGCAGAATTTGTCGAGGAATCTGATTATAATATTTAATATGACCCTTAATTGAGTAAATTTTGCTTTTTAAAATTTTAACTGTCAAATACGCCTTCTAGCGGTGGACCTACAATTCTGAAAATAATTTTCAGGCGTTTCTCGAGGCTACTTTTGCTATAAAAATTTTTTTCCCGAACCTGTGCTATAATCCATTCCTGAGATATGGCCGACGGCCGTTCTTAGTTGGCCACCCGGTACACAATAAAAAAAATCAAAAGAGTACCCAGATTTTTCCAAATGTTATCTATGTTGCTAGCAATTTCAATTTATATGTAAATAGAAATTATTGAAATAGCTAAAAAACTAGCTTGATTTGATTTAGGCATTAAATGTCTTTACTTGGAACCATTTTCCAAGTTTTCTAATAAATCTGCCTTTTACTAACTTAAATTAGCCTTAACTTTCATGATTATAAGTATATGTGAGAAACAGTTTCATATTAAACATGTCTATGAGATGCGTTAATGGGCGCATCATAATAAAATAGGAGATGGCAAACCTAAGAATGAAATAGCAACCATATTATTATTATAGACAAGACAATGGTTTATCAACAAACTACCGAGCGGTTTAAAAAGAAAGTTACAATACGTAAAACTGATCTAGCAACTCATTTTAAATTTTAACGAAGTTTTCCAAATGACTTTATTTGCTCGTTTCTTAGCTATTTCAGTGTTGTACCTTTTTTTGTGTAAGGAAAACGTATAGCTGAACTCCGCTTGAAAAAACCTATTATCAAAGTAGTTAGCTTTCGTGTTTGAATAAAAGGTTTATATTCAAACTCACTTTAGATATCTATTAGCTTTTGTTTATTCGTTCATTTTTCGTCAATTCCCTTACCCTCCTTAACGACAACTGTGAAACGGATGAAAAAAATAAATTCCGATAACCAAATAAAAATAAATTTAATAATAGCTTGGTTTCATTTTGATGTATTTATAGCTTTTATGAGAGTCATATACCTCGAAATCATATAAGTGCCACGTAAATGTTTTTTTACAGTTCCGACTTAAACTCAGATATTTCGATAAGAACTTGGAAATTCCTACTTAATCTCGGAAATTCTGATTTAAACTCGGAAATGACAAATCAAACTTGATGTTTCTTTCATCCAAGTTAAATGGGCTGTGCAAACATTCAGTCAAAATTTCCGAGATCTATTCGGAATTTCTAGGTTTAAATCTGAATTTGTTCAAGCCGTTCATGTTTTTGTCGGAATTTCCAAGTTAAAGACGGAATTATAAAAAAATATGTATATGACTGATTTACCATTATATTAAAAATACGTTAAGATTCACTTACGTCAGTTCTGACTTTATTATTTATATTAGAGATGTCTATGTCGAGTATTAAACCGCTGACGATGTTTCGGTATTCTTGACTTTCACCGAATTTATTTATTGAAATATTTTATCGGTTATTGTATTAAACCTTTATTTACATTTACAAACATAGGCTGGGTAAGTATTATTATATTATTCAGAAGTGGTTTCCTAATAGGTCCCTGTACCGCAGCCATGTCTATATTTTTGAAAAAGCCTAGGATCTTCTGGGAGGAGCGTTCTATAACATTCCTGCATGTATTTTACTTTCTCCGCCGAACGTTTATCTTAAGGTGCATGATACACAAAAACCCAGTATCTGCGCAGTGGGTCTGTCCTTTCATTCGGCAGTTTTTCGTAAATAGGTCTGTCAAAGAATGAATATATTCTGCCCTTTGGTTAGAGGGAGAAGAACATTTTCTTGTGACTGATCAGAGATGTTTCTCCAATATTTTTCATGACATTCCTTTAAAATGATTTTCGTTTCCCTTCTTACATTTTCATATGCAATTCCGCACACCGGTTGAGGTCCTACAAAAGGTTTTTATCGACTTCCCTTGCCTAACCCATCGGCCACTTCATTACCCTTGATGGCGAAATGCGCGAATGCGTGCACCTGTTTTACAATATCGTTTTATTGATTAAGATTTTGATTACATTCTAGCATCAGCCCAGAGGTTACCTATTATGACCCAGATCCCTCTGCCCTCTGCCCTCTGCCTTATATGTTCCGATTGCTACCTCCTCTTTTGTTACAAAGCCATCTGCGTAAATGACGGGTCTGGACAGTTTTGGTGGATCCTTGTTGGTACAATCATATCGTAAGATACTTTTGTGAGGTACTGTAAGCTCCTTATGGGCTACGTTTACTTTTAATACACTTTACCGCGGTTTAAGCCCGAAATCGAGGTTGGAGGGAGTTCTTTTAGATAGGGCTGGTTCGTTACTACCTGGGGTTTTGCCCTGACGAATAAACACAAAAGGGTTTTATGCATATATATCCTTTAGCATGATGCATTTAAATATCCACCCACTTAAACTAAAAGGATACATACAACAATAAAACAAAATATAAAAAATCCGTCTACCTGTCTGTCTGTCTATCTGTCTGTATGTCCGTCTGCCAGTCGTCCGTCCGCCCGGCCATCTGTGTGTCTAGACTCCAGCGATTTTTGATAGTAATGGTGTAGGAGGAATTTACTTTCTTTTGCTCGCAATAATTCAAAAACTTGAATTAACTCAAATTATACAAAGGTTTTCGTGTGGGCTGACACAATTTTTCTTTATTTTCCATTTCTTTATATTTCTATCGGGAACTATAGAACTTTTGCTTGGACATGTCTGTTTTTATTCTTATATTGAACGTCGTATTAACTTAATATACACATAATAAGTCAATTAAGAATCGCAGATCATTCCTGAAACTCGCTGAAAATCTAAGTAATTTAATTAGAAATTTGTTTGCTTACGCTGAAATTCAATTGAACACTAGTTGAGTGGGAAATTCCGTCAAATCATTATCATGCAATTAAAAAAGTATTTGTGATGTATAAGGGATGGGAGTGGGAACCAAAGATTCCTTTCGTTTATGATTTTAAGTCCTAATAGCTTTATGTCGCCAAATAAAACGGAAGTGAAAGTAGGACAAAATTTACAGCGTAAGTTAATATTATTAATATGCATATTGTAGGTAGTGGACCGCGAAACTTTTATTATTGTAATAAACGTTTGTCAAATCGCCATTTTTATCACGATAGAAAAGATAATTAGTGGATATCTTAATGATACATCGTAATTTGCTAATGTTTCCAAAATATTTTTATTTATATATTTTTATGTAAGGAATGTAGGATTGTAACTAATATGTATGTAAACACATGTTATGGGGTGAGTGACAGGTGCACACTTCAAAATGCTTTACTAAAGGGGCGTAACGAATCATTGGAATTTCTTATGCGCGCTCTTGATGAAAAAAAATGTCACTAGCTTAATAAGTGATTGTATCGGTCCAGACCGGGATCAAAAGAAATCTTTGTTTGTTACTTGAAACTTCTAGAGAAAGGTAGGGGTTTACGGGTGAATGCATATTTTTAAAATTAAGATGTCGTGCAATAATTAATATGAAACTGTTCCAACGGAAATTAATGTTTCTTGTTTTTTATTACTTTTGAAAAACGGGGGTGGTTTTTCGGGAGTAGATATAGTTAGTTTTAAAACCGAAGGGGGGGGGGGCAGTTACAGTTACAGTGTCAATCGAACCAGATTAATTTTTGGGTTAATTAGATACCTTCATTGTAAACAGTTTGTCTTTAAAAATACTTCGTGCGTGTACATTTTGTTTTGAATTAGCCAACACTAATTTGTCTTTTTTTTTCGAGTGTTAGCTGTAATGTGTGTTTCAAATATTAATCTATAATTAACAGTCACCCTTTTTGAAGTTAAACCGCGTAGGTTAACGATTTATGTCTGTGATCAATTAAGGGAATATTTATTCTAGTGTAAGTATGTATTTTTATATAACTGAAAGCTCGCAGCAAATCATTTTTACCAGCCTAGATAACATATTAAATACCAAACATTGTCTTGCAAAGGTATCTTATTCGTACGCGGACTCGTTAAGCTGAAATCTGCTAAAATAAAAAGACTGTACAGGGCCCTCTCACTCTGGTATTTGTGCGAATGAGCATTGTTGATTGTTGGTTATATTTATAATTGTGTAGAGGTGGCTGGTGAATGGGTATAGGATACCGCTGGTTACTAATTATAAAAGGCAATTGCCAGTAGGAACACACTCCCAAACCAGACCATTAACCACCTCGAATTTTTATTTCCATTGTTTTCATTTGTTGTATAGATGAATGTGTAACCTGAGAAAGGAGCACCGTATTTCTCTAACGCACTCAAACTTATATATCGGTCACGATGTTAGTGATCTATTTATAACTTACCATTGAAAGGATTTGTTTTAATGAGTTTTTTTTTGTCAGTTTGTTTAAGTAGAATTATTTGCCTGCGAGCTGATTTCCCTTTGTATCTGCTTTATGGTAATTTGATTTATGTTTTCTGTGCTTTAGTGGTCACTAAACAATTGGGTACGTGCAAATTCCTTGTCTATTTTCTTTAGTCCTTGCCTTTACCTTATTATCACCTGTAAAATTTTACTGGTGTTGTATTTTATATGTACCGTAATTTGCTTTATTGTTTTATGTGCTTATTTACTTAAAGGTTGGCATAATTGGTTTTTAAAGGGTCACTGTTTGGTGTTACCATTTTTATTGTGATTTTTATTTTGATTATTTATGACCCAATTGTACGTGAGACTACAGGTGTTTTCTTTTATTATTGTGTTTCTGTGTAACTAAACTGCTTTTTATCCATTTTCTCTTAATGTTATTATTTTGTACGCACTTTCACCTGATTTAATGGTGTTTTGTTATATATTTAACCCTTTCATTGTTTTTTTTTTGTGTTATTTGATTTATTAATGTACTTTTGCAATTACTTATTTATGAATAAAGTGGGTTTATTGGTGGTTCTTTCCCACAATAGTAAATTAACGGGCTAAACAACCGCTGCGCAACGCTCGTTGATTTTGTTTGAGTAGTTTCATTTTGTTGTATCATGAGGGATGCAACACTTACCTCATCCAGCCTATCTAATTTAGATAGCACAACGTACCTAACACTAGACGGCGACTTCGTTTGTTCAGATTTGAGGTTTGGAGTAATTAAATAAATTCTAATGTTTTAATTATTGCCAGGAAAGTCAAAGTAAGGTAGGCAATTAATTTGAGTAATAGTGACATTATTGTCAGTGAAGTCAAGATAAATTACTTAGCGATTGTTTGGTTCTTGAATTTGCATTATTGCAAATAAGTTCACCTGGGGGACGCTACAATATATTATTATTAGCCAATAAAAATAATATCGATAGATTTAAAAAAATTCACATTTATTAAAGATACATTAGATTAGTTGCAGTTGTAGTCCCATTCTATGGGATAAATTAAACCCGTTACTAATAGCAGTTACTCTCTATAATCGTTCAAGAAATCCCAAATGGTGACATTTTGGTATATTCATTACCATTAGAAATTTTTCTTTTACTCTGTCTACCGTATCTACTTATTGGGTTTACTTGTATTCAAGTTGTAGAATTACTATCACTTCCCCTTATAATTTTATATACTATAGATACGAGAAGACCTTAATTAATCGGTTGCGAAATTATAGACAAGCTACTTTCGATTATAATTTTGTATGTACCGGATAATGCAGTTCTTTAAGGTTTTGATAGTCTTTCCTGTGCCGCGTTTAATCGGTTAATTAAAAATATAGATGAAAGCGGGTTAATTACGCTCAGTGGGTAATTGTGCTCACCATCATTTTGCGCCAGTTTTCAAAAATTTTGGATCAAACATGTGGCACCACCTAGCTATAGTCTTAATAAACACAGTGCAGATACCTAACAAACGTGTTTCGTAGCAAAACGTGTGCTTGTTGAATATAAGCTGTTTTTGAGATTTTGTTATAAGAAATCGCTAATACAAAAAACGGTAAGTAGTTCATTAAGTTTTGTTTGGGTTTACAATGTAGTACCGCACGAGTATAGTATCATTTTTCGAAGAAGTGCCGGATGAAGCAAATTCTTAAGTTTCAAGGTTAGGTCAGATCAACTCAACTTAAAAAAACGTGCAACTAGGGGTAGTGACGCTCACTGAGCGGTATTGCCCCCACTGACATTTTTATGTTAATTTCATTTATGTTCTCTTTTTTTATACAGTAATTGTACACAATGCCTCGAACAAGACAGATAACTACTAATAAAGCATCGTGGAGTATTGAAACTATGACTGAAGCAGTTGAAGCTGTAAAAAATGGTGTAGTAGGAGTTCGTGAGGCGACACCCAGGTTTGACGTCCCGTACAGTTCTCTGAGGGATAGAATTAAAGCTGGAGAATGCTACCATCCAAAACTGGGAAGAAAGCCGACATTTAATGATGAAAAACAGCGTGAGATACCAAATCATTGTTTGAATGTAGCGAATTTGTTTTTTGGGTTAACTCCTCTAGAGTTAAGGCGAGTAGCTTTTGAGTATGCGAAACAAAACCACATTAAAAATACGTTTAACAAAATACGACGTTTAGGAGGAAGAGATTGGTTGAATTTGTTTCTAAAAAACAATCCAACCTTGAGCATACGCCATCCTGAACCAACGAGTCTTAATAGAACTACTGCCTTTAGCAAACCCGAGGTAGACCGGTTTTTTTCTAATCTTGTAGAGTTAATAAATAAACACAATTTTACACCCGACAGAATGTTTAATGTCGACGAAACGGATATTACCACGGTACACAAGCAACGATCTATCATTGCTCCTAAGGGACAAAAGCAACTTGAAGTAACTACTAGTTGGGAAGGAGGAAAAATAATGACCGTATGTGCCTTCTTTGTTTATTTATGCGAGAACGCGTATGGCAGAAAGTCTTATACGAGGTGAACCAATAGGTAGTATTTATGAGTGTTCCAAAAATAGGTGGATGACAGATGAAGTATTTCGCATTTATATGAAACCTTTCGTTGCTTTTACAAAAGCATCTCAAACTAATCGCGTCTTAATGATTTTAGACAATCATTCTAGTCATATTTCATTACCAATTTATACCTACTGTCGGGAAAATGATGTAACAATGTTATCAATTCCATCACACAGCTCGCATCGTCTACAACCGCTGGACGTTACATTTTATGAGCCTTTAAAGGCGGCATACAGTTATGAGTGTCAGTTATTTATGAAAGTTAATACTAATCAAAAGCTCGTTCCATTTGATTTGCCCGCTCTATTTTCCAAAGCATATGGTCGCGTAGCCACAGTAGAAAAAGCTACTAAAGGATTTGATACGACAGGAATATTTCCAGTTAACCCAAATATTTTTCCAGAAATCTTTGCTGCATCTGAACTGCTAACTCAACAAACGACCAATAAAAATATTGAAAATAACGAACATTTACTTCTGTACCAGAATTTACCAAAGAAAAGTAACATTAATCAAATTTCTAAGACCAATCCTAACAACCAAATCGATAATGAACAACCATCAACCAGTAAAACTCAAGGTGGTGTAGAAACACGCGTGTCAGTTGAGTTCGTATCACCTATTCCTCACCCGTCAGGATCGTCTCAGTCTAATACGAAAGGGAAGAAACGTCGGCATTCAGAAATTTTGACTTTCACACCTTTCAAATCGGTGCATGAGGAAGCAGATCAGAGAAAAATAAAATTGGCAGAGAACAAGAAAAATATAACTGTCAAAGGAAAAGGCCAAGGAAAGAAAGAAATAAAAAGCATCCGACGAATTTTTACTTTGTCAGAAAACAGTTCATCAGAAGATGAACTCGAAGAACATAACATGTGTGACGATAATAGTAATTATGATTTGGAAGCACCTCAGTAGTATGTTTCCCCAGAACATAACAAAAACAACGATGAATGCGTTTTTTGTGGAGAGTTCGGACGAAATAATGAAATTTGGTTCCGGTGCACAGTATGTGGCAAAGGGGCCCACCAACAATGCAGTGGAGTTGACAAAGCTACGGGATATATTTGCGACTTTTGTAAATAATCTAAATGTGTTATATTTTATACTACATCTACCGGCAATAAAATTACTTTTTCATTTAATATAAAAAATTGTTTAATTACACACAAAGTAAGGGAGCGTCATTACCCACTAGCAGTTGGGTAATTCCGCTCACTCACATGTTTTTATTTTTATAATATTTTTCTGTTCTTTGGAATTCATGTAAATTTGACTTTACCTAAGTATTGAATAATGTTTTGACAACAACATCCACTAGTTACAGCGTGATTGAGCTTTCGGTTTAGAATATATAAATTTTTTTGCTTAAGTGGGCGCAGTTACCCCGCCATCCCCTACTCAATAAGTAAAACTAAGCAACGTGTACATTTGTAGTAGGTAAAGACAATCTTCTGTTAAATTGATTATAAATTTAAAATATCCAATAGAAATTTTACATACAAGAAAATACCGTCGCAAAATAATACAAAACGTACTGAAATGTATATAACAACGATACAAAGGAATTAATACCCAACTGTTATCATGGAAACAATGTAGGTAGTTTTTGTTGCCGAAGGCGCTATATTTAGACAAAGCAGATCATTATAATCCTATCGCGTAATGTCTTAACACTAATTTTGGAGGTAAAAAACTTCAAAGCCGTCATGATGGGTATTCATTTAATATAACATAAAAAAGGAAGTCTACGTAGCCTACACTAAGCAAATTTTAAAGCTCAGTCAACATCTGGATCCGCGGACATTTCTGATCAAGGGTCGGCGTGGTTGAGCGTACCCGTTAATACACTGTGAGCAACTAGTGGTTTATTATTGTCCGAAATAGTTCTAAATATGTTGAATTAGCTAATTAGCTAATTTAACAATATGATGATCGAAAGGTAGAACAATTAATTTGTTATAAAAAGGGTACCTTATTATTCGCCCTAAATTGAACCGTCTTCGGGGAAAACTTTTCATCAATTAATGAATAAAATTCATATCTAATGATAAAAATACCTACTGCGTTTATTGTGGCAATAAGGTACAGAAATAAACAAGCAGCAAGAGCATTTAATTTAATTGACGAAAAAATAGGTGCAATCTTACAATAAATGTTCAAAAATACAACTGCCGTTTTCAATGCATAAATTATACCGTATTCTAATTAAGCTCATATTTCTTCGAAGAATTTGTGGACGACGACAAAGGTCACCAAAAGCTAAGATGATTTTTACGACTAACTTTGCTTCATTCACAACAGGACTTTCGTAAGCGATTGTTTTAAGATGACTCCAAATACAAAAATCAGAAGTCATATCTAGCAAGGGCAGGTCAGGTCGTGAATTTTAATGCCCTTCAACTTGATATAATTTCTCCATCTCAGCAACGCGTTAGAAATACGAGGTTTCATAACATTTATTTTCTTTTTAATCGTTTTTCGAACTGGTTGGTGCATTTTTTGTTCTTCCGTGTTTTTCTAGTGCATTTACATTGTAGTTCTGATAAGAACTAGATTTGTAATTAAAGTTTTTCGGCTAAAACTGACCCAGAAGGTCAAGGAATTTATGAAATACCATGCAGCGGTAGTCAACAAACATATATTGGGTAAACAAATAGTCGAACCAGCGCAAAGTGGGAAGAGCATTGTAGTGTTAGAAATTCGAATTTCGCGCCGTTATATGACATTAATGGTTATTGGTTATTTGTATTTGAACATAATTAATATTAAGATAAAAAGCTTGAGCTTGTTTCAATGAGTATTTGCATAGTAAATTGGACAGCTTTTAAATATACGCGGTAATTTGCGGGTATGACTGTTTTGTAAAAAGGAGCAAGTAGAAACGCTGTTATAATGATGTGTATTTGTTAGGCAGTCGCATGAAGTAAGCGATTAGAAGCAGTCGCGCTAAGTAAGCGATCAGAGTTGGTTGAATTGAAAGTAACCAAACGGTTGAAAAGCGATAACTGCAGTTTAAGTTATGCTGCAATTTAAATTGTGAAATTATAACGAAAATTCAGTCGATATAGTGATAAAGAAATATAAGTAATATTTCCCCGACTAATGCGAAGAAAAGCGTATTGAAAGTGTTCCAAGTTGATGTTTTGATAGCGAGTGATAAATGTACAATAAGACAATCGACCCAGTTAATAGATCGATATAGAAAATATAATAAACAAAAACATTGACGATTAAAAGCATAGCCGTTCGTAGCTCGCTGCATTTTGTTGCACAAGCTATTTGGAGTTAAGACTGATCAGTTAAGTAAAAACTGGATAGTGTAAATATATCCAGCAATTATTTAAAAATCATTAAATTGTGGGAAGAAAATTAGAAACGAAGAACAAAGGAGAACGGTTTCAGAGTGACGGCAAAGTGACATCATCGGAGGATCAGCCATCAACCTAAACGAGGCCTCTTCACCGATTCAAGAAACGCCGAGTTACATCATCCGCTACCAACGAAAATAACAGGTAAGAACCCTTTGATTGTGTGAATAAATAAAACATTTATGGGTTTCATTTTCTAAAAACTTAAATTTGAGTATCAAAATTAAACGAAAAACAATACGATTCATTCTGGTAAAGATTTTGCTGTTGTTTTTTTTTTTTTATGATTGTGGACCTGAACAGGCTAAATAAGGCCTATCGTGCTAAAGCACTCAGGAACACTTAGGAGGATGGATAGAGGGATAATGAATTGCCAATAGATGCCTATGAACAGCTACCTTAAATTTTCTCATATCATAAGTGAGAGGAAAACAGGAACTAGGGAGATCATTCCAGAGTTTAGAAGCCGTGTAGAAAAATGTGGATTGCGCCCGTTTGGTACGACAAGTAGAGATTTGTACTGCATACTGATGATGTGAATGAGCGAACCGAGTGTTTCTCGCAAAGATAGCCGGAGATGGTATCAAAGAATGTAATTCACCAGCACAATAGCCGTTGTAATAACGGTAATACAAAGAAAGAACTGAAACCATCCTTCTATGCTCAAGGGACTGTATGTGAGAAGTTAAGGACGGCTCATTTATAAGCCTAATCGCTCTCTTTTGAATACGATCAACGATATCGAGAGCGTATTGGGGAGCACTAACCCAAAGGTGAGAATTATATTCCAGATGAGGCCGAATTTGGGCCTTATACAGCAGAAGGAGTTGTCGAGAGGTAAAGTACTGCTTAGATCTGAAAAAAAAGCCTATTTTACGAGCAGCTGTTTTGGTAGCTGACAGAAGATGGTCAACCCATGAGAGATTTGAAGATGCAGTCATACACAACAGAGTAATAGTGTCTGAAAACTTAAGAACTGAGCCATTCATACTTACAACAGGAAATGATCGATCTTTTTTGGCGGACATAAGGCAACACTGAGTTTTGTTAGCATTAAATTTAACTAGATTATTGCTTCCCCATTCGAGAATACGTTGAATGTCTTTGTTGATTGAATTTGCCATTTCAGCTTTAATTTCTTGATTTGACATACAAGGTGGATTATCACTATGAGTAGACTGAGATGAACTACAGTGAAGAGTGCTATCGTCAGCAAAGCAATGCATGGGGTTAGTTGTTGAAGAAATAAGGTCGTTTATGTACAGCAGAAGAAGTGTAGGCGCTATAACGGATCCCTGTGGTACGCCCGCGTTAATGCTAACTTCTTTTGAAAAAAAGCCATCAACTACGACACGTATTCGTCTTTTATCAAGGAAACTAGAAACCCAGTTGATGAGCGTATCATTTAACCCAAACGAGGTGAGTTTGGCAAGTAAACACTTATGCCAAACTTGGTCAAATGCCTTTGAGATATCTAAAGCGACTACAACTGTTTCACCGGACTGCTCTACTGTATTGTTCCAAACTTGGGTCACATATGAAAGAAGATCGCCTGTTGAACGACTTTGCCTAAACCCATATTGGTGGTCACTAAGGAGTATGTTAGTTTTAAGAATATTGTTTTACATTATATGTTTGAGTTTTATATATGATACTGTAAACAAAACAGTCGGCATTTAGGATTTGACGTAATTAAATATTACCACTTTTGATTCATTTTTATTATTGACCGTTACTTAATATTAATTAATATTAAAAACTTATACAAACACTGCGTGTGTAAATACTGAAGAAAGCAAGTTCAATTAATGGCAAAGTACAGATAATTAATAACCTCAGATTGAGGATAATTTTGATGAATGATAACAATAACCATTTATCTCATTACCTCGATAAAGGGAAAATGGAATTTGTTGAGTAATTATTGAAGTTCCTTTACACCATCGGTTCCCAACCGGTGGGTCGCGACCCCCAAGGGGGTCGCTGTAGCTTTTTTGGGGGGTCGCCAACGAGTTGCGCGTTATTGAAAAGAGTTCTTTCGGAAAATTTCTGTATTATTTTATGAGATAATTTATCTGCCGTATTGCACTTTTCTTATATTGCTTTTAATCCATTCAGCGATTTTACAACAATTAAAATGCCCGATTGCTGCGAATCTATTGCAAAGAGCAGCGAACACTGTGTTTCGAAGTGAGAGTTTACCAGATTGCTCGTTGCTCGTTGCAATGAATACGGAGCTTAACAAACCGCGCGGCATAGGAACCACCGCCTCAGCAGCGGCCTGGTCAGATCACGCCAGGGTGACAGTGCTTACTGAATCGTTACGGGGTGTGGTTGCTTCACTGATTTCCCGCTAATAATTGTTATTTATAGTTAGTTTTAGAAGAAAATAACCGCTTCTCAAGTGAAGTCATTGCAGTGTTCTTTTTATGGTTTATGTTTGAACAGTTTGTTGCTAGTTTATGTCTTGTTTGATGCAAAATTTGATGCAATACTAATAATCACCTGTCACTATTTGTTTTTGATAAATTCAGACACAAATATTATTTATCTTATTATTTCTTAAAATTTGGGTAAGTAGAAGTTTTTAAACACTGTTAATCTAAAATTTTTATATGATGGGAAAAATATTTTAAAGCATTTCATTTTTTATCCATTTCAGATATTAACATTATGGAGAAAAAAAGGAAATATTCGGAGGATTACTTAAAATTTGGATTTTCGACTGTAGTTAATAACGGCATAGAACGGCCACAGTGCGTTTTATGCAATGTTGTTCTTAGTGTTGAATCTATGAAACCTTCAAAACTTAAACGTCACTTGGAAACAAAGCATCACGAACATGTTGCAAAAGACTTGAACTTTTTCAAACGCCATGAGGCGGCTTTGAAGAAACAAAAGTTAGATTTAACTGGTACGTTTCAACAACAAAACCAGGCTGTAGTTCAGGCATCATATGAAATTGCTCTGGAAGTTGCAAAAAATAAGAAGCCTCATACTATTGCAGAAACTCTCATTAAGCCTTGTTTATTAAAATCGGTTAAACTAGTTCTTGGAGAAGCGAGTACAATTAAAATTCGTAACATTTCTTTATCCAATAACACTATTCAGAGACGTATTTCAGACATGTCTATGGATGTGATGAAACAAATTTTATCTGAAATTAAGGCATCTCCTGTCTTTTCCTTTCAACTTGACGAGTCCACGGATGTTAGTTCATGTTCCCAATTACTCGTTTTTGTGAGATATATTTACTTAGATGACATTAAAGAAGAGTTTTTGTTTTGTAGACCACTAAAAACAACTACAAAAGGTAAAGATGTCATGGAGATGATAAGCTCATTCTTTGAAGATAATGATTTGCAATGGAATAAATTGTGTGGAGTGTGTACTGATGGAGCTCCAGCCATGCTTGGATCGGGTTTTCAGACGAAAGTTAAAGAGCTTGCACCCCAAGCAAAAGGATTGCACTGCATGATTCACCGTTTTGCTCTTGCTACCAAGACCCTACCAAAGTTTTTACAAGAAGTACTTGACTCTTTGGTGACAATTGTCAATTATATAAAATCTAGTGCTCTTAATACTCGGCTGTTTAAAGAACTATGCAACAACATGAACTCTGATCACGAAGTTCTTCTTTTTTACACTGCAGTTCGTTGGTTATCAAAAGGAAACGTTGTCAACCGAGTCTTCGAATTAAAGAACGAAATTAAGCAGTTTTGGAAATTGAAGGAAAACACGAGTTTATTACATACTTTAATAATGAATCATGGATTCAAAGAGTAGCTTATTTATCTGATATACTAGATCAGCTAAATAAGCTAAATTTAAAACTTCAAGGAAAAGACACTAACATTATTCACTTCAAAGATAATATACAGATTTTATATTAAAGTTACAAAATTGGCGCCGTAAAGTAAATCTTGCAAACTATGCCATGTTTGAACACCTTTCTACAGAAACTGAAGCATCAGAAACGGGCATCGCAGATAATCTAAGGAGGAAATTAGTAACCACCTTCAGGCCCTTGAATCAGAAATTCAACGCTATTTCCCGGAACTTTCAGAACAAGAAGCTGCTTTAGTTCGAAATCCATTTCACATATCCTTGAATGTTGCCAACATTCCTGATGAAATACAGGATGAATTTTTGGAGTTACAAAATGACTCTTCAGCGCGTGATACTTTTCAAGAAAAATCATTAAGTCAATTTTGTGTGCAATGCGGCATTCGTATCCTAAAGTTTCCATGCTTGCTTTTCAAATATTAGTGCCATTTGCTTCTACTTACCTCTGCGAAAGTGGATTTTCAACTCTTCTTCAGATTAAGACAAAAGCTAGAAATAAGCTGGATATTCAAGATGACATGAGATTAGCTTTGACAACAACTCCACCAAGAATTACAATACTTGCTGAGCAAATGCAAGCTCAGTTATCACATTAATAATAATTAATGCTAAATAAAATATCTTACAATAAAATATTACTTTTGTTTAGTTCTAAAATTTATTTCAAACCTCTTCTTTTTGTTTTATAT
>JARFJB010000793.1:5820000-5827500 GCA_036346205.1 Vesta saturnalis
TGTGTCTGTGTGTCTGTGTGTCTGTGTGTGCTGTGTGTCTGTGTGTCTGTGTGTCTGTGTGTCTGTGTGTCTGTGTGTCTGTGTGTCTGTGTGTCTGTGTGTCTGTGTGTCTGTGTGTCTGTGTGTCTGTGTGTCTGTGTGTCTGTGTGTCTGTGTGTCTGTGTGTCTGTGTGTCTGTGTGTGTGTGTGTCTGTGTGTGTGTGTGTGTGTGTGTGTGTGTGTGTGTGTGTGTGTGTGTGTGTGTGTGTGTCTGTGTATGTGTGTCTGTGTGTCTGTGTGTCAGTGTGTCTGTGTGTCTGTGTGTTTGTGTGTCTGTGTGGTGAGGGGTGCATGCGTGCGTGGCTGCGTGGGTGCGTGCGTGCGCACGTGTGTGCGTGTTAGTGTGTAAGTAAGCCGGTGTTTTTGGTTGAGGGCTTATTTTTGCAAGCTGTATCTTAAATCAAGTCGGTGTTTTTTGAAATGAAAGTTGGTGTTTGCAAGCTACAGCTTAAATTAAATCAGTATTTTTGAAATGAATGTTAGTTGTTACAAATTTTAACTTACTTCAAACCAGTATTTTTGAAATTAAGGTTGGTTTTAGCAAGCTATGAGTTGAATCAACCCAGTATTTTTGAATGCTAGCAGGTTTTTGCAAGCTGTAAGTTATGATTTGGTTGATTGAATTGATTGAGGTTGATTTGTATATGATCGACTGCTGTACCTCGCCTGTCCCTTCAGGTTTAGAGCCTTATCTACAAAGTAAGCGGTCACTCAAATCAGTTAGATATATACAGTGGGAGAATCGTTACCTGAAGTTTATGAAAAATTGTTAGCGCAGCTTCTTAATTGATCTAATAGAGATGGCTTTGATTTGTTTGAGGTTGATTTGATTGAGATTGATCTGATAGTTTGATTTGATCGAGAGTGATTTTTTTTTTACTTATAGTATTCCCCAACAGGCTGAGATTTACCTAACGTGCTAAAGCACTCAGGAACACTGGGAGGGTTCAGGGATATTGTTAGGCTGCCGAGAAATGTTTATGAATGGCTACCATAAATTGACTTAAGTCAAAGTTTGTAGGAAAACGAGAACTGGGTTGTGCATTCCACAATTTGGTCGCCGTGTGGAAAAACGTAGATTGAGCCCGATGGAATCTTGAGTGCGTAATAATGGTGTGAATGGGCAAACCGAGTATTCCTAGCGAAGATGACCTGCGAAGGTATTAAGGAGTGTATTTCGGAGGCAGACTTGCCGTGGTAATAGCGATAGAACAGGGAAAGAACCAAAACTATTCTTCTATGCTCAAGAGGCTGTAGGTCAGAAGTCAGAGACGGGTCATTTATAAGCCTGATAGATCTTTTTTGGATGCGGTTTACTATGCCAGGGGCGTATTGGGGAGCACTGACCCAGAGGTAGGAATTGTATTCCAGATGAGGCTTATTCAGTAAAAGGAGTTGTTGCGATGTAAAGTATTGTTTAGATCTGTATAGAAAGCCCAGTTTACGACAGCTGTTTTGGTGACTGACAAAATGTTGTCAACCCATGTTAGGTTCGATGATATGGACATCCCTAACACAGAAATAGAGTTTGGAAACTTGAGTTTTAAGCCATTTATATTTACAGCAGGAAATTATCGGTCTTTCTTGGCGGAAACAAAGCAACACTGCGTTTTGTCGGCGTTGAACGTGAGTAGATTATTCCTTCCCCATTCAAGGACACGTTCTAAGTTACTGTTGATTGAGGCTGTCATTTTCACCTTAACATCCTGTCTAGACTTAGTGTTGCGAGAAAACTGAGAAGAACTACAATGTAGAGTGCTGTCATCCTCATAGCAATGGATCGGGTTAGTTGTTGAGGCAATGAGGTCATTTAAGTACAGCAGGAAAAGTGTAGGAACTATCACTGATCCTTGGGGTACTCCCGCGTTAATAGTAGTTTCTTTCAAAAAGAAGCCATCGACGACAACGCGTATACGTATTTTGTCAAGAAAGCTAGATATCCAGTTGATGAGCGTATCGGATAATCCGAACGAAGTGAGCTTGGCAAGTAGGCACTTGTGCCAAACCAGGTCAAAAGCTTTTGAAATATCTAAAGCTACTACGACTGTTTCACCGGACCTCTCTAATGTGTTATTCCAATGTTGGGTGAGATATGAAAGAAGAGCACCCGTTGAACGACTCTGTCTGAATCCATACTGGTGGTGGTTTATGAGTTTATTGGACTCGAGGAACGAAAGTAGTTGGTGGTTGATGGCTTTCTCCATGATTTTCGACAGAATGGAAGTGATAGCTATTGGTCGATAGTTTGAGGAATCAGTTTTGTCTCCATTTTTAGGAATAAGCTGGACATTTGCCAATTTCCACGATGAGGAAAACTTTCCAGATGACATAGAGATCGAACAGAGTTTGGACAATAGAGGTACTAGCTCGGGGTAGCATTTTTAAGGACGATAGCTAGAATACCGTCAGGGCCAGTCGCCTTGTTTGGATCAAGTTTATTGATAATTGATTCCAGGAGCTTATAACGAAAGCGGATTGGTTTAATAGCGTATGCGGTAAATTTGGGCGACGGCACAGTTTTACCAAAATCATTGAGACATGAATTTGATGCAACGTAATCGACGAAGAGGTTGGCTTTTTCAGCAGGATCAGCTACTACAGCTCCGTCGCGAGACGTCATGGGAGGAAAGGAAGATGTACTAAAGTTTTTACTGATGGCTTTGGCTAATGACCACCCAAAGGACACGAGACTAATTCTTTGCATTTATATTCTTCAAACATTTTTTGGCCTTGGTGATGATGCTTTTGCAACAGTTCCTTGCGGCAATATAGTTGTGATTTTCGATAGATTTATTTGATTTCCATTTGATGTAGAGTTTATGCTTTTGCGATAATGCATCAGTGCAAGCCCTATTAACGATTTGTCTGAAAATAGTACAGTCGCAAAAATGATCATTTACACCCACTTCGTCGAGGCAAGTCTTCGAATGAATTCATTGTCAAGCAGATCCTGATGTAACTGAATACGGTATGGATGAAATTTGTGTCTTTTAATTATTCTACCAACGCTTCGTTTGCTGAAAGCTACTGTTCGACTTATTCTACTCTAACTTGTGTGGGGATTCTCAACAAGGGCGAAAATTACCTCAACCTCATTGTCTCCATTTCCAGTGATCGGCTTTTGCCTGTTAATTTTTTGGTATGCTATACTTTCCATTCTACGGAACACTTTCAACAATCCTTGTAATACTATTTTGTTTGGATGATGGCGAGTGGGATATTTTTGAGTATAAACTTTCTGCTCCATTCTCCAATCGTTAAAATCATATCAATTCTTTAGTGTACAGAGTATGTTTTAATTTTTACACAATTTTCGTAGGACAAATTCGCTTATTATTACAAGGTGACTACCTTAGAATACAATATTATGACGTTATATTATTTAACAAATGTCAAATAATAATCAAATATTGTCAATGCCACCTTGCATCTTCAAGTAAACCTAAGAGTACCGGAATTATTATAACTTAATTAAAAATTTCAAAATAACTAAAAAACTGTTCGAGTTAGGTATAGGAAACCCTAGTAGAATTTGAAAGGTTATAAAATTTTACAACACATTTTTTTATTAAATACAAGGTGTGCTATTTAAAATAAGGCAGTTATTTGCAATATCAAGTACCTGTAGTTGACATTTGATGTTTGAGTGCCCTGTATATTTTCTTAACAAAAATTGTATGCTCTCTTATACAACAACCCTTTTTCAAAGTACTGACAGAGGCTACGCTGTTTCAATAATAATAAACGTTGCAAAAATTAATTTTTAATTCAAGACTGTAATTTCAAAAATCATTACATATCTTTGAAACGGTAGGTGTTAGGTATAGGGAATTCTATTGCAACTTGCCTTTATTTTATTCGTAGATTCCAAAAAACATATAATATACAGGGTGTTCCATAAAAAGAATATAACTTTGGTATGGATCCTTTTTTGTGAACACCCTATATAGTTGAAATTATTTTTAAATTGTGCTCCTAAACACCCTGTATATGGTCTAAGAAGAAAGAATTAAAAAATTCCAATAGGTTCTCATAGAAACTCCGTGGCGCATACGATGCGCCACCCTGTATAATAGTGATTAGACCTATTATGAACGCTATTTTTGATAATATGCGTTTACGTTCTATTATACAATTATTATTATTACAAATATTCCATTTGGAATAGGTATAATAATCAAGCAGTACAGCTTAGTTCAAACGCGAATGTAGAAATTTTACAGTAGAAAGAAATATGTGAAAATAAAAAATAAATGTTCGCAATTTTAGATTTTAAGATATGTTTTCTACATTTCTTGAGATAGTAATGCTTGGCACTATTGAAATGGTCTAATATGCATAAAAAATTGATTTATCTTCTATTTAAAAGTTGAAACTCCAAGACAAATACAATGAAACCTATGAAAATTAGATTGATACGCTCCTGGATTTTTGAAGAAAATGGCGCTGTTATAGATTTATGATCAAATGTATACTACTGCCATTAAAATAGCAGGTATTTCAAGTATTTCTATCGAGCACGTACAAAAGTCACAACTACATTAACTAGAAGCATTATTTAAATATTATGCTTAACATAAAAAAAGTGTGACTATCCGCGCAAAATTATAACCTTAAACTGTCTAAAGATGGAAAAAAAGGAAAAAATCTACGGTAACCTGGGATTCTCTCAATGGACTGTAGCGTAACTGCTTGGATCCTAGGTTACCGTAGATTTTAATTCTTTATTTCTATTTTAAACAGATTTAGGTTAATTTTGCGTGCGGATAGTCTAACTAAAAAAATGTGTGTGTGTGTGTTATATATATATATATATATATATATATATATATATATATATATATATATATATATATATATATATATATATAATATGTACATAATTAAACTACCAACTAGTTTGCAAACCCATTTCTATTGTAGTATTAAAAGTATAATTATTTATTGCCCCATTAAATTTATTACTGTAAATACTATAAAGTGTAATTGGAAAAGTTTATAGCAAATTTGTGCATTCAATTAAAACGTACACAAGGGTATTTAGTTCTTAAAATACGTAATTATTGCAAGCACTAAAAATATTGGAGTTTATTCAGTGGTGTATCACTTTATTTTCCGAATTGGGGTTTAATACTAGAATTACGTAGTATTTTCTATGTAACTAAACTTTTAGAGCTCAATCTATGTTGTGTTAAATTTTGGAAAATTATATACAGGTTACAAACAAAATGCACACATAATTAGAAAGCACTGAACGTATTTCAATAATATATCATCAGCGCTCGACTAGGTCGAGCTAAAGCATTTGTACACACACTACACACACACACACACACACACAAAACGCACGCACAGCACACGAGCAACACACACACACACACACACACACACACACACACACACACACACCTATATATATATATATATATATATATATATATATATATATATACGAGCGAGTAACGTTTCGTTGTTTTCTAGTGAAAGTGAAAGTTATGAAAGTTTAATCGTCATTGTTCATTAGATGTGTTTGTTTCTACATGATTTACTACATGATTTTTATGAAACATATGTAGGACTACGGCAGACGTGCCCCCACGTTTGTATTTGATATGACCTAAATGTTTTAAAGCGAACTTTAATAGGTCGTTCACTTTCCCCTACACATACTTGTTTACAATTTTTACAATTAATTTTATAAATTCCAAACCTATCCTACTTATCCACTTAATCTTTTGGATTGCCTAAATGACTTTGCAAACTAATATCTTAAGTAGTGAAGTGTTCATATTAACTTTGAAAAGGATTTTAGATAGCCCTTATAAACTGTATAGTTTGGTCATTTTACATACTTTGGTCCTATTTGCTCTTTAGTGCTACCTAATGTAGTTACATTTTTAATCCTCATACTATGTGTCTGTTTCCTAACTATATTCATAACCAGTTCATATGAAAACGCATTGTATGCAACAATTTCTTTAATACTGCGGAATTCTTTATTATAATTTTTAACTGAAAGAGGAAATATGAACCAAAAACTTAAAGTCACGAGTTCATACTGTCTACAGCGATCATTGGTTATGAATTCGTTTAATGCTTTTTGTATAGCTACTATTCATTGCCGTACCATGTTCTGGTTAATTTTATAAACGTTAAACTCTCTCAAACGTCGAATGAGATTAAAATTCAATCTTCTGTAAATTTTATCAATAAATCCAACACGAATTTGCAGCACTAAAGTTGAGATGTTGATAGGAGAGATTATTAAATTTACTAGACAACCATTTGGCCAGCAGATAAGTAGGTTCATTAATATCAGAAACGATGGTTCGCAAAGCATTACCTAATTTATGAATTTTAGGCCAGCAACACATTCAACGTAGCACGGGACTGGATACCGTTAATCAAAACCTAAGAGTCATTGACGTTCTAATAAATCCTTCCCAGTTGAAGTAATCATTTTAGGAAAAGTACCTTTGGTAATGGCCGAATAAGAAGCTGAGTTTAAAAGTTCATTGACAGAAGCAAAATAATCCACTTTATCTAATGTGACCACTTGATTCTTTTCATCTATTTTGAGGTAGAAACAATTCTTTACTGAGATTTTTAAAAATTTGAAGTCCTGTATGGTCGAAATTAAATTCTCGGCTCTGTAGGATATTTTCCGAAACTTTACTGGCTTGCCTAATGTACTTTTTGCATTTTCATCCAATAACTTAAAGGAACATTCTATGTCAACCATGATTTTATCCAAAGCAGGTGTCATAATTAAAACCATAGTAAGCGAATGAGTGTGTCAGTGAGTGAGTCAGTGAGTAAATGAGTTGAGTGACTGTGTGGAGGAGTGAATGAGTGAGTGATCAAGTGTGTGAGTGAGTGAGTGAGTGAGTGAGTGAATGACTGAGTGGAGGAGTGAATGAGCGGATGAGTGAGTGAGTGAGTGAGTGAGTGAGTGAGTGAGTGAGTGAGTGCGTGAGTGAGTGAGTGAGTGAGGGAGTGAGGGTGGTGAGTGAGTGAGTGGTGAGGAGTGAGTGGTGAGTGAGTGAGTGAGTGAGTGAGTGAGTGAGTGAGTGGTGAGTGAGTGAGTGAGTGAGTGGGTGGTGAGTGAGTGAGTGGTGGTGAGTGAGTGAGTGGTGAGTGGTGAGGTGGTGAGTGGTGGTGGGAGTGAGTGAGTGAGTGAGTGAGTGAGTGGGAGTGAGTGAGTGGTGGTGAGTGAGTGAGGTGAGTGAGTGAGTGAGTGAGTGAGTGAGTGAGTGAGTGAGGAGTGAGTGAGTGAGTGAGTGGTGAGTGGTGAGGGTGAGTGAGGGTGGTGAGTGAGTGGAGTGAGTGAGTGAGTGAGGAGTGAGTGAGTGAGTGAGTGAGTGAGGTGAGTGAGTGAGGAGGAGTGAGGAGGAGTGAGTGAGTTAGTGAGTGAGTGAGTGAGTGAGTGAGTGAGTGAGTGAGTGAGTGAGTGAGTGAGTG
>JARFJB010000793.1:5832500-5932500 GCA_036346205.1 Vesta saturnalis
AGTAGAAATTAAATAAATTCAATTGTGGTAAATTTCATACAATCGTGCAAAAAGCAGTTTGAGCATCACGAACATTAAGGGTTGTACCGGTCTCCGGCCAAATTGGAGGCTTCGCTATCGCTCACCCTCCAAACATGGCGTCGACCGGTAAACTTCCCTTACTCTTCTTGATACTCAATATGCTATAAACATCGGTAATTTGATTTCACCTACATCTTAATTGCATTATTACCAAACCATATTTTCCTTAAAGAATGTGTCCAAACAAACGTGACGATTGTCACACATCAAGGTGTGTGCTAGCAAATTTTTATCAACATTCGCTAATTAACAAGAGTGCGCAAAAGCGCGTTCTTAGAGAATATTGGAACGTCAGAAATATTTTAAATATTGATATTTTGTATATTGTTTCAATTGTGTAGCAGAAGTGTATCTGAGACAGTATATTTGATGAGATGGCATACAATACACGTTCAAAATTTGGCGCCTGTTGAATGAGAATGCTATTTAATGAGACGCAGTTAACCGTCTACCAAAGTTGCAACTAATTCTTCACTAGGCTCAGGTCAATGCACATGACGACGGCTTGCATAGGTGGCTGAAAATTTTTAATGGCAAAAGTTGGTCTATCGGTAAGTGTAAATGTTTCTATTATTTCTGCATATCCTTTAGTAAAAAAACAATGTGTTATGTCTTATCTTTGCTCTTACAATTGTTATAACAAAGGAAAAAAGTGTGGGTGTATACTTCTGGGTGAGGTTGACATGTAAGGTATGCTGATGAGATAACCATCTCACCAAGATGCTTTGTAACATTTTCATTTCGAGTGGACAGATAAATTATACTTTTGTACAAACGAACGTCAACAAGACTGGAGCGAACACAATGTGAAAGAAGCGTTAATGGCAGTTCGGGAAAAGACAATAGGATGGTTGTTAGCTACTACGACATTCAATGTGCCTAGCGCTACATTAAGACGATGGTTTAATAAAATTGAAGGGTAGAAGTAGAATTACAGGAGGGTCATAAAGTAACATTTAATGAAACCCTAGAAAATAAAATTGTAGAGTATTTAAGAAATTTAGAAACTAAATTTTTCGGTTTCACAACAACCGATGTCAGAAAGCTTGCTTACCAAGCGGCTTAAGCAAAGAAAATACCTCACAGATTTTCTCATGTTAAGAAGATAGCAGAATGGAACTGGCTCAAAGGGTTTCAAAATCGAAATCCATAGTCAACGTCTTTTGCTAGAGTTAGTGCCATTAACAAGGAGCAAATTCAAAAATACTTTTCGCTACTTTCTGCTGTATTGGAAAAGAATGTTGACGAATAAGGATTTTCAAAAGTGCCTTAAAAAAACACTAAAATTTTCGCCACACGGGGTCGAAAACAAGTGAGGGTTCTAGATGTCAGCTTTTATTGCCCTGTGATAGCCTATTATAAAGAAGAATTAAACAACTAGTTGCGTAATCACCCAGGGCGCACCGTAACCCACTGATTACATAAAAAGTGCGACCGTTTAGAATGTTCAGTATGGATTTTCAAAAGTGCCTTAAAAAAACACTAAAATTTTCGCCACACGGGGTCGAAAACAAGTGAGGGTTCTAGATGTCAGCTTTTATTGCCCTGTGATAGCCTATTATAAAGAAGAATTAAACAACTGGTTGCGTAATCACCCAGGGCGCACCGTAACCCACTGCTTACATAAAAAGTGCGACCGTTTAGAATGTTCAGTATGGCTTTGATAAAACTGCGATTTACCCATATAACGCAAACATATTTCCTGAATACATGTTTGTCCCTGCAAAAGTAACAAATATTTTCCAGAATGCTGAAAATGCTGTCTACGAGGCTGGCCCATCTCTTCCGGATTTCCTTCAGGGGAGATAGTTACAACAAGAACCGAACAATCAGATGCCATTACCAAGCCACCAGGAAAAGAGACCGACACTGCTGCTGATGGATCTGTGGATGATTTCAATATGGACAACATTCCTGTCGCGGACATATCGCCCTTATTAGTCACTTCAGCAACAGAATGCTGAGAAGGGGGCCAAACTTCGACGAAAATCAGCACGAACGAAAAAAGATGCATGTTGTTAATGAACTTCATGAGACACCGGAAGATCCTTTTAGTGTAAGCGGTGATAAAAATGAAGACGTAGCATGTATATACTGTAACGACATGTATTTCCGATCTCGTTCTAAAGAAATATGGCTCAGATGTTATGGGTGTGATCAGTGTTGTCATGTGAATATGCAGAAGTAAATAAAACGACGAAAAACTTTGTTTGCGACATATAAGTCATAATTTAATATGTATGCTATATCATCCTTATTGTTACGAATGAGACGACACATACAGAGGCTGCCTCACACTTATGTTACCGTTTGGGATTATTTGAATGTTCGGTTTTGAATAAACCCTTGCATAGACCATTCATTGTACTAGGTTTTCGTTTGATTCTGACCTTTTCAAAATAATTATTTGAAAAGCTATGTCATTTCAAAAAGTATGCCATCTCAGAAACACTTCCCCCACAAAAATTCATTTTAAATATTCGATATTGTATGAATTACCCTCACAATCCCGCTATTAATAAAACTAGATATAGGAGAATGGGGCAAAACAGTCACTTTAAGAGAAGTGATTTATAAAATTATATATGTGTATGTATTCAATTCGGCGTTTGTTAGTGTTAATAAAAAATTAACACATTTAAAAAGAGTGCATAATCATAATTTTACCTCATATGTTTGACTGGACTAGTTGGGCTTGTGGTAACACAATCTATTTAGCATTCGAGATGTAATGGGTTTGATTCCCGTTACTGTCTACCTTGTGTGAGGTTTTTTCAGGAGGTTTAATGGCATGATGACTGCGTATACGCACATCATGTGCGAGTATTTAGGCGAATTCTGGAGTACTATCTTCCCCCTCAGAATCATAACTATATCCCTTCCAACGGTTTTCTGACCGCATCCATCCTTAATCCTACCATGCATATATACATAGTGTACACATGTATGCTGGGAGTCCATCGCTGTGACTCAAAGCACGCGGAAAGTTCAAGCAGTCCCCTTTGATAAGGAAATGAAACATGTTGCTTTCCTTTTTCCTTTTTTCCATATGTTCCGGTAAAATTATCCCATAGGTGCGGGTAAAATGATCACCAAAGAATAATTGAAATAGAGGCGGTGCAAAGTAAAAATTGTAGTAATATTCTTAAAAGAATATCGTAAATATAATACTTATTTAAATAAAAAAACAATACATATATCCAGTCGTATAAACCTTAAATGGAACGAAAACTATAAAACTATAATAACCAGACAAGTGTTGAGCTTAAGTAGTTTTTTTCGAATTTGACCTAAGCTAAAAATTCCGGAGGAAAAATCACAAGTAAACGTATTGTCATTTTGGTCTATACCAGCGCATTGATCGTACTCGTAGTCCAATTTTGAACAACATTATAAACTATAATACTCGTCACATCAGTATAAGCAGATTGTATTTTCGTCTTCGTTATCTATATCTGAAGCATTATAAGTGTTTTCTTTCGTTTTAATCTTAATGCTGTTCAACGTCCAATTACAACCAGACATTGTGTAGATATTTGAAACACAAGTCTCTGAAAGCTTCATGCACCGGATTTTCAATTTCAGCAATACAACGTTCACTCTAACGTTCGGTATAAAGCAAGAGTGTGTGTCTATCTCAAGGACAACATCTCTTCTTTGGAAAATAAATTACTCGATGTGATTTGATTCAAATATTCTGCTCCCAAATTTGTCTAATTCTACTGCTGCATTTATATGTCTCCCAAGACCTCATCTATTACCTTAATTTGACAGTTGACTATCTTTTGCCTCAGTTTCCATCCTACGACATCTCAATTCTGGGATGTTTCAATGTCCATAATTAGCTTCAATATCCATCTACTACTAATCCTGCTAGTCATAGTACAGAAATATTTGCTATTTTATATGATTTCACATAAATGATTTCTGAACCCATAAGAATCCCTGATAACCCTAACAATACTCCACATCTTCCAGACCGTTTCCTTACATCAAACCCGTTTGTTTATGAAACATCAATTTTCCCACTAACTCTAATAGATATAAATTCAACTGTGCCTAATTCCTCTGTTGTTAACAACACCGACAGATCCTCACGGTGGTTTAAGTCAGCTAAATAGAGTGATTTACGGGATTTCCTTGCAACCTTTCCATGGCTTGAATATTATTTTAAGTCGCCCTTGTCTTCGGACATTGCTCTTTCAGTATCTGATGTCTGATGTCATCCTGATGCGCATGGAGTTATACATCCCCAAAAAACAAAATTGTGTAGGTTATTCTCATTCCAACCCTGGTTCATTAGGGCTTGTGCTGATGCAATATCTTTGAACAACAAATACCAAACGGAACCTTAATAAAACGGTCGAACGTTATGCAGACTACGCTGGTGCTAAAAATACCTGCAAAGGTGTCATCACTAAAACTAAAAAGTTGTTCAAAGAAGGAAAATGCAATGTATTAGCTACATCTTCTTTGGGCAGTCGTAAATTTTGGTCATTAGCTAGAGCTTGGTACATCCCCCCTCCATGACATCTGTTGAAGGATCTCTAGTTGCTAATTCTGTAAACAAAGCCAATCTTTTTGTGGATTTGTTTGCATCAAAATCGTGTTTTAATGATTCTGAAAAAATGTGCCCCTAGTCCGCTCTTCTTCATACGCTATGACACCAATTCATTTTCGATACAAGCTAGAAGAACCGATTATCCGTAGGTTTCATCCGAATAGGGCGACTAGCCCAGACGGCATCGCAGCTATTGTTTTACAGAAATGCTTCCCCAAAATAGTACCAGTCCTATCAATGCTCTATTCAATGTCTATGTCTCCTGGAAAATTTCCTTCATCATGCAAGTTATAAAATGTTGAACTTATTCCCAAAAAAGGCGACAAGAGCAATTCATCTAACTACCGACCAATCACTTATATTCTGTATAAAGTCATGGAAAAAGATATCTGGTGTTTCTTTAATCTATAAACCCCTTAATAACCACCAATACGGTTTTAGGCAGAGTCGTTCAATTGGAAATCTGTCATATGTGACTCAAGTCTGGAACAAAACATTAGAACAATCCGGTGAAACAGTTGTAGTCGCTTTAGATACCTCAAAGGCATTTGACCAAGTTTGCCATAAGTGTTTACTTGACTCGTTTGGCTTATCTGATAAGCTCACCAACCAGGTTTCCAGTTTCCTTGACAAAAGACAGATACGTGTCGTAGTTGATGGCTTCTTTTCAAAAGAAGTTGACGTGCCTCAGGAATCAGATATAACTCTGACTATCTCAATTAAAAGCGGTTTCAATCAACAACGACATTCCACGTATCCTTGTATGAGGAAGTAATTTAGTTAATCTATTTAAATTTAATGCTAAGAAAATTCGGTGTTGCCCTGTATGAATGTTTCAGATAATAAGTTTTTAGATTCTATTACTATGTTTTGAATGATTTATCTTCGAATTTATCAACTTCTGTTAGCTACTAAAGCAGCTGTTCGTGAAATAGGCTTTTTGTGCAGATCTAAGCAGTACTTTACCTCCCGACCACGCTTTCTGCTACATAAGGCCCAAATTCGACCTTATCTAGGATATAATTCTCATCTCTGGGTTGGTGTTCCTCAGTATGGTCTCGGTACCGTTGATCGTAGTCAAAGAAGAGTGCTAGGCTTATAAATGAGCCGTCCTTAACTTCTGCGATACAGTCACTTGAGCGTAGAAGAATAGTTTCGATTCTTTCTTTGTACTATCGTTATTACAATGGCTATTGTGCTGCTAAATAGTTCCTGTTTTCCTCCAATTATGACATGAAAAACTTTAAGGTAGCCGTTCATAAGCATTTCTTGGCAATTCAGTTTCCCCATATCCATCTTCCTTAGTGTTCCTAAGTGTGCGTTAGGCTAAACTTAACCTGTTCAGGATCACAATTATTCAAAAAAACATCTTAATAGGTAACTCGCCTTGGATATACTGGTATGAACCGAATACTAAGCAACAATCCACTGTTGATGGTGAACCGAATCCTACAAAAGTTTTTGGTTCACGAAGCACTGCTAAGAAAATGATCTTTTGTTTTTTCGGGTGTACTGGACAAATTTCGGAACCATTGCTTTAGAGGATGGAAGAATAGTTAACGCTGAATGGTGTACAACGATATGTTTTCCAGAAATCATCAATGAAATTAGGAAAAATAACCGAATACTTTTCATTATTCTCCATCGCGACAATGCATGCTACCTTACAGCACATCGAACAATTCATTGTTTGAAGGAGGAAAACATGGAATTACTTATTGACCGTATTTAGCAGATTTATTTTCTAACGACTTTTTTTATTCGCGAATGCCAATCGAAAATGCGTGGGCTGCGATTTTCATCACCTCAAGAAGCTGTTGATGCCTTTGAAAACCATGTTTTTGATATACTAACTTTAGAGTGGAAACAATGTCCGCGAATTGGTTTGTATGCATCCACAAGTGTATAAAGCTTAAATTCGAGTATTTGGAAAAATAATTAAACAGTTTGCTCCATTTTTTTTTCTTTCCTAATTTTTGTAACTACTTAAAAGTCAGCCCTCGTACGTATCAAAGTTTTTACAAATTTCACTGCATTATTTTCATGGTCATGAAACTGGATATGTGACCAATTATTAAGAGTTTATTTTTTTCAGACTTCGCTGCATCACTAAACACACTAAATCCACTCTCTGCTTCAGAGATACAATTAACTAGCTATATTATTAGCGTTCACAAGGGTCGGTAGCATAAAAATGTGAACATTTTTTTTCGATTCAGGTCTACAAAATGTCTGACGTCATTAACTTCCATCGTAAACTTTACTAATATATTTAGCTTCCTACATTTTTGTTCACATTGTATTCACGAAGAACCATTTCATCATATTTTCATGCACAAGGTTTCAGTAAAAGCAGTTGCAACAGCTGTTAATAGTTATCTGTCAAACTATCACTCACGTTTTGAACCAGTTTCTATCTTAAAAGAGCTGTCGATATCTTGGCTCTATTTTGAAATGGCATTTCGCTAAACGTGCTGCGTACAAACAAATGTTGAACATGGGTTTCATGTTCACGATGATCACTATGTTTTAGAGCTCTGATAGTGCTAATTGTACATAATGTAAGTTTTTCATTCCTAGATGACGCTATTAACAAAATAACAAAAATTTCTGGAACAGGTCGGATGCAGGAATTTTTAAGGAGGCAATTCGAAAATCAAAAGCAACCTCAAGGATGTATGCGAGAGGATTTAGTCAAGCTGCTGTTTTCCATTTTTTTATTCTTCTTGCGAAATCCGTTGAATATTACAATTTTACAGCTGAATGGATATTCAGATGTAGTTACTGTAAAGACTACCGCAACTTATTGTATTAAAAGGTAAACGATACGTGGATCTGTAACGTCAGCAGAAAGGAGAGAGTTAGTTACAGCAGAAATAGCTTTTTCGCAGCACGTATGCTGATTTTTCCACAAAAAAAGAATACAGCGTGGGTCTTTGGATAGATTAGTCTCTGGAAGTTGGTTGGAACAAAATTTCTTAAATGGTTCAAAATTTCCTTGGATTTTCAAGGTTTCAAAAAAATTGCCTGTTTTTACTTTAGTCGGCCACGCCTTTAAGACTGGACGTAGCATTTGTGAAACCATTAATCCTGTTTTAATAGTTCACAACAAATCCTGGTCGCGTGGTAACTAACATTCCATCAACTGTTTGGGTTGTTGTACTGCAGCATATTTGAGAGCGGCTACAATGTTGACTGCAATTAATGGCTTTAGAAAAACCGAAGAGTGGTCTATGAACCAGAATGTTATTTCAGAAGCTAATTTTTTACCATCTGCACCTACTGAAATCCCAAAAAGAAGAAATGTAGGTAATCGTTCCAGTGATAACCACTTACGCAACTCAAACCATGTTATTTTAAGAAAAGTGAAAATTTTTACTCTCATTTCAGAATTCTGACATAACAGAAATCTGAGATAAAAGTCTGAATTCTAAGTTTCATCTCGAAATTCTGACGTGTACATCGGAACTCTAAGGTAAAACTGATAATTCTGATCTTTGTCTTTGAATTCTGACATATTACCCAACATTCTAAGCTAATAGTCAAAATTCTAAGATCTAAGAATTCTACCTATTAACTTACGTATTTACCGTGTAACCCAGAATTATGAAGTAAACGTTAAAATTCTGAACTCGAGAATTCAGACTTTGATGTCAGAATTCTGGTATATAAGTCTGAGAATTCTGAGATAAAAGTCCGAATTTTTTTAATTTTTTACACATAATCCTGTATCCGCATGTTAAATTGTTATGGTAGTCATTTTGAAATATACAGTTCATCTATAGTTTACATTAACTACCAAAAAATCAAATGCATGTCAAATTTGAACTACTCTCCCAGCAATACCTCCATAAGGCCAAGATGTTCTCGTACTTGATTCAAAGCTGTGATTTACAAAAATAGTATCAAGCTTTAAAAAACGTGAAACCGCATAATCAAAACTATTTTTCAATAACGGTGGAGGTGAGATACGCGTTAAGCGTCCCAGTCGCATATAAATAATAGTTACACGTCTGTAAAAATAGATTTATTGCGGAGAATTATAAATTGATATTATTTTCAGAAGTTCTATATCTTATTGACTTCTGTCTTAAGGCACTTCCCCTACTGAACAACTGCAATGAAACAATTATTTATAACAGTAAAACTTATTTCTTCTACAAAAGTGCAGTAATTCTCATATACACAAGTTGTTGTACACATGGTAGCTTAATTAAACATATACAATAGCTGTATCGGGTGAGAGTAAGAGTAAAACAATACGGAAGCTGTCCCTAAAGCAATGATATAAATTTCCGCGTACTCACAAAGCATATTGTAAAAGTTATCACCTATGTAACGTCCCAATTCTTGGCTATCGTTACCTTAATTTAAGTTTTGAATTTGTGGTATTATTGGTAAATATATTTACATTACGTTGGTATCTGAACTGAACGGACTTAATTCATTTCCCGTTCCTTGTGCGTTTCAATGTATTTCGTATCTTAAGTTTCTTTTCCCTTGTATAAGGTATGTAAAGGCTCTTAATTACATTTTTGTATATATTCTATTTGGCAGGGAACAAAGATAAGCCTCTACATTAAGGGAAACCGCTTGTGTTAAGAAGAAGCTCTCATATTAATGAATTTCGTATCGTTGCAAAAGCGTGGTGGATGACGTCACGAAGTTAAAATGCATAAAATGGCGTGGCTGATAATGTGATGTCATCCTCACGAATTACAAATGGAGATACCATTGTTTTGCGTCAATAACGCATGTTGTTTATATATTTTGTGTTGAGTACAAGTGAAAGTAGTACGTATCCTTTTAATGCAAAATACGTTTAAGGAAATAAGAAATCAGTAAGTGTTGTTTTGATACGGTTATAATCACAAGAAACCTCTGACTGGTTAACGGGTTCTAAGTTAAGTTTTAGTGCATAACCTAGTAACTGTAATGTTGTTGATATAGGTCAAGTATACGTTCTATTATTAAATACAGTGTTGACCATCTTTCATTTTGATGTTATATAGTTTGTGTTAGATTAGAAATTATTTAATGCCGTTAAGCTTTACGAGACATACCGTTTTAGTTATTTTATGCTGAAATTAATCGGGCATTCTGTTTTCTTAAGTATACAAATAAATACAGCTGATTCCGTGTGGTATTAATGTACAAATTTCTCGATTTTTGTTGTATTTTAATGATTAAACCTATAAAATTGAGTGGCGTCCAACAAGAAAAAACACCTGAAGTCATCCCCATGGACATGGAGTTCCCAAAAAAAGCAAGGTCTGATTTACCTTCCCAATCTTGTTATGTTAAGTTAAAATTCAATAAAACGGTCGAGAGTCATGCAGACTAGGTTGATGCCAGAAATATCTGCAAAAGTATTATCACTGAAGTTAAAAAGGAATAACAAATATCCAATGAACTAGTTACATGTCCTTTCGGTAGTGGTAAAGCCATCAGTAAAAGGGTTGGCATATTTTATTTCCATCCATGACATCATTTGGCGAATCTAGTAACTAAGTCTTAAGATAAAGCTAATCTCTGTGGATTTATTTGCATCAAACTCGTCGCTTAATGATTCTGAAAAAGAAGTTCCACGAGGCAGCTCTTCATCATACGCTATCAAACCAACTCATTTTCGATACAAGCTCGTAGAATCGATCATCAATAGGCTGTATACTAATAAGGTAACTGGCGCAGATGGTATACCAGCTATTGCTTTAAAGAAATATTCCCCCGAACTAGTACCACTGCTATCCAAGTTCTGTTTGATATCAATGTCTTCTGAGGAGCTCATCATGGAAGTTAACAAATGTAACCTATTCCCAAATAAGCGATAATGCAGATTCCTTTAACTACCGACCAATTTTCATCACTCCCATTTTGTTTAAATCTTTTAGTGACCACCAATATGGTTTCTGGCAGAGTCATTCAACAGGTGATCTTATGTGACCCAGGTTTGGAACAATACATTAGAAAGATCCGGTGAAACAGTTGTAGCCGCTTTAGATATTCCAGAAGCATTTGACCAAGTCTGGCATAATTGTTTACTTGCCAAACTCACCTCATTTGAATACACTGATACTCTCATCAATTGGGTTTCCAATTTTCTTCATGAAAGACGCATACGTGTCGTAAATGATGGCTTATTTTCAAAAGAAGTAGATATTAAGGCGAGAATACCAATTTAATCAACAATATGCATTCTTCTACACGGCTTTTAAACTCTGGAATGATCTTCCCCGTTTCTGTTTTCCTTTCACTTGTGATAGGCATCTTTTGGCAGTCCAAAATTCTGAAGATATTTAGAACATGTGTAACATGTCTTTCGAGTCCAGTTATACCTAATGTTACGTTACTAATATTTTAATGTACCATATAATAGCACCATGCCCAGAAAAATTTTTGAATGTCCAGTTTTAAATTTACTGCGTATTTCATGACGTGATTATAAAAGAAATATCTGGGATGGTAGTAGAAAGACTTAATCTTAAGATGCGAATCAAGCTTCACGTATAAACCTTAAAGTTTAAAAGAAATTACATCCGGTCCACATAATGGTTATTTTTGCCCCAAGCGAGAGGTTATAACTTATAAATTTTGTCTGGTAATATTTCGAGTTGCATAAACCCGTCGTGGGATTAATCAATTGAATATGATGTGCAGTTTATTAATAGTTAATTGACGATGAAATTGTTGGAATACGTTTGATTAAAATATTTAAATTTTAGTAAGATGGTGTCTAAGATAGCTTTAAATAAAAGCGATCGTGACTGTAAAGAAACTGAAGTGCAAAGTAAAGCAGCGGACGAGTTTAAAAGGTTTATTACATTTGGGATAAAAGGAAAACAGGGAAATTGAAATCTTAACTATTTACTAAGCTACAGTATAAGGAACTACTTAAGTGATATTAAGTGTATTTAACAAACCGCATTAAAGACATTTTTCCGTAACGAATTTTTATAAGTTAATGCTTGTACTGTGGATACTTGAGTATCAGTCGGTGGTTAAATCTTGTCGACCTGTATTATCTATTTTAGTGGGAGTTATTCGCATAGTGCGGAATGACCTATATATATATATATATATATATATATATATATATATATATATATATATATATATATATATATAACCGGCAATGCGAAGCCAAAAATTTTATACAGGACGGTAATAGGAAGCATTATGCAAATTTATGAAGCCCACTCTCGGACTTTTTACGTATATAAAAGACTCCTTATGGGTTGTATAATAGATACGATTTGGACCAAATTTTCGATAGGGCTTCCTATTACTGATATATACATCAAAACATACGTGCTTTTGTTCACCGATTAGCTAAAAGATGGCGCTGCGGTCGATCTGTATATACAGCATACAGAAAAAATACGTTTTATCAATTTTACGAGCCGCGTAGGTGTCTGCAGTATAATATCAAGCCCCTGAAGTTAAATGGCAACATTGAAAAGAAGCTACTAACTCTGACTTACCAGAGAAGGAAGAAAAATGCGTTTAATTTCAAATTCTTTCATTTCATAAGTTTCAAAGTGGGTGCTTCTAACGCTTTAACCGTTTAAAAAATAGATAGAGGTAAACTGATGGTCAAATTAACTCTCTTAGATGAAGGTAAGTGATGTTTTATTCTATGTATTTATTTAACCGAACAGTACTGTTTTTCACTTAGTTGTACTGGTGGACATAAAAGAAAAATCAGTACAGTAAATGTTCTAGTTTTCAAATTCTGTAATGATTGTATATCTTATTAATATAATCGTGGGATTGTTAATTCTATTAGAAGATTGATTGAAGGTGTTATGTAAACATTTTGAAAAGGAGCTTTTTTCGCAAATAAATCATTATTATTCCCAGTAACAAAATAAACTTAAACTTCAAAATAATAAAACTAAGTTTATGTTTTGACGATGCAATGATCTTTCTATGAATTTAAAACTTGTAAAACTTATAAGCTACCGTTTTTTATTTTATTTCAAAACAAATGACAGAAATAATTTTAGTGAAGACAACACAATTTGTTTTTACGAACGCAACGTTGTCTAATGAGTGATGATTATATTATGCTGTTGCGTCTATCGATGTCAACATTTTGCTAACAATCTCGTGTTCTCAGCAAATTAGGGATTATAAAAAAAGCGTTTCTTTAACGTCCTGTCGAAAGATCTGCTTAGTTGTAAGTAAACATTTCAATTAGCAATATTTTTCTTAAATACATCCGTAAATGTAAAACGAAGTACAAAAGAAAACATTTTTATACACTTTATTCTGGAAATACAAAGATGTGCATGTGTTGTTTATTATGCTACAGACTGGTATGAATACGTTAGAAAATTACAAATTATAAACTCACAGGCGAATGTTAACTTTTTATTTTGTTAAATTTTATTAATTATTACTGTAGGTAGCGGACCGCGAAAATGTTATTATTGTAATAAACGTTTGTCAAATCGCTATTGTTACCACGATAGAAAAGATAATTAGTGGATTTTTAATATCTTGATAACACGTCGTAATTTGCTAATGTTTTCAAAATATTTTATTTATATGTTTTTATGTAAGGAGTTTGGGATTGTTTGTAATTGATATTTCTCTAGGGTTGTAAAACACATGTTGGGGGTGAGTGGCATGTGCACGTTTAAAAGTGCTTTACTGAAGGGGCATAACGAATGATTGGAATTTTTTATGCTCGCTCTTGACGTAAAAATGTCATTGATCTAATGATTAATTGTGGCGGTACAGACCGCGATCAAAAAAAATCTTTGTCACTTGGAAACTCGGGAGAGAAATGTAGGGTTTGTTATGAACGAATGCATATTTTTAAAATGAAGATGTCGTGCAATTATTACTATGAAACTCTTCCAACGGAAATTAATGTTTCTTGTTTTTTTTTATTACTTTTGAAAAACGGGGGTGGTTTTTCGGGACTAGATTTAGTTAGTTTTGAAATCGAAGGGGAGCAGTTACAGTTAGCGTGTCAATCGAGCCAGATCGATTTTTGGGTTAATGAAATACCTTCATTGTAAACAGTTTGTCTTTAAAATAATTTGTGCGTGTACATTTTTCTTTTGAATTCGCCAACACAAAGTTGTCTTTTCTTTCGGGGTTAAACCGCATATGTAAACGATTTGTGTCTGTCATCAATTAAGGGAATTCTAGTGTAAGTATGTATATTTATATAACTGAAAGCTCGCAGCGAATCATTTTACCAGCCTATGTATCGTATTAAAAGAATCAAACATTGCCTTGCAAAGGTACCTTATTCGTACGCGGACTCACTAAGCTGAAATATGCTAAAATAAAAGGCAGTACAGGGCCCTCTCACTCTGGTACTTGTGCGAATTAGCATTGTTGGTTGTTGTTTATATTTATACTTGGGCAGAGGTGGGCTAATGAACGGGTATATAATAACGCTTTGGTTACTAATTGTAAAAGGCAATTACCATGCGTATACACACTCCCGAGATCAGGTAACCATTCAACACCTCGAATTTTATTTTTATTGTTTTTATTGTTGTATAGATGAGTGTGTAACCGGAGAAGGGAGCACGGTAATTTTCTAACTCACTCAAACTTATATATCGGTCACGATATTAGTGATCCATTTATAACTTACCCTTATAAGGCTTTGTTTTAATGAGTCTCTTTGTCAGTTTGTTTAAGTAGAATTATTTGCCTGCGAGCTGATTTCTCTTTGTATCTGCTTTATTGTAATCTGATGTATGTATTCTGTGCTTTAGTGGTCACTAAACAATTGAGTAAGTGCAAATTCCTTGTCTATTTTCTTTTGTCCTTGCCTTCACCTTATTATCGCATTTGAAATTTTACTGTTGATATATTTTATAGGTACCGTAAAATTTGCTTTATTATTTTATGTGCTTATTTACTTAAAGACCGGCATGATTGGTTTTTTAAAGGGCCACATGTTTGGTATTACGATTTTTATTTTGATTATTTATGACCCAATTGTACGTGTGACTACATGTGTTTTTTTTTGTATTTCTGAGTAACTAAACTGTTTTTTATTCATTTTCTCTTAATGTTGTAATTTTGTACGCACTTTAACCCGATTTAATGGTGTTTTGTTATATATTTAACCCTTTCATTGTTTTTTTTTGTGTTATTTGCTTTATTAATGTACTTGTGCAATTTCTTATTTATGAATAAAGTGGGTTTATTGGTGGTTCTTTCCCACAACGGGCTAAACCACCGCTGCGCAACTTTCGTTGATTTTAATTTAAGTAGTTTCATTTTTTTTACCTGCCCCTCATGATGCAACACTTACCTCATCCAGCCTATCTAATTTAGATAGCACAGCGTACCTACCACTAGACGGTCACTTCGTTTTATCAGATTTGAGGTTTACGAGTAATTAAATATCAGACTGTAAATAAATTCTAATGTTTTAATTATTAACAGGAAAGTCAAAGTAAGGCAAGTAATTAACTTGAGTAATAGTAACATTATTGTCAGTCAAGTCAAGATAAATCACTTAGCGATTGTTTTGTTCTTGAATTTGCCTTATTGCAAATAAGTTCAAATTACGCTTTCCAAGATAGGATACCTGGGGGACGCTACATTACGTTATCATTAAATTAAATTAAATTATAATAAAACTATCATTAGACAGTAAGAAGGTTCAAATTTCAATAACTTATCAGAAATTTAAAGGTTTTTTCCGTCGGACAAATGGGCCTATTCAAGATCAAGTAAGATTAAAATATAGTAAAACCGTTTAATGATAAAACCATCTAAAACGTTATATTAAACTTTGAAAGTTAATTACTTTGTATGTTTAACAGTGGGTAAAATTTTATTTCAGTTGAAAAAGGAATGTAATAATACATTCAAGAAGTAAATTCGAATGTTGGATATGCGTAGCAAGACGTTTTATTGTTGTATTTTCTTTGTTCATTTTTTGTGTTCATGGTGTAATGGTTGTGACGTAAATGTACGGCTTCTGGTGTATCCAGATGATATAGTCCTATTAAGTGACAGTACGGATGAGCTACAAACTTGTCTGAGGAAGTTTGATACAGTCTGTGAGAGCATGGACGTGAAGGTAAACGTGAACAAAATTAAGATTGTGGTGTTAAATCGGGAAGGTGGAAAGGAGAGTAGAGTATTTACTCTGCAAGATGAAATTCTGGAGCAATCGGACGAGCTGGTATATTTGGGTAGAATGTTTACTGCAGATGGTACAATGGAGGGCGAGATTGGACGAAGGTGCAGTGCCAGGAGGAAAATGATTGGAAGTATGTGGACGATAATGGCGTGTGTGTCTCATCAGTACTGTATGGAAGTGAGACATGGGTATGTAAAAAAAAGCACGAAAGAAAAATAAATGCCGTGGGTACGACATTCCTGAGAAATACATGTGGTAAAATGAGAAGGGACATGACAAAGAATGAGTGCATAATGAAGGAGTGGGGCGAGCAAAAGACGATGATGGATATATATAAAAGCAGTAAATTACGTTGGTTTGGTCACATAGAGAGAATGAACAACGCAAATATATGTGGGTGAGGTTAGAGGTAAGGTCGTGTCTGATAGGCCGCGTAAAATTTGGCTGACTGTAGTAAAATGTATGACAAAGGAAAGAAAGATAAGGAGTTTTAAATATAAAAGGGCATGCCAGAGAAAATGTATGAATCTTGCTGAAGTTAGGGAGGTATACGGAGATAAGAAAGCATGGAGAATGATTGTGAATGAAAAATAAATAAGAGGCAGGAATTTTGCATACTCCGCAAGAGAATGGAGTGAAGGTTAAGTTAAGTTAAGTTTCTTTTTTGTTGTTGACATGATCCGGAATTTAGACAATGAATGTTAATTTTAAAGAATCATAAATACAAATTAATTAAATGGAAAAATAAAATCTTTCTTAAGACCTATAAAACCCAAATAAAAAATACCTAAAATTGTAGTATGTCTGGATACAAATATGATTAAGTTACGGCTTTTATTAATTGAAGTAATGAATAGTAATGGTTATGATTAAGTATTGTTGTAAACGATACGTCCAAATGGAATTCATTAATAAAAATGGCATAAACTAGGTCTTTCTTGCAAAACACTAAAAAATATATGGGGTATTTTTGAAATATTCAGGTGTTTTAGAAATATTTAATGAAAACCAAAAACTGACTCTAATAACCCCCCACCCCCTCACCGTGACATTCGGACATCATGAAGTAATGAATAGTAATGGTTATAATTAAGTATTGTTGTAAACGATACGTTCAAATGGAATTCATTAATAAAAATGGCATAAACTAGGTCTTTCTTGCAAAACACAAAAAAATATATGGGGTATTTTTATATTTTTGAAATATTCAGATGTTTTAGAAATATTTAATGAAAACCAAAAACTGACTCTAATAACCCCCCACCCCCTCACCGTGACATTCAGACATCATGGCCGGTCTTGACGAAACTTGACCAAAAGTTGTGAAGTGAGCTAATAAGTCGATTTAGCGATAGTTAAAAAAAAGTCGATTGCATAACCTTCCATACCTACATATGTATGTGTAGGTTGAAAGTTAAAAATAGATATCTCGCTTATTTTCAAAGATTACGACTGTTTCAATGATCATTTTAAATGGCATAATTCGCCCTTTCTAAATAAAGTAAGAATATTGTATGTTTATACCATGCAAGATCGAGGATTATTTAAATTTCCGGAAAAACCGGAAGTAGTATTATATCACCAGGATAATATCATTTCATTTTCGAAATGAACAAAAGTTTATTTCAAACGTTATAACAATATCAATATAAATATTTGAAAATTCACCTCCTACTACTAGTATCTTTAGAAAGTAAAAGTTAGTATTCTATTTAAGATGTGACTGGTTTCTAGAAAATATTAAAAAATCCTTAAAAAAAATGCTTGGAGATTTTGACATAAATCTGAGATAATTCCTTAAGTTTGAAACCCCTAAGTATAGGTCAAGATTTATATCATAATTTATTACGTAAAGAAAATCTCTTTAAAGTAACACATTTAATTTTAAATACGCATATCTATTTCTTAACAATTTTTATATCTTAGAACGGTATCGGAAATATAAATTTCTACAAAAAAAATGTATAGAGACTTTGTAACTGCGGTTCATATTCTAATTTTGACAAAATTAAAACTTGCAATTTCATGCACCTGAATTTCAATCTAATCTATGTTAAAACTTTGATTAAATTGCCTTCGCAAAATTTAACTACCCGTATAATAATTCACCCAAAAAAAGTATATTTTAGGTCGACATAATTGCTTAAATTCATATTCAAATTTCATCACAATTATCTTCCGTATAGTTAAATCGGTTGAGATTGACCACAGATACACACCGCATTTCACCCAGAATTCGCATAAGCACCGCACGCGTCATTCGCAAGACTCAAAACTTCACTACAGTTCAGATTGGCGCACACACACGCACACGCACAGCAAGCACAGCACACGCACACGCACGCACACGCACATGCGCACGACACGCACACGCACACGCACACGACACGCACACGCACACGCACACGCACACGCACACGGACACGTACACGCACGCACGCACGCCGCAACCCAATCACGCCCACGTCTACTACGCCCACGCCTACGCCCACGCCACGCACGCCAACCATTACCCACACACACACACACACACACACACACACACACACACACACACACACACACACACACACACACACAGACACATACGCACGCACGCACGCACGCACGCACGTACAGAGACAGACATTTTGAAAAATTTTCTAAAATTTATTTTTTTCGGGTTCAGTACAACTTATTTAATTTTTCATTTATTATTGTATATCTAGAGTAATCATGTTCATATAAAATAACATCTTTTTGATGACAATTGTTATATAAATGTACAGAAAGAATAATGACATTATAGACAATCACAATTGTATGGAATGGTAAGTTCCAGGGACGCATACCAACGCTATAATTCATTTGATGATTCAAACTCAGAATTTGAAATACATACACAGTTTCTAGAAGAGAACAGAAAACAAGGGACTATCTGAAAGGTGGAGCTAATAACGCCATATCTAAACTGGTTATGTCTAAGAAAATAACACACGTTTTCGAAAGCGGAAATAGTAGCAAACAGAATAATGAAAAAGATAACGATCAACATTCTAATAATATCAAAAATGGCTCTTTTACTGGTGGAACTATTAGACCTCATGACCTCAGTATGCCTTTGAACACAAGTAGCAAAACAAGCGCAACTCAATTTATAACGAGATTAATACATCAAAACCAGGAAGGATGACATTTTCCTGAAACGAAAACATTTCAGATTGTGAAGAACATGGTTTTGGTGGATCTAATTCTATTATTTCAGAATCAACCGATACCGAAAACGAAGACTATGTGAGTGCTTAAAATCTATTTCATAGTCAGTTGACATAACATTATACAACAAAGTCATCACCGGGCTAGAAACTTTCACTTGTATGAAAGTAGATTGCGAAATTCTATTTTGAAAATGGGATTTACTGGTGAGTCAAAGTGTCGATATGTTTCCTCACTGTACCATAACAACTGTTTTTTTTTTCAAATTATTCAAAAATTTAAATGAACACGATGTATATTACGTTGCACACGACATACTTTATTTGCGCCATAATGTTAAAAATTACAGAAATAAATTCTCGCTCTTTAAGTCTAATATGCATATATACGTAATGTTTATTAAAAAATAAATAAAAATGTGCATTCCTCCTTTGTGGTTGTAGGATCGTTTCCTCGGAGGTATCGGAACCCTGGGGGTCCGAATATAAACCATCTGAAGCTGATGGGGAATCTGAATCAGCATCCGGTGATTCTATCACCATGCTCCACCATTCTTTACAAGATACAGTAAACATTTTCAATACCTACACATATGTAACTATCTTTTTCTGACACTTATTTCACTTAATTAAAGATAAAAATTGTAAGTATTGTTCAAGTAATCTCACATTATTCTGCGGGTTTTATTGCATGTAAGAATTTATCAATTACAAAATATGCAGTTCAGATTTTGCAAGTTGCATCCAGAAAATTAGTCTATAATCTATACTCGTAGGACGTAACAGTCAAATTTTTTCACTTTTATGGAAGATTAGATTTTATGAAGAACAGTTAAAAATCAAAAACAAAACATTTGAATATTTTATGTCATCTACTACAAGAAGGCTATTAAACGGCAAAGTAACTACTGTTACAACATTACAAGCAAAAAATGGCAGCTTTGAAACGGCTGGACCTCCCAAAAGTTCATTTTCGAAATTAGTAGATCAACGTCTTGAATTGATTCCGAAAGGGCACAGTATCTCCTTACGAAAACAATGTGTGGATGTGTCATTTTCCAAATTAATCTTGAAATGAATAAATTTTAAGCTCTTTCATTTAAAATTTTTGCTAATCGGCCTAAAGGGCATAACGGTTTTAGACTTTTTTGAAACCAGAATTTTGTGCCCTTTCTAATAGTGAAATAAAATTGCTTGTTTATAAGTGAAATAAGAAAGTTGATGTGCTGAAAGAGCACTTCCATAGTCCGATTGCTCCCAAAAGCTTTTCAGCTCACCTTCTGTGTTCTCAACCCCCTATACATTTTTTTTTAATCGGCGGAGTGATTTAGCTTCGGGGGGCGGGGTATGCTCACATATGTTCGTACACTGACATATACGTACATGCGCACATGTAGACATTTTTTTAAAATCTATGTTTTTGGAATCCTGGGACCTGAAAACGAAAATATCTAATGTTATTTCATTTGGGTGATTACAGTAACCTCCCTTTTTTAAGTTGGAGAGGTTAAAACAATATAAATTACATGGAATTTCGACAATAAGCATGAACAAGTAGGCTGTGCCTGATGTAATCCTCATTTAAAGTTACGTTAATAGGTTTATGTATTATGTACTGTAATATATTTCTCTTCTTATTAATGACATTCACATAATTTTTGGTCACCCAAAGATGCCTTGCCTACTACTTATTACATATAATTTTAATGGCCATGTGCGATATTTTTTCATAAAGAAAACTCAATATCCTCTATTAATTACCACAGGAAGCATTTTTAAAATTATTTTTGAATTTTTTCCCATTTCGGTATTTGAATCTCACAAAAAGTCTAATATGTCTTCCGTAAAAACGAAATCAGTTGAGTACCTCCCAGAAACTAGAAAGTCTTAGATAGAAAATAAAAATAATAGTAGATTTGAACCTGGAAAGTGTGCAAGTGAACAAGTATGTACTAACACGAGTGAACTAAGCTTACAGTCTCCAGAACTGACTTTGGTAAATAGTTTTTTCTTAATTCTACTTCTTAGTACTCAGAGTTTTCCCTTTTACATTCAATATAGCCAATATATTAAGTCATCTGCAAGAGAATGACCAGTAATTTGTCCCATAAGTAGAAAGGGACACTTGCGCCGCCATCTTGGATTTTGTGACGTCACCTCTGGGGCACTTCAACTTTCACCTTTTTATATGCCCACGTGGGGATCGTATTTTTTCATCCCTATGATTTCTTTTCGGAGACCATTTTCAACCCTTGATAGAACTTTCACCCTACCTAGAATCCTATTGCTTGTGTTAAGAACCTTTACCAGTTCACCGCTACGGCTTCTTTTCGGAGGCCATTTTAAACCCTTGATGGAATTTTCACCCTAATTAGAGCCCTTTTGGTTGTGTTCAGAACCTTTTTGTCAGTTCACTCCTTTTTCTATGGCTTCTTTTCGGAGACCATTTTTAACCCTTGATGGAATTTTTACCCTAATTAAAGCCCTTTTGGTTGTGTTAAGAACCTTTTTGTCAGTTTACCCCTATGGCTTCTTTTTGGAGGGCATTTTCAACCCCTTGAGGGAATTTTCGCCCTAATTAGAGCCCTTTTGGTTGTGTTGAGAACCTTTTTATGGCTTCCTTTCGGTGGTCATTTTTAACTCCTTGATGGAATTTTCACCGTAATTTTGGTTGTATTAAGAGCCTTTTTGGCAGTTTAGCCCCTGGAAGGTAGGCAAATGCGTGCGCATACAATGTTCTAATAAGGAGCCCTAATACTACCTCATAAGATAGCTATAAGAACTTGTGTTAGGTCTGCGCCCTCTTGTCGTGGCCCCCTTGGCGGGAAATTTGAAATAAGGGGGCTCTAATGCTAACTTGTAGCACAGATATAAGAACTTGTGTTAGATCTGCGCCCTCTTGTCGTAGCCCCTTAGACATTATAATTAGATATATATCAAACTATTTGTTAATGCACGATGTGCGTGTTGGTTTTAGTAAATATTTAAAAGACGGCAACAAATAGGGTTATCTTGATGGAGATAAGCACGACCAAACAGAGTAGAATATGCCTGTGATTGCAGATTTTTTTGACCGACAACTATTAATTAAAACAACTAAACTACTAAAAGAAGTAGAAAGAGTAGAATGGTTGAAAAATAAGCATTATACAGTAATTTGATTATCTCATCATTTATAATTAAACATGCAGTGAAAAACTTATTTACAAAATCAAGCATTGGGGAATTATTTCTCATTCTAAAATACAAGAACATTATCGTATAAAGTCCACTCATATCCGAATGGTAATCCTGCAACGTCGTTTTGTTGTAGCGGAACCACCTAGAATTCTTCTCAAGGAAACGTAAATGGTAACCTAGCGGGGGCCGTTCAAAGGAATCAAAATATTTCGCGTTACCATTCTCGTCAATGTAGATAGCAGTCCAATTCTGACCTGGTTTGTTTGCTGGATCAGTGTTCACAATAATTGCACAAGGTCTAGGTGCGTGTTGCGGTAGCTGATTAGAAGTACATATAAGTCGAAACATTCTTGTGGCTGGGGTCGATTTCAAACATTTGTACCGCATACATCTTTGGAGTTGGTATGTGTCCAGTCTTGCAGTAGTAATGAGTTTTCCAAAGCACACATAGGCTTCGATCTTATGGTTTAAACAACTATACGAATTTGCCTTCTTTTTCAATGTTTTAATCGACGGACAACCGATCTCGTCCACGTTTAGTATTGGTTTGTTAATGAATCTTAAAAACTGTTGTTTTTCACTTCCCTTAACGTGAATTTTGTTAAACGGCAGCAGAGTTCTTATCAGCTCCTCTTGGAAATCGTTGTATGGCACATACCCTGACCACCACTTCAAGCCGTGATATTTATCCTCTAAATACCTTATCGGTCTTGACATTGGTTTTGATATAAAATAATCTCGAGGTGACTTTGTAACGAACCATGATCTGCAACCACGGCAATTTCTTTCGGTATGAATTCGTTATCAACACCTCTAAACCCTTGTACGTCCAAGTATGCATCCATCTTGTTTCACTTGCTGCTGGATACTGAATTTTGTGATCTAGAGCTGTCCCTTTTCACAGGCGAAATCTACGACCACATTCCGATGTTTATTGATCTCAATCAGGTTATCGAATTCGGCGTACACCAAACAGTTAACGGTTTCTACAATAGCTTCTTCAAAGCCGACTTCTAGGCGAAGGGAACCGTTTCTAACTAAATTCCAGTGTGTGCTAGCGTTTGCAGACAAGTCGGGGGTTAGGTCGAAGACATTACGCAGTAGCCGTTGGGACAATCGCTTCTCGATATATCGTTGCCCTCAATCAAAAAATGAATACCCGTACCGGAGAATAAGGTGTGATATAGCCTTACATACAAACCATTAGCTGTAAAGTTATAAGGCCTTCGAAGGAATTTGTTGGCCGTCAATATATAACGACATGTAATTAATATTGCTGTGATGAAAATTGAAAGGATTTGAGGGGTAATCACCGTTGAAGGCTTTATTTACGACAAAACCATCGTTTAGGTAACTGACCAAGGAAGATATTATCCAATGATTTTTGCTGTATGCCTGTAGGTATAGTTAACACTTTTACGTGGGTCCTTGTAACAGGATATTTTGCTGCAGTTGTTTCTAAAGCTTTAGCGTGCGCAATTAGAATGCTGGGGTTGATTTGCATACGTCTCACCAGTAAACTAGCGTCCATAATTTGCGTCTTCTAATTTGAAGCGTGCGCCGCCATTAGACTAACGGTATCTCTTAATCGTACAAATTTAGCCTTTAATTCAATACCGCTTATGAGAAACTTTTCCTGATTAAATAAATCCGGGTGCACGTGACCAATCATCTTTATCTGTTTCCCGGTGCTTGATGTTTTGAAAAACCGTTATTTGCGTTTCCCAGTGTATTCATCTGTCCAGCTGTATCATTGTAGCATAAGGTACAACCTAGATGTGAAGTCTTGGCCTCCTTTCCATAATTTAGTAGCGTTTCGATATATGAGCGGTAGGCGTAGGTGTTGTTTGGTTGTGACACCATCTGATTTAAGTAAACCTACACTTGTGATAAAAGCGAATGCATCCAATTGTTTACCGGTGCTACAACATCCGCATCAGTAAGTGCTGTATCATCTTGCTTTAGAACTTTAGCTGTGATGTACAACTTGGTCTGACTTAAATATATGAAATCGTTTCCATTTCCGGGCACTACAAATTCTATCATCACTAAGAGTTGCTAAGGGCTTGTAAAATATCCATTCACCACCCTTGATACTTGTCTGTGTCGACGGTAAGACGAACAAATCCAATTCGGACTTGACGCATTCAAATGATTGAGCATGTAGAAAAGCCATTATCTTGAAAATATATCATCGTAAGTAGGTTTCTTCTTCTTAGCGACAACAACTCACGGTAGAGACTGGTTATTATCGGCCAGACGTACTCCTTTATAGCCCGAACTCTTCATAATTTTATCGACTATCTCATCGGTTTGACGTTTAAGATTTCTACCTGCCTCGTGAAATCCTTCTTGAAACGATTCCTTAACTGGTCGATCCTCTATGGCGCCACCAAGAACGTTCTGAGAGCTTCTTTTCCAGTTGCCAGCTTCCTATTCCGTGACCATGTTGATATGGTGCGCCTCTGTAGTTGGACCTATGCCGTTACCGGCCTGATATATATATATATATATATATATATAATATAATATTGTTGATAAGGACAAACCATTATTGCACTTTCTTAAAGTGTAGCTTCAGACACGACCTCTCGAACTCGAATGGCATTGCTGCACCCGTATCTGTTTTTATATTAATTTCGATGTTTTCAAATTTCCGTGTCATCACGGGTATGTAGTGTGCAGGCGAAAAAAACACATCTTTATGACCTCCGTAAGTGTAGTTTTCAGAAGTAACATTTATTATAAATCATAAACGGGGATAAAACATCGCCCACAATTTGCGGTTCAATGAAGTCGCAACAAACAAACATGTGCGTTGGTAATCCTATCCATATACTAGCGGGGCGCGGGAGTATTGCTTCCATAGCTATGTTTTGATACGGACGATAACCTAACTGTAAGGCTAAACATTGTGAGAATGTGAACAGCGAGAGGGAGGTTTTTAATTTCGTAGTAACGCGCTTAGTTAGATTATGGTATTCGATTGTTAGGAATTTGCTTATTAGCTCGTGGTTATTTAGTTCGCTGGTCATTTCTTCAATGTCGGCATAATTCGCCAAGGCGAAACGTAACACATACCATCCGTCCTCAATATAAATCGCTTTCTAGTTGTCGTGTTGGAAATGTGATGCAGCCTTTTTTAATATCGTCTCTAACACATCCTCTTCTCCTGCGGGTGGATTAGTTCTATAATAAATTAAATTGTCTGTCGCACTTACAGCGGCAAAAGAACAAGGGTACTGGATTTCCTAAATGGCTACAACCCATGAGCCTGTTAATTTCATTAGTTTTGGCAGTTGCGTAATAAAACTTGACGTCATATTGTCGGGAAAATACGTCATGGAACTATTACTTAATAAGGTAAGATAAAACTCAAATTTATATATCTCTCAGCTGCGAAGCTAACCACCAGCAATTAAATTTGTCACTGTATCCACGCCACTTGATCAGGTATTGTTTACATCATCCGCTAAAATCTTATCGACTTTGACTTTATCAACCGCAAGAACTTGCAACTCCTCTTCGTAAAAGGTACCCGCAACAGGATCGTTATTAAGATCGCTTATGCGATAAACTGGAGGTCTTCTTTTTATCACTGCACTAATTGTAAAAACTTCCTCGCTACAGTTCGTTTCATATCTTTTCTCAAAGGTGTACTTAGTTCTGGCGATTCTAACATGTTCGCCGGCTTTATATTTAGGATGACGCGATGTGCCTAAGCCTTTCGCGTACAGGTTATTCCACACTTCCAAAATGCCGCAGGGGCCATCTTTTTACTTGACTGAGGGCTATTGTTGTAAGCAGTCACAAGTTTTTGTAGGTGAAATAACGCCACATATTTGTTTTCAATGTTTTATTAAATCTTTCAACTACATATGCTTTTACATCAGGGTTATTTGTTACATAGAAATTGATATATTGTTTCTTGAAAAAGATTTGTACACTGACCGCCACAAATTTCTTGCCTTTATCCGTCTGTAGATTTTCCGGTGTATTATCACTTTCCTTAAAAATATCGCTGAATGCTTCAGTTACAGATGCTGCTGTCTTCGTTTTAAGAACTCTCGCCCTCTTGCTAAACACATCAATAACCGTTAGCATGTAGTTGTATCCACTATTGTGTTTACTTAATGTTCATATATCGCAAAGATCCGCTTGCCACAGCTCGTAAATGTTGCTCACAATATATTTATTTCGCGGAAATTTTTTTCTGATAGAATTATGAACCGTATCAGCTTCCTGAGTCTGCAGCCATTTTTTCACTTCACCATATCTACCCTTTACAGCATTAACTAAAGGTGTTATCCCGCAAACCCTGCCGGATGCTCTGGATCATAGTATACAGCATCCATGTTACGTTCTCCACGTATCCCAATCTAGTGAAGGTTTTCTTCTTCGAAAGGATCTTCGCGGGGTTTCCCTCAATTCACTATCGGCATCGTAATTCTCACCTATAGTTGTGAGGCTCGGTTCAATGTTAGGTGATACAGTAGCATCACCTCTTCGAGTATTTCCGATAAACTCTCGTGGTATACTTATTTCTTTAATATACGTCTCAAACTGTCGCCAGTCGTGTGGGTTTGTAGTTTTTCGCTGTCTTAACGTTTCGTGAACCAGATTGATAATGTTGGAATGAGGGATTATCTCACCTTTTATTGTGACAGTATCCCTTTTATCCCAAAATACATCACCGCCCGTATTCAGTATACGCAAGAAATCAGTCCCTTTCTTCCTATATGAAACAGGCAGTGTTGATACTATCTCATCGTTTCGGCAAATCCCTAGTATCATCTTCATCAGCGCTGATTATTATACTAGCGGGTTGACGTAACTGATTGGAAAAATGTGGATATCTTTGAAGAACCTGATTGTACTGGTGCCATTTGTCATGGTCGGTCATTTTGGTTTTTAATACTTTATCCATGTCGTTACACAACTGCGTTAGTATGTTGTCTTGCGTGACATCTGGCTCTTGCAGACGCTGTATAAAATCCATAGGTAGAATAATCATCTACTTCAGATTGTGGTCCATATTTATTGGAACAAATTATCCAGAATTCCGCCAAGTAATGGTCCTAACAGGAGCGGCAGAAATGCGCCACCCTTCTGTAGGAGAAACTGTTTCTTCTTTTTTATAGATTCGCCTCTCTGTGCCAGCCACCTTAAAGTGTGATTATGTTGAGAGAATCGCTGCCTCTGATCAGCTGACAGAGGTACACGACCTTTTAAAATGTTATGTACACACTCGCAAATGCATTCCACCTGCTTACTATCCAGACATTTCAATGAAGTGTCACGCTGACTTTTACTTAATCTGGCTAATGCGTGCAGAATTTCGGTGTGTTGGATTAAAGCGTCAACCATCATACATGATGTAATCTTTATGACTGTTTTAAATAGAACAATAAATATCCGTGCGGATTATAAGTAGCAGCCTCTAAAAATTTAGGGTTGTCAGGTGAAATCTGCCTTGCTCAATACTGTATCTGTGCCCTGCCACGTGGATTTCTAAATAAGATTGTGTAATGAGCGTTGAGAGAGATATCTCGCTGTCCACGTCCTTGATGAAATATGTTTTGCGTTAAGAAAAACACACTTATGATGACAACCCTTTGTAAAAAAGATCGACCACTGGATCCTTAGTTTCACGAATTAGATCGTAAATTATTATTAAGACCGGTTTTTACCGGCAAACTCTTCCATATCAGGTAATCCTTTCTGAAAATCCACTGAGAGATCTTTGAATAATGGCTGCCATTCGCCGTAAAACCAAATAATTTTTTCAAACGCTGTATCGCAGACAGTTTCGATATTTTTTAGAAAATCAACGATAAAATACGATTTCCCACAACCAGATGGCCCCCGCTACTATTGCAGAAAAGGGATGCTTAAACTGACCTTCCATCTCGAAACGCTAATGGATACTAAAGAGTATTCCGTTATCATCACAACTTAAATACTAGGTGAAAAAAAAATCTGCAATCACAGCTGTATTCTACTCTATTTTATCGCGCTTATCTCCATCAAGATAACCCTATTTTGTTACCGTCTTTTAAATATTTACTAAAATCAACATGCGAATCGTGCATTAACAAATAGTTTGTATATCTAATTATAAGGCGCAGACCTAACACAAGTTCTTATAGCTGTCTTACAAGTTAGCATTAGCATTATTTCAAATTACCGCCAAGGGGGCCACGACAAGAGGGCGCAGACCTAACACAAGTTCTTACAGCTGTCTTATGAGGTAGCCCCTTATTAGAACATTGTATGCGAACGCATTTGCCTACCTTCCAGGGGCTGAACTGCCAAAAAGACTCTTAATACAACCAAAATTATGGTGAAAATTCCATCAAGGGGTTAAAAATGACCACTGAAAAGAATCCACAAAAAAGGTTCTTAACACAACCAAAAGGGCTCTAGTTAAGGTGAAAATTCTATCAAGGGTTGAAAATGGTATCTGAAAAGAAGCATAGGGGTGAACAAATGGGATCCCCACGTGGGCATATAAAAAAGTGAAAGATAAGGTGCCCTAGAGGTGACGTCATAAAATCCAAGATGGCGGCGCAAGTGTCCCATTTCTACTCCCATATGTTTTCAGGATGTCGTTACACATTTTACACGACATCTTTTCAGACATCATAAAGGAAACAAAGATGTTCACACGCTCAAAACATTAAAACCAAGAAGCAAACGTCGTCTTGCATTAGCATCTGCTCTGAGAAAAACAGGGTTATTTCTATATGAAGACCGAAAAAAATGTTGTGAACCGTATTAAATCATCAAAAAACCCTGATGCAAAACACTTTATTTGCACTTACTGTTTGGGGCAGTTACATAAACAAGTAAAGACTTAATATTCGTTCATAACAAAACTTATAATAAAGTAAAGACTTGTCAGAGTAAACCAGAAAATATTGAAAAGCCCGACAGAAAGTGTTTATCAGAATCTTAAACGTTGTTCGCACTAATAAATTTAGAAAATTTAGATTAGGAATGAAGCTTTTCCAATAATGAGAGCAGATGACGTAAGTGCCGCTGCTAAAAATAATCCACTAATTTGTCGCTATGGCGAGGCACTATTTTCCAAGCACAGAAGGGAACTTGGTAAACTGTTATTAGCACTGAAATCTTTGTCTAATGTTAATGAACTATTTGATATGTTAAAACCAGAATCGTTCCAGCAACTAATTTTTGTTACTACGTAACATATTAGTGGGAATGATGAAAAAACTAGAACGTTTAAGTCCACATCCCTGGCCATTACATATGGGAACTTCTTTCAAGACTGTCTGCGATGTAGCATTTAACCTTGTTGTGGAAAAGAAAGAACTACCAAATATCAAATGGGACAATCATCAACTAAAAAAAGATGTAATAAAAGATTTATAGAAATTAATAATAGGCCATTGATGCAATGAAATGTCGAGTTTAGCATTAAAAAATTTGAAAGAAAATAATTGGCAGAAACCAGTGAAATTGCCTTTAACTAGCGATATCCAATTGTTTCACAAGTTTCTTAATGAACGAGCAGATAATGCTTATCTTAAGTTGAAAGACAACAACGACGTAAAGGAAAATTATAAAACGCTCACAAACAAAGGTTGTAGCAAAATTAATGAGGAAAATTCACAAAACTAAAACTGCTTAGCCCAGTAGAAAAAAATTTAAAAGAGTTGTTTAAGGTGGTAAAGGGCCAAAACCTGTATCCATTTTATTTTCAAAACGAATTCAACAATACATAGATTGCTTGTTAAAAATTAGACAAGAAGGAAATGTTGTACCACATTCAAATGAACACCTCTTCGCTAATCCAGGATCAGAAAACCGATGGATGGCGGGTGGCAACGTGATCAGGAAACTTTCCAGAAGTTCTTCAAATTATGAGTATGGACGAGGGCGAAATGAAACAAATAATTACTTTCACAGGCCACACAAAAAAACTCATTCCGAATTTCATCGTTACGTATTCCGTTTCTACCTGTATCAAAGCAAATATTTATATTTTTGTTATTCATAAATTAACATCGATGTTGTCACTTTGACAGAAATAAAAGGGGAATGCTTTTTATCAGTATTGGTACGAAAACTTGTGTTCCATAGCGACGCAAGAGTGCGAATTGTGTGTATTAAAAACACGACAACGCAGCTGGAGTGTTTTTACTTATCAAATTTGCACGATTCAAAAGCATTCAGTAACTGTACACTCAATTTTATTGATTTACGGAATAATACAGTTGTTTATTCTTTATCATTTAGTCTTTTAGTCGTAAAGTTATCTCACCAAACACTCGATCTTTTCTCTATCTGATAAATTTATTTCAGAAGTCAATAATTTTGTCTTCAGCAATTTTTCTTGAAAAACTGACGCTTCGGTGTCATGATTTCTTAGTGCCACTCTTTCTCACGAAATACTGAAGGTAAAATCATTTCTCTAAAAGTAAAAATGTATCCAATAAAAAAGCTGTTATTCTTGTACATACAAATAAATAGTTTTGAATTTGACCCTAAACCATGGGCGCCGAGTGGGGTGCAAGGGGGTGTACTTGCACCGCCCTGGCTTTTGAAAAAAAAAATTATACGAAATAATAACGTAATAATAACTCTTAAAATCTTTTTATTCTTTGCTAGTAACAAAACTTTTAAACCGTTAAATTTTAAATAAAATTTGAAATTTAGAAATGAACAGAAATGGAATTTATGGTATTTCAGGCAAGGAGAAACGATGGATTGTCCTTGTACACAACACTGAACAGCAGAAGGAAACAAGATGCAAAGTCTGCAGAAATGTCCCTTTCTACTGGCGAGTAGGCCAACCACGGGTACATTTTGAGCCATTCCAATCTATAAACACGTTTAGAGTTGGCCGTTGCCGTTGTGTCTTTCTTGAAATCATACATTTGACTAGGGGACCAAGGCTCTTTTAGCAATTTCAACCAAACTATATGGAATGATAAAACAGACAATAAAGCAGTTTTAAACATTCGACAGTCGACTGAGTCGACACATTTTCATTATGAAAGAGTTAAACAATCGTTTTTATGATTTGGACTTAACCACTTATTAAAGAAATAAAAGTTGAAAAGTAGTTACATTGCGTTATTTGCGGCGTAATAAGGGTGTTAAAGTGCAATGTTGATTTAATGATAAAACGACTTGTAAATGATTGGTTTTATCTAACTCACTTTATCTTTAACCGTCGTCACCTTCAACATAATGAAGTGGTAAACAAAGCGGTTTCCGGCTTTCCGCGAAGTCGCTTGCACGAAGTTGCTTTTGAAAAGTCGTGCGATTTCAGGAACAACTTATTTACGGGCGATAATTCGTTTTTGTTGGGTAAAATATTTATTAACTTATTTCTTAATTCTTAGTATACTTAGGGCTTGAATATTCAATTTCATCCTACAGAAAATAGCCAAATATCATAGTTATTTCTAATATATACAAAGATTAATCACGATGCTTAACTCGATATGTTTGCAGAATATACACTTCTCGTCAAAATTAGCGAACAATTTAAATTCTAATTAAACTTTAATGGTGAATATTTTTGGAAACCCTTAATCGATTTTGACGACCTTTTTTTCAAATTGTAGGCTATAGTACTGACAATTCAGCCAAGTGACTATCGATTAGCTCCAAAATTAATTTTATTCATATACAAGGCGATTCCCTTTAAAGGAAATTTTAGGGTAAATTCTGTAACACCCTGTGGAGTGAACTGGTCTTTTTACCAACTCTCTACAAAAACTGCTCAATAGAGCCTTTTATTAGTAGCACTTTCTTTTTTGAATCACCTTTTATCTTTATTAATAAGGAGATACCGAGATTTTTTGTGAACTTACGCACTAGTGAAAAAAAACATACCTTAATGTTTGAGACTTTAATCTTTAAACGTAATTTACAAAAATAAGAAAAATCAACAAAGTCTATAGAATATAGTCATATAACGACTCATTAGTAGCGGGTATTACCACCTCTTGCAGCATTAATAGCCTGACAACGTCGCGGCATACTTAATCGGCTGTCGTATCTGTTCTTGAGGGAACTGTTGCCAAATCTCACTCAGCCTCACTCCGAGCTCGTTTAAAACAATTGGTGCTAGTTTCAGGGCCCTTATTTTTTCTGCCCATTATATCCCATAAATGTTCAATTGGGTTGAGGTCAACAACTACCTGAAGAAGACACGGATCAGCCTACAGAACCTGATAGTAATCTTTAAAGAAAGAAATTGAAAGGTGAGTTATGTAAAATAGAAACTAGTAATTTCAAAGTTAAAACTTTTAGAGGGACAAGAATGCAATCTAAAAATAATTCCTCGAAAAAGATGGTCTACAAGAGAAAAAGAATTAGTAAAAACATATCTTGCACATCATATAAAAGCAAAAATACCCCTCGAAAACAGGACTGTGACGAATTTATAACAAAATATGAAGTATTTGCAAACACGGATTGGCTAAAGATTAAGACGTTTGTTTATAACGAGTACAGACAAAAGAAATATTGATATAAAAAAATATGAAGGTCTAGTACGTTTTTTTTCATGTAATGTAATGCATGCATTTTGCTGCAAAAATGTTTTATCTTAACATGACAGTTTATTTTTACCACATACTTTGTAAGAATACTTTCTATTACTTTTTATTTTTATTAATGTTATATATCGGCTGGTGTAGCACAGGAGCTTAAGACCTTGGTCTTAGGATCTGACTACAAACGTCCCGGGTTCGAATCCTGGTATGGGCGGTGAAAAATCCCCAGATATATGGATGTTTTGTAAGTGTATGGAGCCAATAACCCTGGAAGTTGACGCTCCGAACCCCCTTCGAGGCGGAATTAAAAAAAAATAATGTTATATTTTATCATTTTATATTTTTATCGTTGTACAGTTTCAATAAATATATTAAAATTTATTTTACTCAAATTTTTTTTTACAAAATGAAACATTTGTCATTCTTTTTAATTTTGAAAATCAAATTCCTTTACAATTTAATGCTTGAACGATACGTTACACGTCTCCTTTCATATTTAAAGTATGGAGATATTTTTCGTTCTTGCAATAAATACCCATTAAAATAATTTATTTCAAATGGTTAATGGAAAATATTTACAGCTATATTATTTGTTGTTTTTAATTACAAAAATAATTATGAATGAAGCGATGAAGTTTAAAGACTTACAAATAATGTTCTTCTGCTGGATATTAAATCGCGTATTTTTTATTTATATGTTACACAAATTTGAACTTTTAAATTTTTAAAAATAATAATTAAAAAATTAACAATTTAATGCCCAAACCATAATTATTTTAATTATGTGTGACACTCGTGGAAGTTTACAGTTCTATAATAAAGTAATGCATTGATCAGATTATGAGATTTAAAGGTTACAAGTATTCAGTAAATTAAATTTTGTTTTCAATTAAGAAAAATGTATGTTAATTTAGGAACAAAGTAAAAGGGTTTATTTAATTATTTAATGTTTAGAATGCTCTCTAGGCATTAGAGAATATCACGTTTGTTAACGATATTTTAAGTAAATGAAAGAAAAGCTTGTTTCGAACATACTATTATACAACAACTATTATATTTTTCTAAATTTACTTAACGATTATGTAATTAAAAATTATTATTAATTTTATTAAATACATAAATAAAAAGCTTACCTCGAGTAGGATTTGAACCTACGACCTGTACTTTGCTAGAGTACAGCGCTAACCATCTGCGCTATCGAGATTCAAGCCCCAATCAATGCAAATTTTGTCTTTATGTATGTAGAACTGATGTATATTCTAAATATGAGATAACAATCAAATTACTTATATTAATGGAATGTGAGCCTGCAATATCGCAAGGATTCACACATATCAAAGCAACTTGACTAATTTTATTATAAGTTTAATAAAAAAAACTTGTAATAAATTACTTAACGATTGTTTGTTTACTATTTTGAATTTAATTAAATTGAATGAGCACATTTATGCAAATTTAAGAGTACTATTGAGGTTTAATGGGAATATTCATATTTATGCCTAATACAAACCTCAGTTAACGTTACTATTAATTTCAACATTTTACGTATTCTAAATTTATTGTTTGGTGATTATTAAGTAATTGTGACATTTATTAAAATTACTAAGCGTATTTATGCAAAGACTACAATTAACTAACAATTTTTTTTAAATGCTTTTGTTCAAAATGCCGAACGTTTTAGTTCAAAATAAATAACATAATGAAAATGGTTGATTATTTTTTATCATGAACTTCTCGCCAAATATTAAAACTAAACCGAATCTGAATGCTGTATTGTACTCAAAATTGAAGATTTTCTGCAGCAATTATGGTGCTTATGTTTGTTAAATACACGACAATTTGTAAAGTACTGCATCTGGTCCTTCCGTGTATAGCTGTTGGAGAAATTTCGATTTTTGAAACATTTTAACCTCTTAGAGTTCCTGTACAACAGTGAGTTTACGTACACGATAATGTATGGTTGACTTCGGAATGTTAAGCTCGCGACTTGCTTTTCGCTTAGAAAATGTAGGATTTTTTTCAAAATATTTTTGGATGTTCTTATTCTTTTTGATATTTTTAACCCAAAGTTTGGACAACTTTCATATTCAAGCAGGTATAACTGTTATAATCAAACTATGAACACTGTTAAATGACTAACATATTTAACCACCTTTCTATCTCTTATAATTCCTGGGATCCCATAAAAGGATATACGGTGTGGCCAATTTCGGACACATTGTATACCCTTAATGTTCGTTCTGATGCAATAGAAAGTTTTATATTTCTGAGAGTGTTTATTGGTTCACTTTATATATTAACACTTTAGTAAATATTATAATAAATTTTAACATTTATTGCAGACAGAGAAGCTGAAATCGCTATTAGATGGTCAGAAGTATTAGACGAAGTGTTTATACAAAACTATAGGGCAGACCCAGCTTTAACTTGGCAATATTTTGGTAGTTCAACTGGCATTATGAGGCTCTATCCAGGTATAACAACTATATATATATATATATATATATATATATATATATATATATATATATATATATTAGTGACGGTAAGTAAAAAGCATTATGAGGTACAATATGTTGCTTTATGATACTACACCCTAGTTTCATCAGCCCCTTCAAATTATATCTCAAAATAGTTTCAAAGTTCTTATCTTGTCGCGTTAAGTTTATTTTTATCAAAATTAAGTTTTATTCCAGCTTAAAAGGTATTTTAGTTTCCCAAGACAGTTATTTTGAGGGTTAACTACCCCGTGGTTGGTCTGATAACTGTAATGGGTCTGTTCATTGGAGATTGACAGCCCTGCAGTTGCTGCGTCAATTGTGAGGACTACCACATCGTGGAGTCTGACGTTCGTTGTGGTAGTTATGTCTTCCTGCGCTTTGGGCCAATTTCAATTGTTTTTCTTTTCTTGCAGTTCGGCGTTACTTTAAATAAACAACCAATAACTAAAACATTAAATTATTTTTTAACAAAAAATAAATTACCTTACTGTTTGTTTCAGCGATGTCAATAACGTTACTAGGAATTTCATGACTCTCATTCTCTTTATGAGCGGTAACTCGTTACCCTTCTATATCTACTTCTCTAACTCAACTTTACCTGTATGTCTCATAACTTTGCATATACCATATTCATTGTATTGACGTGTTTTTGAAAAACTGAAAGTACGTCATTTCTACTTAAAACCAAAGGTCAAAATGAAAAATTTTACACTTAAGAAATATTTTTATAGTATGCAACGGGGTTTGTTAGCAAAACGTGATACGAATTTCCGCTGCATCAATAAGTTTAAAGCATCATTGATCTAAAACTACTTTGATATTAATATATAATCATAGCAATTGTTGAGTAATTGATGTCTGCTTGGGTCCCAAAGGCATCTTTAGAGACGATCAGATATTCTCCCAATCGGCAACAGAAGACAAAATAGGCTACCGTTCACTGTTAAGATTCAATTTTATACCTTGGACAGCTTTCGCAGACACTCATCGTTTGGTGCGAACATCTGCTCAGTGCGCCGTAGATTATCCTTCGATTAAACCAGCAAGTAAATTTAATATCGAAGAAAGCAGAAGGTCTAGGTCAGCATATTAAATTCAATGGCGCTAGTTGCTAGACACACAAAATTTACCAGCATTACTAATTATTACGTTTTCAAACTTGATTTGGTACAGATTGGTTTAAAAAAGTTATTTGACGAACCTTGTCTGGATTAAACAAGGTATAAATGGCTTGTTGGTTTTTTATCGACGATTAATACACAATACTTGTTTTTTAATTCTTTTAATGTTAAGTTCACAGGGTTTACAATGAATATACTTCATTAATTCAATTAAAAGTTGGGAGGGCAACAATGTGGTTAATTATAAAACTTATAAAAACAAAACAAAAACTAAACCTTCTAATTTATAAAGTGCTACTTTACCTCACCATTAATATTTATTGTAGAGGTTATATCTGGTTTTATCCATTAATTGAAATGCTAGAGAGAGGGAGATTTTGGCTGCTATCTCTTTTGTAACCCCCTGTAAAGCGGGTAGGATTAGCTTAGTGATCCCTAGAAGAGAGATTTGCTGCGTTGTTTTTACATTACTATCTATATAAGTCCACTAGGAGGTATATGAACACTATATTAGGTATGGTTCATAATTACGCATTTTAATTATATAAAATCATATATTGGTGTAACGCGTGGTTGAAAGTGGTCCATTTTGGAAAAAAAAATCTTTAGTAATGCTCCTACCTGAGAAAAAATTTAAAAACAGCTACTTTAAAACATTCTTTTGCTTGAGCCACACATTTTCCTTAACTAAATTTGCGACCGTTTATTTCCTAGGACTCTCACACAGCATGAAAATTATTTTTTATAACCACCAACATGATAGATTCAATATAGCGGCCATAGAAACATTTATCGGATCAGATTGAAATTTTAGGTTCGGGGTATTTTATCACTCACCAGGGAATCCAAAATAAAAAATTCGCAAATTTTAATAATTGATGTGGTAATCTCGTCCAATCCATGAAGCTCGGAACTACCCACCGAAAATACTTTGTGTATAAGGCGCGGGAACCGTTTCAGACGTTACATCCGCCTGGCGTGGCCTAATATATGGCTCTCTACCTCGTATTTCTACAGGGCCCTGTATTTTCATTCAAAATGTTCGAAGGTACCACCGCACTGTCTTGTTTTACAAACAAACTTAAGCAAAGCAACGTCTGCAGTGAGCAAGCGCCAATTGTAAAATAAGCAAACTAGCGACAGTCTTGGTTCTTTTGATTTTAACGAAGAACTTAAATTAATAGTATTGTGTTGAAAACTTGTACTTGATTATCTCTATTTGATCGTCTCACCGTTACATTTAGGAGAGGTTAGATTGTCAGTACCTAACCATTTTATACCTAGCGCAATTTATACTTAGCGTAGCTATGTAGGTCATCTGTAACCTAGAATTGTACCGCTACTGTATGTAACAAATGAACTACTTGTCTGTTATGTATATAATTATCATTATTTATTTTTAATGTCGCAAGCTTGATTCTATAAATAAAAGCATCACCGAAATATAAGGCCTACACGGTTGTTTGTTGTTTAATCCTAAAAAGATGTATTTTTAATTGATTTTGTCTTTGACTAATTGTAGTTATCACACGTAGTTGTATGGGGCGAATCATTCTACAATTTAAAGCCATGGCAAGGTACGGTTTCGTCTTACCGGCGCTAAGTAACCAACGCGGTTGCTTTGCCGATCTGTTTCTTAACTTTCTCTTTTATCATAACTACATGTGCTTCTGTACTATCTTGTAGGTTAAATTTAGAAGTAGTAGCGAATAATCATTCTTTAAAAACAAAATTGGTTGTATAACAGTTATTTTATGTGTGATCATTATGTAATTCTGAGGTACTCAATTTGCTTGATTTATTGTTGTGTTGTACTAATTTTTTTTCAACTGTCCCCTCTTGATGAATTTTGAGAGACTTCACAACTTCGTAGATTACGATAGTAGAGTAATAGGGTCGGTTCTAACGCAGACCAAGATGACCTATTTAACATTACCTGAGAATGAGAGAGATAGAGTTGATATTAGTAGTTAGATCGAGATCGTTTTTTGGGTCAAGGTCGCATAGGGTTCAAAGTTTACTTCAAACCGGCACTTGTTTACCGAAAACGGGTTATCTGGGATAACTCTCTACTATTAACGGGTACTTGTTTGGAGTAAAGAAATACCCGTTTTTTGGTAAAAAGGTAGTCGTTTGGGGTAACCTTTAACCTTTAAACCACACGCAGTGTTACCCCCAATACAAAACGACCTTAATGTAACCAGTAACACTGTCTCTCATGTATCCTTAAATGGATGGCATTGGTCTCCGTTAGAACCGGCCCTATTACTTTACTCCAAATCTTAGTAACTTTAATATTCGATATTTAGAAAAGCGTCTTATTTAATCAATTCCAACCACGCATTCTATTGCTTTCGATGCTGGTCCTGTGAGCTGATGGCACCTCTATCTCTAGGCTGTCTCATTTCGATCTGAAGCTGTCAAAGCTCATGTAGTACCACACTGATACAAAGATACTAAAAATTAGATAATAAGCATCATCAGTGGCACGTATAATGGTTTTATCCAAAAACATTTTAAATCGTAAAATTTAGGGAGACTAGCATACCAATCTAAACTAGGTATGATCCTTAAATGTATTACAGTGTTATAACAAACCTTTTTACTAATGAATCCTCTCCTAACTTGATAACGTGGCATGGAAAAATTATTAGACTCGTTAAAACCTACCAATAAAAGTAAAAAAGCTGGTTAATATTCTAAAACCTTAGATTTCTTGACAATTTGGAACAAACTTTTCATAAATTGCAAGAACTTTGAAACTATTCCCAGGAGATATTGAGAGGGGAGGCTACAGATTATCACTAGGCACCACGATAGTAGATTAAACCATTAAGACGAAAACTTTCAGCAATGAATTGGACTATATTAGACAAGGGGCTCTTTGATTGCCGAATTAGGACATGGTTTATTGAAGCAGCAACTTGTACTAAGGACGTGGTCATTCTGTTGGACAACTCTGGATCCATGCAAGGTATGAACGTTGCGCATTCTTATTAAATTAAACTTTATCAGATTATTTTTACACATACAGGATGGAGTAAACACATATCATTTTTAATAGTTAACACAATTCTACAAACTCTTTCAAATAATGACTATATCAATTTATTGAACTATTCAGAGACCGCCGATTACTTAATACCCTGCTTTGAAAGGAAACTTGTTCAAGCTACTGAAGAAAATATTAAAGTAATTATGGATGCCTTGCCATATTTAGAACCGGTTAACAGATCTAATGTTGATATAGCTTTAATAGAAGCTTTTGGACTATTGCAACAAGTAAGGAAACCAATAGTTTCTAATAATTTGATAAATGAATTTGTTTAGTATAGAGAAATTCGTAATTGTAACGAAAATCATCGTATGTGTAATCAGGCCATTATGCTAATATCTGATGGCATTCCGAGTAACTTGAGTGATATTATTGAGGGAAATAACAGACTTGAAAATGGAAGTATTCCAATAAGAATTTTTACCTATTTGGTAGGTAAAGAACCAGCTCATCTAGAGGAATCTATGTGGATTGCTTGCACTAATCGAGGTTGTATACGTAAACACTGATAATTGAGTTCTATTATCTACAAGTACTAAATTTTTAGGATACCATTGTCATGTAGACGCTTTAGAGCAGGTAACGCAAGCTGTTTACAAATATGTAATGGTGTTAGCCAGACCTCTGGTACTACAAGGAGTGCAGAACCCTCTGTCTTGGACGCATGCATATCTTGATGATACAGTAAGTATTATTTTAATACACCTTATTTACAAGGATTGTTTGTTATTTCCCATTTATCTTTGGTTTTCAGATTACTTTGCAACTGATTAAATTACTTTTAGTTGTTCGTTCCGTCTATTTCCCCTAATACGTTTGTAACGTCCTGACTATTAAATCGTTTTTCAATTTTTATTTTAGTATTAGGTTACGCATAGCATATCCTCATACTTTCGTCTTTGGCAGGCGGATTTGGGACAACAGTATGTCCCACCCGTGTGTATCATTGTACAAAAACGGCTAAACTTTTCTGCATCAGTTTTCTGAAATGGATAAAGTCCCAATTATAGATGTTTACGTCTTATATTGACCTCGTTCGGGTGACTTTTGGGTCAAAAGTGGCAGTTAACAATATTTTCAATAAACACCGTATAGCAGTGTGGTTGTGATTCGAAAGCATTTTTCATAGAGATTCCATATAAGTATTTTATTTTACGCTTACACCTAATACTTATTAGAACTGAGTATTGGTACTGCAAATATGCGCACCTTAAATTTGCTCAACCTACAAAACTTACTAAAAATACTGCATAGTTTAGTCTTAATTAAATGATCTCTCAATAAAAATATACTGAAATACTAAACCCTAAATTTTTATAATAATTAAAATTTTTAAATTTCACCTCGTGAATAGAAAAATACGTTCTTTGAACTAAAGTGCCAACACAAATTAAACAACGATAGCTACTGCACAATTTACTTACATTGATAATATAACAAATAAAATATGTAGTGATTGTAATTTGAACATTAAAACGGTAGGTTTTGCACCACGGTCTAGCTCACTAAGGTACATTGCTTACGAAACTTACTGTAGGTTGAGAACTCCTTTATCAGGTTGTGAGGGATGCAGCGTTATATCCATAGGTATAATCAGTAAAGCATTTGATTTGTTATGCGCCACTCAAGTTAATAGGTTAAATAATTAAAATACAATAAAAATTGAGAAAGTTGTACCACAGGTAATTTGAATAACACTAAACACCTGTATCTATATGTACATGTAATAAAACAGTACTTCGCACAAATCCTAAACTACACCACAAGTTGCCCGACGAGTTACGATCCAGATCGTGTTACTATCATCACCCAAACATACGACAACCTTGCTACATTTGCTGCCACAGACACACTCACAATCAAAGTGTAACAATATTAACCAAGAAGAATACTGAACTCGACGAAACAATTGAAGCGGAACTAAACCTAAAAGGAACAATTATAACTGAAGATGTATACTAATCCCACCTAACAATAATGAACCATATTTACTTATATACAAACTTATTCAAAATTCGAAAAATTGGGTTTCAAATCTTTGACATGGAACTGGCCAATATTCTTTCCATTCAAATCATGCTCATAATGAAAAGGTAAAAAATCTTTTTTAAGTAACTGAACCAACCAATTCTGACTACCATGAATAAATATGAATAACTCACTTTAATTCCCCATTTATACACTGAAACTTGTTTTGGAGTAAACAAAACGAAAAATAAAATAATTAGCGAGAATTTAACGATACTATAAATGCATAAGATGATTAGTAAACAAAGACGTTTTTACCTTAATTCACACTGAAAAATGAATGAGTAAGCATAAACAAACATGAGAATCAACATAAAATCACAATAGTTATTACATAACTAAAAAAAACATTGCATAATTATCACTCACACAAGCTTCAAAACTCAAAACCATAAATATGAATGTACCGTACTTTAAGAAATTTTAATTATTCAACAAACATTTTTAACTCACAGATTGTCGGATTTCACACAAAATAATAAAAACAATCAAGGTAAAAGTTCAAAAGTATTTCTTACATCAATGGCAATAAGTCAAGTTGTATCCAATATCCCGGATTGAGCTGCAGTCTTCTGCTCTACATAGTGCACTTAATTTTTCTTTAAACGAATTTATGTACACATAAATTACAGAACATCACATTTATTTACTCGAAGTGTTAGCATCTTAATGTTTCCCCAATCCACAATTCCATTTTATACATTTACTCTAAATTACGCAATGTAGAAATTCCATCTCATTTATACAATCCCAATAAAATAAATGAAGCTTTCGTTTTTAATAATAAATGGTAATAAAAATAGTAGCCCAATGAACTATAACGACCTACTATCAGTATACTCCCTGTAGGTACTGTTGAAGGTCTTACAAAAGGTTGTAGTTAATCAAATGTTGGATCATATCAATAAATATTCAAGTTTCCCAAAAACCCAATCGGGTTTTAGAAAAGGATACAGTTGTTGAACGTAGCTGATGACATCTTTGCTGCAACTAATGGAGAGTTTTCTAAGGCGTTCGACACTATTAGCCATTAAATATTAGTGAGCAGATTACATTACGTTGGTTTCAGTTTAGACAGTTGTACCAGACTCTAAAATTATCTCAAACATAGAAAACAACTAGTAGTACTTAATAATGAAAAGTTTGAGGTACTGTCTATATCCTGTGGGGGTTTCTCAAGGATCGATATTAGGTCCCTTACCAATATGCAGACGATACCCAACTACATTACGATTTCCATGAATGTCGTGTAACACAAGCGATAGAGTACTCGAACAGTGATATTTGCAATATGGTTAAAATGTCTGAGGAACACGGTTTATACTTGAATACTTCAAAATTATCCGTGATACTATTTGGAAAAAGTAAGGTAAGGGACCGACATAAATGTGCAGTACAAATTCCATATTACCTGTTGAAGAGCAAGTAAAAAATCTTGGAGTGGTAATGGACTGTAATCTTAGATTTAAGGCACAAGTTTCGGAGATGATAAAAGCATTGTTAAATTTAAAATTAATCTTTTAAAATCGACATAGCATTAGTCAAGATTTAAAAAGCATCCTAAGTGAGTCACTTGTCCTCTCGCAGATTAATTACTGTTATGTTCTTTATGGACCTTGTTTAGATGCCATTGACAAATAAAAAATTCAAGAAAAGAATTCCTGTCTACCTCTAATTTATGGTGTAAAGAAATATGAGCAAACCTCTCATAAATTAATAGATATACAATAGTTAAAGATGGAAAATAGAAGATCTGTGCATTCTGCTACTTTACACCGTAAAATAATTACTGGCCAAATACCACCGTACCTCTATGGAAAGATAAAGTTCAGTGCTAAAATCGAATTTTCTTCCTTAATCACCCCACCTCTACATAAAACCTCACATTATGAACGCTGATTTAGTTACAATATCGTTAATGTATACAATTCACTGCCAGACTATTGCAAAAAACTAACATCAAACCAGTTTAAAAGTATATCCACCGTCTCATAATTAACCGTCAAATGTTGCAACAAGGACAATGTTGAAAACAATGTACCTCACTCATTCGTTCACCAGTTTACGCATTCTAATTCTTATCGTCATTTATACCACAATCATACACTGCGACTACCATTATAAGATTTATGTATATACATTTTTTTTCTTTTCTAAACTGTTGTCTTCCGTTCATAAGTTTGTATTGTAAATAGAATGGGTTAAATGGAACAGCAGATATAGTGACTGATGTTGCTACAAACTGAACTTCGCCCAGTTGGTTACATGTGCATGTAGACAACGGATCAACCTGAAGATTTGACGGTATGCATAAATTAATATGATCTACACGCCTAAAAAATTTTAGATGATGCGGCGTTGCCGCTTCTACTATAAAGTAGCGACTACTTTGATTTTTCAAATAGAACACCCTGTATATAATATCATATTATGATTTCCTATTACTTTGTCAACAACTTCATGTACTATTTCCCTATACCTATCTATTACCGTTTAAGAGATACAAATTAATTTCGATTTTTTTTACAAAACATGTACTTCTATACACGCGGATAATCTTCAACTCTCTGGTACTAAGACGATCAAATTCCAAATGGAGTGGAGTGATACCATGAGGATCTTCACTTCAAGTCATATTTTTATTTGCCTTATACAGGGTCTTTAAAAGTGCAGATACTTTGTTCACATGAAAAAAGGAGTGGAATTTTTTCAAATGGAACACCCTGTATATTTACACATTTTTGAGCTCTACATCCAATTTTAGATTGACTTTAATCAGATAATGCTATTTCGATTTTGAACCGTTTTCAAGATAAACTGTTTCAAACAGAAACTGACGTGGTTTCCTTGTATTCATCACTTATTTTTGAGATTTAACATCTATTTTATACTACGTAATACAATTTATTTTCTATTTAGTTTTTCAACAGTCTCAAATCAGTCAATTCGAAATTGATATGTACCTTAGAAAAAGTTACAATTTGTATGCATTGAGGTATTGAGTGTCTCTACCGTACAACATTGCAAATTAATATTTTTTAATAGTGTGCTTTGGAAAAATAAATGATCCAATTTTGAAACGTCAAACTTTCGTTGGTGGTTTTGACTGATTGTGATACTAATTATAATAGAAAAATGTCAAGATTAGGTTACAGTAATGAAGATTTCTTGAATTTATTAATTATTCATGGTGAGTGCAATAGAATTGCAAGTAGAACATGCCGAGTATTTCATGAAAAATATCCACAACTTCCGAAGCCGAATGTGATAAATCGACAACTACAAAACTGTAGGTTGAATGGAACCTTTCGTCCAAAAATCATTCGTAGAAAGCCTGAAATGGATGATGATGACAATGGCATAACAGTTTTGGGATTTTTTAATGCATTTCCAAATGCTTCTCTACACGAGGCTGAAAGAGAGATAGGTATACCCTACGTGACAATTTATCGCATTCTTAATAAGCACAAATGGTATCCCTATAAATTCTACTGTGTCCAACATTTGAAAGAGACTGATTTGCCTCGTAGTGTGAAATTCTTTGAATGGTTACTTGTCAAGACTCAATAGGATGAACATTTCCTTAACAATAATATATGGACAGATGAATTTTCAACAGACATAACAGTCATTATTGGGTTTTCAAGAAAGATGGCAATTTAATGTATTTTGTGCCATAAACAATGAGTCAATTTTTATATCGAGTTTTATGATGATAATTTGAATGGAACAAAATATGAAGATTTACTGAGAAATGGAATTCAAATGATTTTAAATAATAGGCCAGGAAGAGAACGTGTATGGTACCAAATGGATGGTGCTCCACCCCATAATTCTCGCTCAGTAGGCGAAGCTTTAACTGAAATCTTCGAAGACAGATGGATTGGTAATAATGGACCCTTTCGTTGGCCTCCTAGAACACCAGATGGGAATCCAATAGATTATTTTGTGTGGGGTTTCATTAAAAATATGGTTTACTCCAACCCAGTAACAACAATGGAAGATATGAAATCGAGAGTTACAACTGCTTTCAATAGTTTAACTCCAGACTTATTCAGAAGCGCTACACATGAAAATCTTTTGAAGAGATTACATGTTTGTTTAAGTAAAGGTGGAGGTGTGTTCGAACATATTTTCAAATACACTGATAATTGAATTAACTTACTAATTCATGAAATTATTTTCAGTTCGTGTGTTAGCGTTAATAAAACTATTGTTTGAAGAGAAGTTTCATTTGATGGTTGAAGAGTATTTTAATAATTATTTATTCATTGTATTATCTGTGACTGATGAAAAAACATCGAACGGAGTCTGTTAAATTTCAAAAATAAGTGATGAATACAAGGCAACCACGCCAGTTTCTGTTTGAAACAGTTTATTTCGAAAACGGCATTATCTGATTGGATGTAGAGTTCAAAAATGTGTAAATCTACAGGATGTTCCGTTTGAAAAAATTGACTTCCACTCCTTTTTTCATGTGAACAAAGTGTCTGCATTTTTTAAAGACCCTGTATGAGGCAAATAAAAATGTGACTCATGGTATCACTTCACTCCATTTCTAATTTGATCGTCTTAGTACCAGAGAGTTCAAGATGATCAGCGTTTATAAAAGTACATGTTTTGTAAAAAAAAAATCTAAATTAATTTATATCTCTTAAACGGTAATAGATAGGTATAGGAAAATAGTACATGAAGTTGTTGACAAAGTAATAGGAAATCATAATATGATATTATATACAGGGTGTTCCGTTTGAAAAATCAAAGTACTCGCTACTTTATAGTAGAAACGCCGCAACATCTAAAGTCATATTAATTTATGCATACTGTCAAATTTTCAGGTTGATCCGTTGTCTGGTTTGCCAGAAACGTCAAATTACGCTCATCGTGAAACGCCCTGTATACTTATATATGTAAATGTATACATTTCTATGTAACAGTGTGCATTGAACTAACGAAAGGCAATATTATTATTGTTTTTAATCAATTAAATAATCTAGAGAAGGTTCTTTAAATTGGAAAATAACTTCAATCCGTATGAGCGTTCCTTTTTTTACATCTAAAACACTACATTATTTAAACTCAACTCAAAAACTTATTTTTCACCATACGTCGCCTGTCTTTCTATTGTTTTAGTCAATTTTCAAAACTGGCATATTGTTTCTGAGACCTAACCGATTAAAAACTACAGTATGAAAGATTTACACAACAAAATAGGTACACAACTCACAATTTCGCAGTTATATCAGCTGCAATTCCTCAAAAGCAATTTTATTGTTCAAAGGATTGAGGTTTTTACGGTAGTCTCTACCAGTGGCGACGACCAAGTGCATTCCAAACAAAAATGATATTGTATTTTATACTAATTGGATCTGTCATAGTAGACTGATATAAAAATAAATCGTAATGACATAAGAATATGACATCATCAAGGTTCCTCGCCGCTTCTCACCATAAGCAAGTTTTAATAAACTCAACCAAAAAATTGTTTTTCTATGATCAGCATTGGTTTTGGTGTTGTTGAAATCGAGATGGTCTATAATGTTGACGTACATGAAACCATGTTTTTTTGGTGACCTCATCGCTAAGATTTTTATAACATCATAGTTGAGCAGTATAACTGATCGGTGCATTTGTTTCCTAAATCTTACTTGATTTTGTATTTTTTCTAAACTAGTTGATGATTATCTTATTCTGTTTCCATTTTGACAAGTATACCGTGTTGATGTTGTGAAGATCTCTGACTGATTCACCACGAAAACCAACTTCAAAAAACTAAACCCGCAGCGTACTATTCCGAAAAGTTATTTGCTTATTTTTGGATATAAAAAAAAGCTTGAATAATAGTTGGTACAGAAAGTGTTGGAGATTAAAGAAAAGAAAAGATATATACAGCGCATGGGAAGCGGATTATAAGTGGTGTAAAGACATGCCTTCTAATAGTTTGTGTGAGTAGTTCTTTTTTTTTTATGATTGTGGACCTGAACAGGCTAAATTTGGCCTATCGTGCTAAACCACTCAGGAACGCTTAGGAGGATGGATAGAGGGATAATGAATTGCCAATAGATGCCTATGAACGGCTATCTTAAATTTTCTCATATCATAAGTGAAAGGAAAACAGGAACTAGGGAGATCATTCCAGAGTTTAGAAGCCGTGTAGAAAAATGTGGATTGCGCCCATTTGGTACGACAAGTGGAGATTTGTACTGCATACTGATGATGTGAATGAGCGAACCGAGTGTTTCTCGCAAAGATAGCCCGAGATGGTATCAAAGAATATAATTCAGCAGCACAATAGCCGTTGTAATAACGATAATACAAAGAAAGAACTGAAACCATCCTTCTATGCTCAAGGGACTGTATGTGAGAAGTTAAGGACGGGTCATTTATAAGCCTAAACGCTCTCTTTTGAATACGATCAACGATATCGAGAGCGTATTGGGGAGCACTAACCCAGAGGTGAGAATTATATTCCAGATGAGGCCGAATTTAGGCCTTATACAGCAGAAGGAATTGTCGAGAGGTAAAGTACTGCTTAGATCTGTACAAAAAGCCTATTTTACGAGCAGCTGTTTTGGTAGCTGACAGAAGATGGTCAACCCATGAGAGATTTGAAGATACAGTTGTACTATTATGCCGTTACTGTACGGAGTTCTTGTTATTACATGATTGTCCAGACATTGTTATTAGTATTATTAATAGTTATCTTTATTTTTTAAGTTTTTCGCTTGTCTGTATTTAAGACTAAATCTAAGATTTTATGACGTTAATTAAATATTTGTTATACTGTTGCCTAAATATGGAAAGGCCAGTGACAGGTACCGCATAATAGAGGAATAGAATCTGAACAATAGATAAAAATTGATTGTAAGATTTAAAGTTACAATCAGGCACTGGAATATTACATTGGCACTTTGTTTTTGTCCTCTTGGCATTTTTGGAAGAATCGTTAAACTGGTCTGATACCTGCGTGGACTTTTGTCTTATTGTTGTGCTGAACCAAAATAAGATAATCCATCTCAATAGAATAGTGGTGCTATCAAGTCAAACTCTAAATCTAGCAAGTACGTTTACAGTAACTCAGATATCTATGGCAAATTTAACACTCAGGATCAAATTATGATTGGATTTTTAAAGTTTAAACACTTAATTAGATTTTATTTCATCAACAATTTTTTTGTTCAAATAAGTTAATGGAAGCTGAGTCTTAAAACACTTATTGAAGTGTACGTAAATCAAAGTGTAATGTTCTAAGTAAATACTTAAATAGTGATATAGATCCTCTCTATAGAAATTATGTCAAACAAGCGAAAACTGATCTTTAATATTATTTAAAATTCCCAAATTAAATATTTTCGACTAAAAACAAAATAAGAATTTAAAGTAATAAGTCATAAATCAAATAATTAATTCTGACTTCATTGTCAATTCAACCGTCACAAAATCTTTGACTAATTTACAGGCACACAGAAAAACATAATTTTCTATACGAAACGTATAGAATTATATAAATATAAACATAAAAATACACCATCTAAACCCAAAAGATAAGTATTTTAATTAAATGAAAACCAGTTTATATTCATGAAATTATCTCATTATAATTAAATCTAGCTTAACCTTGAGCTGGATTTTCAAATGATGTAGATTTTAATACGTTAATAAATTAGTACCATTATATATATATATATATATATATATATATATATATATATATATATATATATATATATATATATATATATATATATATACAGCATCTGCCATAAAGTTGGGTACATATGGGAACATTTTTAATTATTGTTATTTAAAAAAACTTTCTTTGGGGATCGTGTATGCATGTCCGATAACCAAAAAATCTGTTTTGACACGTCATGCCATCATCGGTTTAGCGAAAATTTTAAGTGTGTTATTATAGTTGAAAAATGGGTTAATTTGACAATATATCAAAAAAATTTACTAAAAAAAATTGTTTAGAGTCTACCCATGACTCATGCGGATTTTTAGCAAATAAAACAAAATGCATATTTTACACCTAACACCATTAAAAGAAAATAAAAAAGACAGTTTTATTTAAAAAATAGCTATTTAACTAAACTACATAAGTTTTATATTAAATTAGTCGAATTTCTTGTGAAATAAACACTTGGGTCCAAAAATCTGGGAAAAAAGAACATGGATACTGTTAGCGCACAACCAGCCGGTATTTTTAAATTTAGTTCCTTAAGTGTTTATTTCGCAAGAAACTCGACTAATTTGATATCAAACTTATGTAGTTTAGTTAAATAGTTCTTTTTAAAATAAAATCATTTTTGATTTTCCTTTAATGGTATTAGGTGTAAAATATGACTTTTTATTATTTTTATTATTATTATATTATAAAATATGATTTTTTATATCTGTCTTGAAGAAACATCCTTCTTGAAAGAGAGATTAAAAGTCTCGAAAGCTTGACACATATCAAAGTCTTCTTTTAAACCCCTGGCCTAATTAGACTTTAAGTTGACTGCTCCCTCAAAAAAAATTTTATTATTATTAATTTTACACAGTCAAGGTTACCTTTTTTCTTCTAAACATATATATATATATATATATATATATATATATATATATATATATATATATCTCAGACTAAACAAACCCTTCGGTACAAACTGTATCAGAACCATGAAGGAAAGAAATCTTACCAACTAATTGTTACTGTTATGCTGCGAAACGCTCACCCAAACTAAATATAGATCGCGAAATTCAATTAGTTACGCAATCTTAATAGTTGAGCTAACTTGCACTATTATACACAATAGAAATGTTTTAAATTAATAAGTTATGTTATTAAAACTGTAAAGCGTTAAAATTCTTCCTTGGCACAATTAGTTCAACAGAAGAAATTTGAGTCAGCCGACTCAAAAAACTTTTCTGTCGTTAATTATTTGAGTCGGTTCTTATGTCAAATTTGAGTACAATTTCTTTTCAAGTATTTGATTCTTTACGACCTAATAAAAATAAATAAAATCAACACCACGTGCCTTTCACCCAACAGCTCTACCTCACTGAGGCTTAGAAATTTATGTGTTAAATACCCACCCTTTCTACTCTTTATCCCTCGGTTCCACCACTCCCAAAGTAACTGTGTTCTAGATAACTGGGAGTTAATACTATTACTGGATTTGGTTGTTTTTCAAGTTCAATAGTTGTTGGGGTCAAAAGAAAATTACATTTGCCCCTCTTACTCATTGGTCCTCAGATCCGCCAGTAACAAATTTGATCACAGTTTCTTTTCAAATTGTTGAGTTGCTTCCCAAATTTTTGAAGTTGAAAAATTCATATACGCACGCACGCACGCACACACACACACACACACACACACACACACACACACACACAGACGCACACACACCCACACACACACACCCACACACTCACATTTTTGACATTTTTAAAAAATCAGCCTTTTGAGCTCAAGGGGAAAATTCGAATGTAATCGGTTTTGAACGATTTGATTCTTTAAGAACGAAAGTTTACACCGCATCTCACCCCGCAGCTCCACTACTAATTCTACCAAAACTTATCGGGTTTAGGTTGTAAAGATTTGTTACATTTACATACAATCGGTTTTCTAGTTTTAAGTTATTGCAGACGAAAGAAAATAATACTCACTCCTTATACTCTTTATTCCTCGGATCCACCGCCACCAAAACTAACTGGGGTCTAGGTATTTAGGTGTTAAACAATAATTTTAAATTTTATTTCAGTTGTTTTCCAAGTTCATTAGTTATTGCGGCCAAAAGAAAATTACATTTACCCCTCTTACACACACACGCACACACACGTCCACACACCCAGACACACATATGCACACTAACTTACCCACTCAGTCACTTACTCACTCACTGACTCACTTACTCACGCACACACTCACACATTTTTAACATTTTTGGAAAATCACTCTCTTGGGTTCATGTGGCATAATTGAACATAATCTAAGTATCTGATTCTTTATGAACGAAAAAAAATCAGATCCACACCACGTGCATCGCACCCCTTAGTTCCATCGCCACTTCTATCAAAACTCACTGGAGTTTAAAAATTTAGCTCTTAAATATTTAAATTAAATTCCTTTTCAAGTTTTTGAATTATTGCAGAAGAAATGTAATAATACCCACTCCTTTTACTCTTTATCCCTCGGATCCAGCAACACCAAAACTAACTGGGGATTAGATATTTAGGTGCTAAATACTTATATTAAATTTGATTATAATTGCTTTTCAAGTTCTTCTTGTTGCCGAGAGAAAATCACAATTACCCTGCAAATCCATCACGAACAAAAATGACTGGACACATTCAGGTCCTACTACTGTAAAATTTTAAGACAATTACTTTTTAAAGTTTTGAGGTATAACGTTCATGCACACATATACGCACGTACGCACGCACGCCAGCAGACACACACATTTTTGACATTTTAAAAAAATAACTCTTTTGGGCCCAATAGACTTCCGGTCTCAGTTTTTTCCCTTTAGGTGTTAAAGCTTATCCAAGTTGATCTAAGCTACGTATATAATGTGATATGTATATCTAAGGTACGTATCTAAAATACGCATTTAAAAAATCTTTTAATTAATTACTTATCAGGGTTTGCGGAGGGAGTGTTTTTTAAGCACAATAAGTGATGTGTAAATGTCCAAATTGTGCATAATAAATACCCGGTAGTACGTTAATAAACTCTACGAACACTTTTTTATAAGCTGCCTAAATACGAATAGCACTTGATAGTGTACAAATTTCCAATTTATAACATTTCTCCTAACGCACATTGCAAGAGCGCACTTAATGCGCAAAATCTTTAGGTTAAAAATTTATCTTTTATAAACTTTGTAAAGTCAGGTGACCAAACTCAATGGATTAAATAGTTTATCTATACACTTAATCCTTACGTGAATGATAAAAATTAAATTTCATAAATCCTACATGCCTTTTTACTTTGGGAGTAAGTAGTTTACACTTAATTTAAACGGTTTAGAGGAATGTGTACAATGGCCCTTCTTGTCGCTAGGTTTCGCCTAACGTATTAAAGCATACCTACTTTAACCAAGAAAACTTAATTTCATTATTATAAAATGGATTCAGACAAACTCAGACATACATACGCGCTTTATTTTATTGACGAAATGCTTCAATAACTATTTTTCATTTTTAGTTTTCTAAAGACGAGTTTGAGCAGTATCGACTGCTGACTTCAGTAGCCGGTCCAGCGTTTAATAAAAAAGTTGAAAGTACTAGTAAAAAAAAAGCACAGCTGTTGGGTGTTGCCGGGGCAGATGTGCCTATAGCAGATATCGCAAAATTAATGTTTCCTTACAAAGTAAGTGACTTGTATCAACATATGTGAATAATAGTCAATTTTTAGACTGGTGCAAATTCACATTCATTTATTGTTAGCAACAACGGCTATGTCTTGAAGCATCCAGGTTTAAGCCCAATGGTAAATGAATTAATCAATCAAATTAATCTTAAACACAATAGGATTTTTAGTTTGACGGTGAATTAACTGTTAATTATAACAGTATTGACTTAACAGAAGTTGAACAGTTAGATGATGGTGCTGGTCCAAGGGTAATAGGCAGAGAAATATCCGAATTGAGAACTGCGATGGTAAGAGGGGAAACTGGAGTCATCCACGATTTAAAAATTAAGTTCCACTATGATGACATGAGAAGAATATCTAAAGAAGTCAATGATTATTATTATGCGCCCATAAAAGGAACGCCGTTTTCTATAGGATTTGCAATTCCTGATTTATACGGAAACTACTCAATTGAAGTGGAAGATAAACTAGAGACTTATAAACATAGTTTTGTAAATATAACGTCATTTTTTAATGGTACAAATTGGAGAATACACCCGCAATGGTAAAAACTTAAAACAAATTATGTAAGAGACTAATTGTAATTTACATGCAAGAAGAAAAAGAAAAAAATTTTTTACTTACTTATTGAATTAAATTTGTGCAAAAAAATATTTTTTAGGGTATATTGTAAATATCACTATTTAGAAGGACATGAATTCCCAACCCCAGAAAAAGAAATACTTTTCTTTCTAAATAAAATAAATCAAGACGATTTTAAATGGTCAATGCAATATGAAGAGGAAGATAATACTAAAGAAGAAGAAGAAGAAGAAGAATGTAAGTAACATAATAACACAAAAATCGCACATATAAAATGATTATAATATGAGTAATATTAATAATGATCTGAGGATTTCTAATTTTAATTTATTTATTAAGTAGAGACTCTTGAGGCCTAGATATATTTGCAAATAAGAAGTTTGAAATATGTGAATGTAAGAACTTTGATCAAATACTAGCCTTATTAATGGTTGAGATATGATTTTGAAATGATTTTGGAAAAAGCTGATTGTGAAAACAAATTGACAAAATTTGAAAAATATTTCGTATGAAAGTGCGAGATGCGTCCAGATCGCATTTCATACAACGTTCTAGTGCTTTTCACTTCTTGTTAAAAAATTATTTTTAATTTATTTAATGCTTCAAATATAATTTCACATTTTCTTAAGACAAAATATATAAGTAAAATAATAACAGGTAGTTATGTAACAAACGATTAAGGTAAAGCAGCAAGCCCGATGTAAATAATAATTCTATATTTAAAATGTCTTTTAAAGGCGAGTCTATAAGATCAACCTGTTCGTTCATTACAGGTACATAATTATTAATCATTTGTGTTTCTCATTTTGCTGCTAAAATCTTTTTAATTTTGCTAGTGGATATAGAAAAAGGGCAATACTTAAAACCTGTGTTAAGGAATTTTAATTCTTTATTATTAAATTAAACAGTTCGCAAGAATCTTGGATGAAATTTGTAGGAATTGTTCTGATTTATGTTTGTTCTATGTTGGTGTTGTTTTGTGATGTATTTCTTATGCTTGATGTAACTGGCAATTTGTCGAATGTTATTAATACAACACATTCACATTCTTCACATTAAGTAAACATCCAGGTTATCTCTAATTCGAAACCACTTTTTAGCGAAATAAATATTTATATAATACACTGTGAAATTATATTTGAACCATTGGTGCTATTCAATTTTATTTTATTTTTAATTTATATTTCAACATTAATTTCTGATTTTGCTGCTAAAATGATATATTCTGTCACATTAACCATAACAATATCATCTGATATTTGCTTTGTGTAGGTAGCCTTGTTAAAAATATTTGCAAAATTTTCAATTTTCTCTTCACTGTCGGATCCACTTAGCAGTTCTAGAAGGTTGGCAGATTGTAATTTTATGTGACCTTGCGTTGTTAGATTCCAGCTTCAGCTTTAACCTGTATTTTTTTAGGTCTATCATATTATTTTCTTGGTGAATTCGCTCTCGTTATTTGTATGTAAGACCAAATGATGTATCACAGCTTTCATCTTCGTTTAATTTACATATTTCCTCTATAATTACAGTCGGGAGGGGTTCCGGGAAATTCTCCCTGCTTCCCGATCACTTCACGAAGCCGCAAACTTTTGGATCAGTCATTCCTTTCTTATTCAGCAAGTAGGTGCCGATTAGTCGCCATTTTGCGCCTTTAAAGAAACGAAGTTATTGTGAAATTAGGTTGATACGGCTAACTTCACAGCCGTGAGCTTTTGCATAAATAAATTTTTCATGTAGTAATAGGGCGCCAATTATGCACCGTTCAAATAAATCTTTGCACCCACATAGGAAATAATTTATTGCAAAAGTTACATAGATGGCTAACTTCATACTTTTTATATAAATAAATTTTTTATGGCGCCATAATTAGGCATCCACTATGCGCTGGTGAAGCTAAACTTTTGCATTAATTATTTTTTTCTTATTTAGTTATTAGGCGCCAGTTATGCGCCCTGCAGTTTTTGCAAAAATCACATCTACCAGGCTAATTTCATAGTCTTAAGAATAAACTATTCTTTCTTTGTGGGATAATCAGGCACACATTATGCGCTGCTTTGAGCCGTAGAAAGTTAAATCTTGCACCCCTATAGGAAACAAGTTATTAGAAAGGCTACAACAGGGTGAACTTCACAGTTGTGAACTTATGAAGATAATTAGTCTTTATTTGTATGTTAATTAGATACTAAGTATGGATAGTTTTGCCTAAAAGAGGGCATAATTGGTGTATAATTACTGCATTGTCGTGGATAAGCAACCTCCTGAAAGCGCGAAGTCTCTTGGTTTGCACGTAGGTTCTAAACTTTCATTTAACTCGCATATTAATATTACTTCTGTAAAGGTTAGTAAAAACATATTTGTGTTAGGTAGGTTAGCCGGTAATGTTTCTGTAAACGCTTTGTTAACTTCTTATTAGACTTTTTGTCATAGCTGTATTTCATATGGTCTTCTGTTTTTTTTTAATAATTGTGGACCTGAACAGGCTAAATTTGGCCTATCGTGCTAAAGCATTCAGGAACACTTAGGAGGATGGATAGAAGGACATTGATAATGGGAGAGCTCACGTCAATCTAAATAAATTTTTCAACTTTAGCACCGGGTAGTAAGAATTGTCGTTAATTTACTATATCGCAGTGATTACCGTCAAGCTTTTATTAGTCTAAGAATTACAACGCTCCCTAGTTTGTTTATTCTGTAATGTCTAGGTATGTTACGTAAAACCTAATTTAAATAAGTATACTCTGAATAAAACTCTTTTTCGTTTACCCCAATGTAGAATCAGCAAGTCACAAAACACACCTGATGTAATTGGTTTGAAGCTATTTAACTGCTTACCCGATAATGCAAAACGTTTGTCCTCATCGACAGCTATGGCCATTAACGCACTTTTCTTCTTTTTTGTCTCGTTTTAGGTAATTTACTTTTCTTATATTCTCTGATAGACATTTGTATTTTTTAAGTAGTCAAGGATGTCCGTTTCCTGCTCGTTTTCTAATATATTTTCTATTGTCTTTCCATTTATATTATGTACTATGCGCAATTCTTCTGTAGATGGACATTCTTCTATTGTATGGTTGATAGTTGCTACTTCTTTCTCGCACTGTGGGCAATTGTTCGCTGTCCCCCCTATCAACAAGCGCCGTTGTGTCAGCCGTGTGTGACATATTTTTATTCTTGTGAGCACTACTTCATCTTTTCTTTTCTGGTTTGATGCTCTTTTATTTTTTGGCATATTACATTGCCACTCGCCCTCCTACCATTCTCTAATCGCTTTCTTTAAATTTCTTTTTCTGTCCGTCTTTGATATATGTTTTAACTCAGCTTCATGCCTTCTCGGTGCGGTCTTTGCCAATTCGTCCGCTCTCTCATTTCCGAAAATTCCCATGTGTGCGAGAACCCACATTAGGAATATGCTTTTTTCGTCCTTTCTGGCACATTAAAACTTTTCTTTTGTTAAGGCATAATACTGGTCTTTCGGATTGTGGTTTGACAGCTTCACGTTTTTTGACCAAAAAAATAAAAATTTCTGTCGAAGAGTTACTCAACCAACGTTGCAGCGCATGCTATGGCGACCTGTTCAACCGTAGTGACACTTGCTGCCTTGGGTAGTGTCCAATTGCGAGCTATCTCGGCAGTGTATACTACGCATCCAGCCCCGCCGCCTGTCTGCGATCCGTCCGTGTATATCACTTTGTGGTCTTGATACCGTAGTGCCACCACCTCCTCAAATACTGCCCTCTGCTGCGTCGGTTCCCGGACTTCTCTGTACAAGAACATGTCCAATTCCATGTTCGGTATTTTCCACCACGGAATATCCATGAAATGGCAAAGAGTCTCCCAATCTTCATACTTCGTTCTCTCTATAGACTTTATTGCTGTTACTTTGAGTGGTCTAGTTCTTGTTTACGTCCATTTATATTCTGCGTGTATGTCTTCGTCTTTCATCAGCCCTTGAAGGACGTGATGGTCATTGTTTTGCGCATTGAGCATGTATTGAATCATTCTTCATTCTCTCTGCCATTTCAAGGGAACGATATTCGCCATTTGGTACATTTTATTTACGGGGCTTGTTCTAAATGCACCTAACACTAGCCTGACCGCTTGATTCACAATTCTCTCTAACGGAGTTAACGTTGCTCGTCTAGCCGATCCATACACCTCGCATCCGTAGTTGATCTGTGTCATCAGTGTTGCCTCTATTATCCGTTTTAAATATTCGGTCTCGGCTTCCCAGGTCTGGTGTGCTACCGTTCTTATAACTTGCAAGGTCGATTGCCTTTGCTACATGTATATTTTATTATATCAAGCCCTTTAAATGCTGCATTATTTTTTTACATGCTGATGTTAGCGACGAATTTAAAATATCGAATAACTTATCGACTCTTTCTACAAATTCCGAAGTACTGATAGCTTCTGACGGAAGGTACCCAAATCTAATATATAAGTTCATGCTGGAAGATACACTGCCACTAAAAATTTGGGCCGCGAATTTCACTTTCATTTTTTCGAAATTTGTAGGTAGAATATGAGAATCGCATATTTTGGTGCTGCTCTTACTGGATATTTTTTATCATGCTAATAAAGCATTTTGATAAATTTCCGGATATCAGCTGATTTTCAATATAAAAATCATTAGCATATTTCTCAAAGCTTTTATAATATGAGGAACATAAAAAATGTACAATATTTTTTGATTATCTATACTAAAATAAGGACGATAGTCAGTAACATTCAATAAACCAGCCAATTTTAAGTTATTAGATCCCATATCAGTCGTTAAGGCACAAATTTTTAAGCTAAGGCAGTTTAACTTCTGGACTGTCTCCGAAAGAATTACCATTAATTATTCAGCTGGACAGGATGTATGACAAAAATAGTATGCCAAAGGCTGTTTCCACTTTGAATATATCCCTCTCAACAATAAGACACAGACTGTTAAAGCAGGCTTAAACGCTTTTTGGTGGTTTTTATGTTCTGCCAATCCAACCACACTATCACTGGCACGGTTAAAAGAGAAATGACCTTTGATGCTCATCTCGTCTATACACAAAACACAATGCTTGTTTTGCTTTTGGAAGCAATCTACTTTCATTTTCAGAATCTTAAACAATTAAAGATTGTCTAGCCTTGCATCTTTTAATAGCGTTTGGGGTCCAGGAAGATAGATTTTTTCATTAAAAATTGTTTATATACTTTGGGACCCGTAAAATAGATTGCCATTCATTTTTAGATTCTAGAGTATCGTCGACCTTTTGCTTGTTTTTGAGCCTGGGAAACTACTACATTTATAAAATTGGCAGTTTCTACAGAGTTGCAAAATTTATACGTAAGGCCTTAATACTCTTCCAAGAATATATTTTCAGAAATATTTTTTACTTTCTGCTCCAACTTTTCAATTTTTCCTTGCAGGATTTTATTCTCGGTCGCCAATGGTTTGTTGTTTTGTCGATATTTTCTCTTTCTTGGTGTGATGAAAGACAATTTGGCCGATGTTTGAGTGGATCATGATAGTGGTGATAATTCTAAGGATAAAGTGCTGTTACTTTCAGTTTCATTGTCCAAATCGACATCTGAAAAAATATATTATTCATTTTTATAGCTCATTTTACTTAATTTGAAACATACCTAGCACATGTAATGGTTCCAATTCCTGAGTTTTTGACAAAGAGATTTCTGTGTGATCCTTTATATCAAATCCTATAAGAAAATATGCAAAATTAGAACATGGGTAACATAGAATAGAGTTATAGGTACATACTTTAAAGTTATTTTTCATGTATTCTAAAAAAGATTACCTGGAGTTAGAGTAACATCTTGTAAAATGCGCATTTTCTTCGAAGGAGGCTCTTCTAAATTTACAAGATGGGTACGGCAATAGGAATGCTCTAAGAGCACATCTATCGAAGATCCCTCCAGCAAAGGAAATGTAGTGGGTACCGCATTGTATTTGAGACGTTTACAAAGTGCATTTGTAAACATTTTCGTCTCGAAGTGATCTCCACATAGTCTATGGCTTTTATATATGAAATGTAGTTTCTCCAATAGATCTTCCCTGCCCATTTTCTTGCTCTATAAAAATGTTATTTATGTATTAAGGCTAGTAAACGTAACTTTTTCAGTTGGGAATTATTGTGCTTACCTAATAGGATCACTAGGAAAGCTGAAAAAGCTTTTATTGCTATTGTAACGTTTATTATTACAGTTTTTCGCTGCACACGCGTGTCTCGATTTCTGTTCATTCATATCGTGAATGTTAACTTAATACTTACACGTGCTTACACTTACACTTAAAACACTAAAAATAATTTTACCGCACACAACAGAAGAAAACTTTAAAAAAACATAAATTTAAAAAATAAAATATTTACAACAGAACACTCTAAAATAATGATAACTCTTAACGCACGCCGATGAATTATATGGAAACATCCAAGTAGAACTTTCTACGCCTATGCCGCATCTGACAGGTTCTATCCTGAAATGCAGTCGTGCCAAGGGCGTAGCCAGGATTTATAACAGGGGGGCAAACCATGGTCCATGGTCGTTCAAAATGTAAAATTTTAGGATAAAATGAAAAGGCAAATGAAAACAAAACTTTGAGATTTTAATTATACTTAAATTAAACTAATAACAGATAACAAAAAAAATATGCAGAACAGAAAAATATGTATATTTTAGATTTAATTTTTTGTTTATTAAAATGTAAAAATTATTTAATTTATTTTTGCTCTTCCAGGGGGGGGGGCAGTTGCCCCTCCATGCCCTTAGCTGGCTACACCCATGAGTCGTGCGCCAAGATATACGCGACGCTTGCTGCGTAAAAGGGTTACCCCGCTGATTGTTTATTATGCTGTGGCAAATAGATATGTTCACCTCTTAGGGATCGTAGTTCGTCGATTCAATGCCCTAGACCTCGTACATTCCAATGTATCAAACTTTCTTTTTTTATTATTATTATTATGATTTTAAAACCTAGGTAGGTAGCTTTAAAATTAAATAGGAATTTCTATATTAGAACATTTCATAGGAAAATTGTAACTATAGTTTGATTCAAATAAAGTTGGGTATGACTCAGTCTGAACACGAACTTACTCGAACTAAAATTTAGGCGACATAAATCTTCATTAAATCAGCAAAGTATCTTTTAGTTAATATTTGTATCGGCAGATGTCTCCACATAAATTTTCATAAAATTGCAAAGAAAGTTGAAAATTATTGCATGTTTTAAACTAGAAAAATTATCCATGATATCCACTTATTTTATCGATAGAGTGAAAATGATTTTGCTACGACTGTGAATTGTTATAATTTAGGACATGGTTTGATTATAATTCCATACCATCATAATACATAACCTGTATATTTGTAAGTGAACAAATACTTTTTTTGTTAATTATAAATTAATCATTTCAGTGTGGAAAAATTGATCAAAGTTGCAATTAGTCTGTTATTGTCAAGATTTATAACAACCCTTCTAGAAACATAATTATTGCTTTGTAATAGACATAATTCTTGTAGATACTTTACGATAACATAAATATCGATACATTTGTGATTGTTTCATTGTAGTAGAAGAAAGTGTGTAGTGTAATGTAGTTCGAAGTTCAACGAAATTATAGATGTTTAATATTTTAAGTTTGCAAGTGAATTATTTTCAAGCCATTTTGTAAACAACTCCGCACACATATCTCCATGACAGTCTGCACTTTCTGACTTTGTAGAAAACAAAACATCGGAAATGAGTCATCATCATTACCTGCATGAATAAATCTAAAAAGTGCTGTTATTAGGAATTATAATGTAATAACTAAATTACAACAAATCTTTTTCCTTCACCCATTGGCTTCTTCTTCACGCTTTCCTTAGGTATATGACGTGTGTGAAGTTAGCTTTTTTTTACAGTTGACCAAATAAATCTTGTGTAAAATATAAATTGCAAAGAATTCGTTTACCCAATACAGTTAACCCTACACTGCGCAATTTTTTCTATTACTTAGAAAAAATATTTTCTTACAGCAAATATTCTTTAGAAGGCTAGAAAAATATTTAAAAAATTCCAAATCATGTATTTTTCTCAAAAATCAAAAAAAATATAGTTGTCTTAAATTTAAGACAAAGCGATTTATTAATACATTGTTACATATTTTAAGATATTAGGTTTTTAGTTAGTATGAAATTGCACAAAACAGTTGTTGTTCTTATTTAAACATAAGTACACTCCACATTTGTTGCACTTTATTTGAGAACAATATTTACACGTAGGAAATTTGCATCGTTGCCTTTCTTTAGTATAAATAGGCCAATGGGATAAGCCATCCGTCCTTATGTCCCTTAGTGGAATGTAGGAAGTTTTTGCGGAGCGTTTCCTTTTCTGGGTAATTTTCGTTTCTACATCTGAGGGTCTCCCTTTCTTTGGTAGGCGCTCATTACCAACCTTGCAAAGACAGTCGGCAACTTCTGCCCTAAATTCTGCTAATTTTAGAATTTTATTTTCGTTCCTTTGAGCTGCGACTGTCTTGTACAGCAGCCAAGCATTTACCAAAGTAAGGTCTACTAAATGATAAAATACTCTCAGGTACCATTTTTTACTACGCATAATAATCTTGTAGCGACCAATACGGCTATCAAGAAGGTCTACGCCACCAATATGCCTGTTATACTCTAAAACTAGATTGGACATCCACAGTTTTCTTTTCTTTTTTGTCGAAACGTCTTGGAAAGTTCTCCCATAAAGGTGGACTGCAAGAAAACGTTCTTATTATCCTTACATGCCACAGATGTTACATCGACGCCATCAAAACTACAAACATACTCGTAAGAAGTACCCCGGTCTTTCTTTTCCATTACATCATCGGTAGGCAATTTGCAATTAGGAAGGCGACTTTTCCTTACTGTTCCCAATGCAAATATACCATCGTTTGCCAAAAATGACATAAGTGGTAGAGAAGTGAAGTAGTTGTCAAAGTAGACCACATGATTTAGATTATGTGGAACAACTCTGCACAAACGTACGACGCTGCTCCCAAATCTGGTAATCTAAACTTTGCTTGATTTTCACAACCGGTTTACATTTCAAAATTATAGGCAAACCCACTAGCTCCACCGAGAATGAACAGTTTATAGCCCCATTTATGAGGCTTTGCAGGCATGTACTGCTTCAAGTGGTTGCACACAGCTTCTCGTCGACTGATAATTTTTGCTTTAATGGTGCACTCTGGAATTTTGAGCAAAGGGCAGTTATAACTGGTTTCAACTTATGGAGCCTATCATGGTTTTCATTATCCTTGGGTAACATGTACAAATTGTCATTAAAATGAAGCACTGTTCGAATAGATTCAAAGTGTTTTTGGCTCATTGTTTCTTTTATCTTTGAAAACCCCAATCGACTACTCCAAAAATACCTTACATTAGGCATATTTACGATGGACATATATATATATATATATATATATATATATATATATATATATATATATATATATATATGCCTAAATACTTTTGCTCTGATATTGTGAGATTTGTTGTCTTATTTGGATGCTTTTGAATCATGTAGATATTCGATTCGTCAACTATTTTTTGTAGTAATTTATCATCAAAAAAATATTTAAAAAACGCAAGTGGGGTAGCTAAATCTATGAAACTATCACCAAGAATCTCACTTCCTTTGAAAGTTGTAGCATCTTCATCCAAAACTTTTTTTTTTTTCTCCACATAATTTGAGATAGTCTTTTCTTAGTATTATTGTCTGCAACTGATTGAATATTGCTGGGTCCGGCTTTGTTATGAATCTCAGATTCAGTATTTTTCTCAATGTCATTATTTTTCGCGGTCTCTCCGTTAGTGTCTGTTAGTTCATTTTCCAATATAAATCCGTCATCTTCAAACTCAATGGCAAGATCTTGTATATCACATTCTTCTAAAGCGTTGTCTATGAGGCAGTTTTCATCGTTATCAGCATCATAATCATCAAATTCATCTTCACTTTCGAAAAACTGGGCCGCAAGTTCTTCTAATTGGGCCTTTGTAAGATACTTCTTCCTCCAAGCCATACCAAAGATAAAGCGCTATGTCTCAAATTTAGTACAACTAAGTTTACGACCAATTCTGTAAACTAATATAAAAAATAAGTAAAGAAGTAGTGCACCTATATAATAATCTTACCTTTATAAAGTAAATTCAAATGTTTTACACAGATATTTGCAATAAAAATCACTCAAACATGTACGGTTATATCCGCTCTGCAAGTACAACTATGAAAACTACAATTCTAGAAATTTGATAAGGCACAGACGTAAACTAAATTGTTCTTGATGGATATTGAGCTTTATATACTAGGGGAGACCGGCGCACAATGAAACGAAAAAATGCATAAGGAATATATTTACGTAAAATTTTAATATTATGTAAAATATGAAAAGGTACCAGAATTCTTATAACTTTTGGCATCCATTCACGTTACTTCAATCTTTAATTTTTTTTTTGGTGATTTACACATTATTGAAACAACAGTTGTCTTGTGTTTAATTGTGCCCCACCTGTGGGGTACCATGAAACATCATTTGGGGTACAATGAAGCAATGAAACAAACAAACCTATTTTCTAAAGTGAACAGCATATAATGACAAATTAGTGAACATTTAGTGAACCAAAAGTTAGGCCAAATTTCATATATGATTTCTGATACTTGGTTTTTCCGAAGAAAGATGGTTTTGGCAAAATTTGTTTTATTGAAGTCAAACTAACTAGTGATAAGTCTGGAAGTTCCGGTTTGTAAAAATGGTCACATATTTTATCACTCTTCTTCAGGAAATCAATTTCAAAATCATTGTTCTCATTTTTACCATTGACAATTTCACCAACATAATACATTTTATTTTTTGTTCTAGTAATGAATTCTACGAGCACGTAGTCGTCTTTGGTTGGCTCAGATTTCAAATATTCAAATTCATAGTCCTTACATTCTTCCATTAATTGATCACTGGTATCGGACTCTTCAAATTCCATTTCCTCTTCAGATGATTCTTCGGACGATTGAACTATAATCTTTTTAGTAACCATCTGCTTTTTTGTTCGATTGACTTTTATGTTTTCTCTTTCCGCTATGGCATCTTTTTAAGGAGTAGAAGTAGCTATTATGCTTTAACTTTTCTTGCGACCAGATCTATCCGGTTTTCTGTCCTTGGCTTTAGGAAAACCTATGAATTCTGCAGGACTTAGAAATGAATTTGTTGCAAGTGTTGCAGAACTAGATATAGAAGTGTTTATGTTTGAAGATGTTGCAGAGCTCTAAAACCGTTTTTATCGAACGGAAAAATGCCAGTCTTTTTAAATGATGCTATGATTGTCGCAGGAGTCATAGCTCTTTGATGAGCATAATTTACACATTCTGCAATTTCATAGAGATCGTTTTTTCGGGATTTTTCATCATCCAGCTGTCAATTGCTATATTATAATATGTTTTAAACGGTTTGTAAACGCCGACATCAAGGGGTTGCATCTTATTTGTTGAATGCGGAGGAAACGTAAGAATTGCCACCCCATTATCTTTTGCTAAATCCAAGGCCTTAATATAAAGATGGCTCTCGTGGTTGTCCAACAGCAGAAGTGTTGGATAAGTTTTAGAGCTCTGAGTATGTTTTATGAAGTGTCGAATAACTTCAACGAAAAGTTCCTTAGTCATCCATCCGGATGAGTTAGCTAGACCTAGAGTACCAGAAGGTGCACCCGAAATCATGTGATTTTTAAAATGCACTCTAGGAAATATCATTACAGGCGGAATAGTATTTGCAGCAGCATTCACAATACAGCAAGTTGTGACAAGTACACCCCTCTCAGAGCTAGTGCATTTATTCACATGTTTGATTCCCCTTTCTGCCACAACTTTTGGAGGTTTTTGAACCGTTGTGGTTGCGATTTCATCAAGATTGTATACTCTTGTTCCGTCAGCAAACATAGGGTTACTGTTATAAATTTTGTCCAGATTGTCAAAAAATATGTTAACATTCTGTTCGTTAAATGCTGTCGCTCTTGACAAACTACATCCTTCCGGAGTCCGGACACTAAGCACTGGATGTCTCTTCATGAATCCGTACAGCCATTAAACACCATCAATTTCTTCATTTGACCATTTTTCTGGACAATTAATGGAATTGACTTGCGCCATCTGATAAGCAACTTTCCTAATTTCAAATGTTGTCAATCCATAAAACATACGAGCACAAGTTACGATGTACTCCGATAAGTTCTGCTCTTGCTCTTTCATTTTCCTGTGCTTGGGTTTTTTTCCTAACGTACCTGAAATGAAAACATTCAAGCCATCACAACAATGATTTTTAAACAATAATACAAAATTTTCGATAAATAATTTTTTTTAAATCAACATAAAAACTCACCGAAATACAGTTGAAAAGTTTAAACCAGTTTGCTCAGCTGCCTTCCTTAAACTCATCCCTTGATTAACCAAATTAACGGCGGCTCGCATAGAATTCTCAGAAAAGTTTCCTTTTTCAGTTTTCCGAATTTTGTTTCACACCATGATTCCTGCATAAATTTCATTTTCAGTTTGGGGCACAATAAAACAGGTTGGGGCACAATGACACACGTTTCATTGTGTCCCGTACCCACGTGTATTATTGTACCCCAACTGTCAATTATACATATTTCTAGGTTAAAAAATGTTTATACAAATTATATCAACATTTTAAACTTACCAACCGAACACTACTTCCTCCAACTGTAGATTAACCACTAAAATATTTAAATTGTCTAATAAGAGCAGCACATACAACAAAATTACTACAGAACTAAAAAAATACTTTTGGATCACAAATAAATACATGTATCATAAACAGCCTCGAACGAACTGATAAATTCGTAACTCCAGGTTTGACACTTTACTCATAAACTTTGTATATTGTGTAAGAGGTGGCGCCAGCCTATTTATAAACTGTATTTTGACAAATTTACGTGTTTCAATGTGCCCCATGTTTCATTGTGCCCCGGTCTCCCCTATATACATAAAGGCGTCCTAAATTAAAGACATAATGTTTGTGAACCTAAATAATGTTTGTAAGCGATTTAAACTGAAAATAAAAGTGTTGTCTTAAATTTAATACAGTGCGCAGTGTAGGGTTAAATCAGAATTATTATATTATAAAATTACAGAAGATATTGCTAAGATGCATGCGTTATTATTTTTTAGGTAAAACTGAAAAGTGATTTAAATAAAATGACCAACATTCCATACATCACGCAAATTATATTAATGATTACCCAAAACATATAATCATTCTTTAGATGTATAAACAATGATAGAAACTTGAGAGAATATTATTTAACTTTGTCAGATAATATTTTTATTTAATTGATCATGGCATCTTTGAGATATGTATATGCCATGAAAGCATTGACATTTTTATTCTACTTTAAAGTAGAGGGCGCTGTTACATTTGGCTATATTGCAATTTAATAGTACGGAAATTAGCTTACAGATAGTGCAACTAACCATTTCAAACCTATTTTTAATGCATTATTTTTGAAAAAGCAAAATCTTTATAATCATTGATTTTATAATCAATGGTAATAGATATAGACATTTTGACTGATCGCAAATAGTTTACGTCTATAGGATTTCTGTTACTCACTCGAAGCGATGTCTACCGGCACATTGATTATTATTATTCTATTTAATGTTTTCATTGTTTTAAAATGCTGCTTTCTTACTTATTCTTTTGATTGTGAACAAATGTTGGTTTTTTATAAACAGAGGACAAATCATAAGAATGTGATGGTAGTATCGTTTAGTACTTAATCATAGGTTTGAGCAGTTCTGTTTACACCATCTCATGTACCTACAAATTTAAATACACTGCTTACGAACGTTGCGTTGAGTGAATTTCTAACTTAATTATGACATTATTATACACAGAATGTAGCATTAAGTAATATAAGTAAGTTAAGTAAAGACTGGCATCTGAAGATTTAAGAATAAGAAAGTGTAGGTATTTATGTAGATGTCTCATTTATTATTACACAGTATTCGCTTTAATTATATATTTTATTATTTTAGTGAGTGGGCGAGAATAAACTAACATGCTGGGCAATAAATAATTTAAATAAATGCCTGTTAATTACCAGTGTTTCCCAATAATCTTAATTTAATCATGAAATTATTATACAGAGGATGAGGCATTAACATACAAATTATTTAGTTATGAAATTCACTCGAAAAATAATACATTTCAATTGTGAGAACTGCTGAAGTAAAATCTTAGATTATAGAAATAATCTAAGAGTAAAATATATTTTCTGTTCGGTAAGTATAAACGATATCATAAAGCATTGTCTGTAACTGCAGGCAACAATGGCCCCTGTAGTAGCTGTTGTAACTACTTGTTTGCGTCGTTTGTTGCATAACTTACTTTTAACAAGGTGTAAATACCAGACCAGACACTTTCTACTGCATATACTTTAGGTATCTATTTATTTTTACTTCTACCTTTTAGGGTTTTACAAAGAATTTTATTTAACCGTATTATGTATCTTGTTTTGTAGGTTTTTAAAATCCTCTTGAAATTAACAGGTAAAAAAATCAATAAAATAAATTTAAATAAAACTATGTGATTGCTAAAGTCTGTCCAGAAACAAAACGAAGGAATAAATTAAAATAGTTCATATATTTTACATATAAGCGGTACACGATTTTATATTAAGTACTTAATAGATTTCTTAAACTAGTTTTAAGATATACCACTTCCATACTATAGCGTTACAACGTAAGTTATTTACCAATGGCTGCTAATCCTTTAACCGCTGTTGAATTCTAAAGTAAAGATCATAGCCGTATACAAATGACGATTGTAATGTTTTATTGAAAACTCAACTATAAAAAGTGATTTTAAAGATATTGTAATATATCATTTAATCATAAAACACTTCGTTTGTTAGAAATCATTTTAAATTTAAGGTAAGGCAACAATTATTATATAATATTACTTCATTTTTATATTTTTTATCATAAAACAACCCAACGCCACTGGAATCTGCCAAATATGTTGATCTATTCCTTCACTTCGTTTCTGGACAGATTATACATAAAATTGATTGTAGTTAGTAATAAATGTGGCTACTCACAAGCCTACCGCAGGGACAATCTAGGGTGTAGGAGTGCGGTTGACCCTTAATTGGCTTCATTGGCCCCTTGATTGTGATGTATGTAGGCAACCAGTGGCAATTTCCTAGATTGTCTCCTTGGCAGGGCGGCTGGTGCTCCGAACCCTCCTAGCTACCTAGATCAGCTCCAACCGCCCTGCCTCAACTCGTTTGTGTAGCGTGATTGGGACAATTTCAACTCAGTTCTCTAGCGACTGCCATGCGGAAAACGTGTTTGTATTGTGGAGCTCGTTGAGGTAAATACGAATATTACTTATAATAGAAATAGATAAAGAGCATGAAGTTTGGACACGGGTGACAGAAGTCTATACAGACCGGCCTCACATGTGGAATAAAAACAAGCATTATTTCAACAGAGATATGAGACAGCAAACTTTTGAAATGATGTTTGAAATATTTCGCGAACTCGAAAACGACGTTGATATGTCTTATTTCAAAAAAAAAAACTTTGAAAACACGGTTACATCCTTTGCGCGGGATATGAAAAAGGTTAGTACCTATTTTTATGATTTGTAGTTTTTTGTTTGGTATTTGTTATGGTCTGTATCTTCATAAATCTTTTTTTTTAGGTAAATGCTTCAAAACAAACGGGAACAGGCAGCGACGATGTGTACAAGCCATCACTATGGTACTACAACCTGTTCGCTTTTATTGAAGGGAGCAGTGAACCATCTCTCAGAGGAGAGATACCTTGGATACTGTAGAGGAGGTTAGTAAGTAAAACAATAAACTTATTATTTTATTCATATAAGTGAAGACGTCACATTTTGTTGATAGGTATTTTACGTATATTGTATCATTCTAACCCAAAGCTATTTTTACACTCTTGGAAAGGGACACTACCTTGTCCGTTGAAATAAGTCATAAATTTATTTCGAACTTCGTTGCCTTCATCGTAGCGGTGTTTTTCATTTCTTTGCACAAGTGACACTAGCTCAAAGTTTTGTGCCCGCCAATCATCTGGTCGAAAAGGCAGATCATTTGTATTTTCAACGTCTACACATGAATCTGTCATATAGGAATTTGATTTCGTTCGCAAGTAATTATGTAAAGCACAGCGTGCTAGCACAATAGCATCGACGTTGTTAATGTTGACACTTATTTTCGGAAGAAAATCCTAAAACGTGCTGCCAGTATCCCAAATGCATTTTCAACTACCCTTCTTGCTCTAGATAACCGATAATTAAATATCCTTTTTTCGTGGTTTATGTTTTTGAATGAGAATGGCTTCATAACATGCCTGTTGATAGCAAATGCCCTGTCACCTACAAATGTGTATGGCACTATAATATTTGTGTCTGGTAACATAGATGGTGGCGGTAGGTGTAACTGATCTGTCATTAGCTTTTCATAAAATTCTGTATACTGTATTACACCACCATCAGAGACGTTTCCGTTGGTGCCTGTGTGAACATACATAAATTCGTAATTCGCATTAACGATAGCAAAAAGTACTACACTGAAAAAATCTTTACAATTATAAAAATACGACTCCCTGCCAGGTGGCTTTTTTATAGCCACGTGCTTTCCGTCCATTGCCCCAACACATTGATTGAAGTTCCACTTGTCTTCAAACATTTTTGCTGTATTTTTCCATTCATCTTCCGACGAAGGCATCTGAAACAGAAATAATGTGAAGTTTTTATTACAGGTTTCACAGAATTCCGAATCGAGTGAATGATATGGTAGTAACACAACCGACCAATCTGCAAATACTATTCAGAGCTTGGAGAACCAAACATCCAGCAGTCAATCAATCAATCAAAAATGTTCAAACAAGCCAGATAAAACAGGAAAAGAATCCACACCGCCAAGAAAACGAATAAGCTTACAAAAAAAGCAAGAGAAACTAATTGATACTGCTCAACAACTGCTCACAACTACAACCACAGACCACTCGGAAGTCATACGAAACAGCATTGGTCAATTAAAAGGTTTGAGTAAATAGCAACACATTATTGTTTAAAAACTTATATTAGACGCCATTTATTATGGAAAACTTGAAAAACTTTGGAGAAATTCGTTCGCTCAACACCATGCAAAATATATTCAATCCCCTTTGCCGGGCAGGTTGCAACATAATCGACATCAGTATTCTGCAGATTATTCTTCTGTTACATTTATTCCTACAACATCCCCTCAATATCAAATCCTGTGCCATTACCATCCCCTCAATATCAAGTCCAATCCTCTATTTCTATACCATCCCCTCAATATCAAACCCCACTGTGCCAATACCATCCCCTCAATATCAAGTCCAATCACCTATTTCTATACCATTCCCTCAGTATCAAGCCCAATCCTTTATTCCTATACCATCCCCCCAACAACAAATCCAATCTCTTGAATCCCAATACTCAGATAGAAATTCAACAAATTCCTTTGATCAGCCAAATATAATGTTAAGTAACACTAACAATATGGTAGAAACAAGCCTTTCTGAATTGAAAGATTTCTTACTGTTAAAATAATGAATAGTTACTAAGTATTAAACACAAATATACGTTTCTAATATTTCTAAATGTTATTATGTACTATACAATATATGACCTGATGCTCAAAACATAATTTTTATCGCTACCACCCGTAAATTTATAGTATGCATTTACTTACCTTTATGTAGTGTTTGAGACATTTGTAAATAGCCCAACATGTCTCCGGAATCATTGTGGACATTAATTGTGGTGATATGATAGTAGTAAATTTTAAATCCTCATAGCTTTGTCTGCTAATCGAAACTGTAGAGTGCAGTTAACCGTTCTCTAGTACTAATGGCCTTCCGCATTAATGTATCTTTTTTTCTATTAATGGTGTCACCATTCTAAGGATCTCTTCAAAACATTCTTTATCTATTCGCAAAAAGTTTTTAAGATCATTTACTTCCAATTCCTGTATGACGTTCATGTGGCACAATTCTTTTCATTTTTGTAACCACTTCTTCACCCAGTACTTCCTTTTTCTTTTTTTGTGGTAGCACGACGGAACCAGCCAAGGCTATGCCGATCTTTTGATGTTTTGAAAGGGTTGGCGCCATCTTTACATATTCAAGCGACACGTCTGTTTCGCTGTACGTTCACTCTCACACTGAATGGCAGACACGTGAGTAGAGAACCTCCTAGATTGCCCCGTCCGCCCTGCACCCTAGATTGTCCCTGGGTCAGGCGTGTGAGTGGCCGCCTTAAAACGGTAGGAGTATAACAATAATTACCAAAGTTACTGTAATCAAGACATACCGTGACTTGAGGAATTGGTTTAAAACATGATAAATCTACGAGTGTTCGACATTTATGTAATAAATTCCCCTATAATTTTTGTTGAATATAAGTAAACCTGTAATTTATTGTTAGGTACGCTTTGCTAATTAATGTCGTGGAAACGCAAAAACACTTAATTCAAGTTTTGATATATAAAAGCTGTGAAGTTTAACGTCTAAACTGTTTTACGTGATATTCTCTAAATATACTATTCTTTTTAAATTGATTTGCTCTAATTCGCGTCAAGTTATGGGCACAGACCTTTTGTCTGCGGCTGTTTAAAATAAATAGAAGATAAAAGTTATTACATGGCCAACGAAATCGAGTGAAACAATGTTTTTTTGTTGGTGTAAGATTTGTTGTTATTGACCTCCACATGTGAAACTGTGAAAGCTATATGGGATAAGTTGCTGTCGGTTCATGAACAAAGCTCTGGACAGCGCTTAGATAGGCTCATGGAGAGTTTCTTTAGGTGTCAGAAAAATGTAAATGAAGACATAGCAACCCATGTGTCTCGTCTGCAGCGAAACGATGAGTTGAAGAGATTGGTGAATTCTGAGTTGTACGACTTATTACTGATGAGCATGCTCATGTCTACTCTACCAACTGAATACTTCGAGTTCAAAAGTGTTTGGGAATCAGTTCCACTAGAAGAGAGAAACGTCAATACACTAACGGAACGATTGCTACCTATAGCAATGCGGTTTCCTCAACAACACAACGAACCAGTTGCACTTGTAGCAAAATCTTACAAAGGTAAGAAGGCAAAGTCTGGAAGAAGTAAAAAGAAATGTATTAAGTGCTATAAAGTTTTCCATTTTGCAAAGCAATGTCCATTAAAAGAAAGAGAAAAGAAGCAGAAGATGTAAGTGGTCGCTCATCCACAAGTTTTCGGCAGAATAATTAAATCCAAAAGGATGTGCATTTATTTACTGGTGTCAATGAGTCAGACTTATGGTTATCAGATTATGGGAATTCTGCGCATATGACAAAGAATTAGGAATATTTCGTTACGTATGAAGAGTTTGTGATACCGAAGCAAGTGCTAGTTGGCAATAGTAATGTCATTTTGGCATACGGTTGTGGCAAATAAACGTTGCAATGTTAATAAATAATAAGTGGCAAGTAAATCATCTGACTAACGTCTGGTATGTTCCAAAAACGAATAAAAACTTATTTTCAATAGGACAAACAATAGACAAAGGTTTTGTTTTCCAAGCAACCCAAAGTAATTGTGTGTTTTATATCTAGAAAAGCAGAGAGATACTCACTTCAATTTTTTGGTATATTGTGTGTATTTAAACGTCCTATCATTACCTAAAACAAAAATATGCAAATAGAGGGCGGAAAATGTTCCACGTGTTGATTTACAGATTCGGCACAGCGACTCACTTCAATTTTACTTTACGGATGAGAAGTACTGTATCGCTAAAAAAATTTTCAAACATTTTTATTTGCTCAATCACCTAAAATGTTCCAAAACGTCCAAAAACAAAATTTGAGCAACAAAAACCTTGTCTACGCGCGCGCGCGCGCTCGCGTGTGTGTGTGTGTGTTTGTGTGTGTGTTTGTGCGTGTGTGTTTGTGCGTGTGTGTTTGTGCGTGTGTGTTTGTGCGTGTGTTTGTGCGTGTGTGTTTGTGCGTGTGTGTTTGTGCGTGTGTGTTTGTGCGTGTGTGTTTGTGCGTGTGTGTTTGTGCGTGTGTGTTTGTGCGTGTGTGTTTGTGCGTGTGTGTTTGTGTGTTGTGTCGTGTGTGTTTGTGCGTGTGTGTTTGTGCGTGTGTGTTTGTGCGTGTGTGTTTGTGCGTGTGTGTTGTGCGTGTGTGTTTGTCGTGTGTGTTTGTGCGTGTGTGTTTGTGCGTGTGTGTTTGTGCGTGTGTGTTTGTGCGTGTGTGTTTGTGTGTGTGTTTGTGTGTGTGTGTGTGTGTGTGTGTGTGTGTGTGTTTGTGCTGTGTGTGTCGTGTGTGCGTGTGTTTTGTCGTGTGTGTTTGTGCGTGTGTGTTTGTGCGTGTGTGTTTGTGCGTGTGTGTTTGTGCGTGTGTGTTTGTGCGTGTGTGTTTGTGCGTGTGTGTTTGTGCGTGTGTGTTTGTGCGTGTGTGTTTGTGCGTGTGTGTTTGTGCGTGCGTGCGTGCGTGCGCGCGCGCGCGCGCGTGTCTCTCTCTCCCTCCCCCCCTTCACGTAGTCATCAGCTTCGGTGGACTTGGATTTCGTACATTCTCTCCGCTTAGCTGGCGACCGTGTAGGTTTATTTTCTTTTTGGGCTTCTGTAACCTTTTTTTATACCACTAACTGTGTTTATACTAACCCCACGTGATTCAGACGTACGTTAAAAGTAGTCCTTCCAAGTACCATATTTTACACACATTATTGTACTACATATCTGCAGAACAGATTCAAATACAACGAGTGCCCTTGATTGTCACATTCCATTTCCAAGTAATTAAGCACGTCCATAACTAATAGCTGCGCTTGAGATTTAAGGTGCTTATTACGTAGCATATCTAAAATTATGTAAATTTTATATGAATGTAAAAATGTTACCAAATTACTGTACAAGTTGTAGATAGTTTTGCAAAGAACTTTTAGTTTATAAAACTTAAAGCAAAAACGCATAAACAATAATTTAAAATAATGGCAGGAGTGACAGTTGCTGCTTCTCAATTACGACACACGTTTTAGTGCGCTAATATGAATTGTACAGCAGATTTATGTTTTTATGGCCATCCTTCTCTAATACATGTAGTTGAGAGAGAGAGATAAAAAATGTAATTTTATTATAGAGTTTTACATCGATCAGTCATACCAAACTTTATTTGAATCAAACTTTATAAGCATATTTAAAGGAGAACACAGGAGTTAGAGTTAATTAAGGTTAAGCTTAGTAATAATAATATAAAAAATTGGTTTTATATAATCAAATATATAAGTAAAAGGGGGTGAGCTGAGGACAAAATGGAGTGGGGGAAGTCAGGCCCACGTGTCCGTGGTCCTTTTGCATCCCTACTTTGACGGTTTCCTTTCGGGGGCGTTTTTCAACTCCTTCATGGCATTTTCAACTACTTGATAGTGTTTTACCCTTAATTAGTGCCCTTTTGGCTGTATTAAGAGCCTTTTTGTCAGTTCAGGCCTTGAGTGAGGGTGGGGTCGGCTTCTTTTTGAGGGGTGTGGGGAGGAGTGTGAGAATGGTCACGTGACGTTTTCACCCCTAACTAAGGCCTTTTTAGAAGCCTCTGAAGGGTAGGGAAATACTCACGCATACAGTGTTCTGTTTTGGTGGACCTGAGGGTAGGTCACGCCCCCTGGTTCCTGATTGGTCTCTAGACCCCGCCCCCTGATTTTTGATTGATGACGGCCATCTTGTGTGTGTGTGAGACTTGTCGGCTATTTTGTGGGGTCTGGATTGTCGGTCAATTTGTTTTATCGGCCATTTTGACAACCATCTTGTCGGCTATGGCAGGAAATTTGAATTTGTATTCTAATAAGAGACTCCTCATGCTATCTCATAAGACAGGTATACACCACCGGAGCTTGTTCTCAGGCCTTAGACCCCTCCGAAACTTGTTCACTGGTCGTCGTCCCTTGTTAGCTATAGGTCTCTGGCCATTGCCATTTATTGTTTTAATTATAAGGTCGTAATTAAATGCCTCGGCCATTTTGTGTTACTTGAATCATCATTAAGTTCTGGAGCCATTTTGTTTTTAATTATGAGTCATAATTAAATTTTGTAGGCTAATGTGTTTTTCGGCCATTTTTGTTTTGGCGGGAAATTTGAAATTGTATTCTAGTAAGTGGGGTCCTCATGCTATCTTACAAGACAGGTTTAAGACTCCGGAACTTGTTCTAGGGTCTTCGTCAGTTTATAGGACTGACGTCTTTTTATCGACGATTTATTGTGCTTTTCTCTTGGATAGCAAAACATCTAACTACTCTTTTTAAACATATACTATATCAGAAACCATTTGCGAAATTCGTTTTAGAGTTATCTAATTTGTGTAAGATTTAAATTTCGGCTATGGCAATACAATTGACTCTTTAAGAATAGCTAAATAATGGCGTTAAGATTCAGCATGCAACTATTAGAGAATGCACTCAAATACGGTAATGTAGGTGATAATATGTTTTTGAAGATCGATAAACCTTAACTAAGCACATATAAACTTAATAAAAAATACATACTGATACATTTTTATTAGTAGTTAGCAATTCTCGTTAATACTGCTGTTAAAAGTTTTATTTCTCTATTGACCACGTCTTTTTTGTAACAAATTTTGAAAATGCTATTTTTTTTTAGTTTTAAAGAAGAATTTAGACAGCGTGCATAATCCGCACTTCCAAAAAGAAGCACGAAATACTTAAATTACTGCTAATTATACAGTGATTTATTCCTGATAAAACAGTTAAACATGTATTACTCGTATGAAAATGTAAACTTTCACCATTATCACTCATAATAAAATACTTATCTTTTTTGGGTTTTTTAATGGTGTATTCTAAATTGTACAATTTAAACGTTTCGATAACACTTACAGTTATCTTCGTCAGTAGTAATATTTGTTAAAGATGTAAACAATTGTGTCAAAGTTGAAAAATTAAAACATAAACATAAGCCTGCCATTGATATAACAGTTTGAGAAACGTATAAAGCCAACTATAAAATTAAATTTTAGTAAAGAATAACTAGGTCATTAAAAATTAAATATTGTTAAACTGCCTTAAAGGTGACAAATCAGAACACTCTCTACGGCGAAAGCTAACAATAAAATTTGTCAGCCAAAAAACACATTTAACAAAATTTAATCGAGTTATGATGTAAGTGTAAAGTTGTGAAAAACTTCAATTTGAAAATGATAGAAGCATTCACAAATACAAACATCACATCAAATAAAATAACCCAGTTAAATCTAACAAAGAGGTATCTTTATCAATAAGTGGAAGTGTTATTAACAATGAAAAGCACAATGCAGAACGTTTTTTGTAATTTTTAATTTTAATTTAATTTCAACTACTTATGTTAAATTATAGTGCTGTGGTAATTTAACATACAATTGGTAAAGCATTTGCTTCAAGGTCTAGGAAAAACACAGCAAAAAACCTAGACATACCAAAAGTTAAAATTTAAATCAAAATTAAGACGTATCATTGTGCTTTTTTTAAATTATAAGATGCCAAAACCTTAAACGGAGATTTTCTTCTTGTCTATTAAAATTATTAGGGTGTTTATATATTTCAATAGCTTCACGTTGTAAACGAACATAATAATGAGTTTGTCTTGACAATATTTTCATATTGTCAAATTGAATGTCATGATTTAGATTATTCACGGCATGGTTAGCCACAGCAGACCTCTCTGGGGGACCTAATCTACAAAATCTCATATGTTCTTTGCGTCTTGTATCAAAGCTACGTTTTGTGGTTCGGATGTATACTTTTCCACATGAACAAGATAACTTATATACTCCGGAAGATGATAAAGGGTTTGACACATCTTTAGGTGATCTTAAATATTCTTTAATTTTTCTTGTAGGTTTAAAAATAGTCCTAATTCCATATTTAATTAGGATTTTTTCAATTCTATTTGTAACATTAGCTATAAAAGGAAGAAAAGCAGTACCAACATTAAGAAATGGTCTTTCTTTAAGATTACGCCTAGAAGGTGCAATAACATTATTAATATCTGTAAGTGAATATCCATTATCTTGTAAGGATTTTCTTAAATATTTATATTCATCCTTCAAAAATTCAGGGTCACAAATTCGTTTTGCTCGATCTACTAAAGATTTAATTACACCAATTTTTTGACGTGGATGGTGGTTGGATAATTTATGAAGGTATCTATCAGTGTGTGTCGGCTTTCTGTAAACCTTAAAAGATAGTGAATTATTATATTTAGATATTAATATGTCAAGAAATGGTAAACTTCCATTAGTTTCTTTTTCCATGGTAAACTGAATACTAGGATGTGTACCATTTATAAAAACACAAACTCATGCAGTGCTTCTTCTCCATGTCTCCAAATAACAAATGTGTCATCTACATATCTATGCCAAACTGAAGGTTTTTTAGGTGTATTTTGTAACGCTAATGTTTCTTTTTCCATATAAAAATTAGCTATAACACGACTAAGGGGACTACCCATTGCTACACCTTCAATCTGTTCATAAAATTTACTATTCCACTGAAAATAAGTTGTAGTAAGACAGTGCTGAAAAAGAATGGTTATGTCTTTTGGAAAAAGATGATGAATGTATTCAATAGTTTCTTTTAGAGGCACTATTGTAAAAAGTGAAACAACATCAAAACTAACCACTTCAAGTTTAAAACTATGCATTTTTTCAACAAAGTGCCACTAAAAGAAACTATTGAATACATTGATCATCTTTTTCCAAAAGACATACCTTCATAAATTATCCAACCACCATCCACGTCAAAAAATTGGTGTAATTAAATCTTTAGTAGATCGAGCAAAACGAATTTGTGACCCTGAATTTTTGAAGGATGAATATAAATATTTAAGAAAATCCTTACAAGATAATGGATATTCACTTACAGATATTAATAATGTTATTGTACCTTCTAGGCGTAACCTTAAAGAAAGACCAGTTCTTAATGTTGGTACTGCTTTTCTTCCTTTTATAGCTAATGTTACAAATAGAATTGAAAAAATCCTAATTAAATATGGCATAAGGACTATTTTTAAACCTACAAGAAAAATTAAAGAACATTTAAGATCACTTAAAGATGTGTCAAACCCTTTATCATCTTCCGGAGTATATAAGTTATCTTGTTCATGTGGAAAAGTATACATCGAAACCACAAAACGTAGCTTTGATACAAGACGCAAAGAACATATGAGATTTTGTAGATTAGGTCCACCAGGAGTTCTGCTGTGGCTGACCATGCCCTGAATAATCTAAATCATGACATTCAATTTGACAATATGGAAATATTGTCAAGACAAACTCATTATTATGTTCGTTTACAACGTGAAGCTATTGAAATATATAAACACCCTAATAATTTTAATAGACAAGAAGAAAATCTCCGTTTAAGGTTTTGGCATCTTATAATTTAACATAAGTAGTTGAAATTAAATTAAAATTAAAAATTACAAAAAACGTTCTTCATTGTGCGTTTCATTGTTAATAACACTTCCACTTATTGATAAAGATACCTCTTGGTTAGATTTAACTGGGTTATTTTATTTGATGTAATGTTTGTATTTGTGAATGCTTCTATCGTTTTCAAATTGAAGTTTTTCACAACTTTACACTTACATCATAACTCGATTAAATTTTGTTAAATGTGTTTTTTGGCTGACAAATTTCATTGTTAGCTTTCGCCGTAGAGAGTGTTCTGATTTCTGATCTTTAAGGCAGTTTAACAATATTTAATTTTTAATGACCTAGTTATTCTTTACTAAAATTTAATTTTATAGTTGGCTTTATACGTTTCTCAAACTGTTATATCAATGGCAGGCTTATGTTTATGTTTTAATTTTTCAACTTTGACAAAATTGTTTACAACACCTTTAACAAATATTACTACTGACGAAGATAATTGTAAGTGTTATCGAAGCCACCATTAAAAAAACCCAAAAAAGATAAGTATTTTATGTATTACTCGTGGTCCATAGATCTAGAAATCATTCGGTACCGAATTATTGCATAACAATTTTTTTAGATAAATGTTTCTTTTTTTTGTTATTATCATCAACCATTAACTGTATAAAAATTATTTAATACGTATATCTATTGTAGCAGACTGTGGTGCAAGAACCTTAGAAGATAATGCTTATTACTGTGATAAAACTTTGGTCCAACATTTAATATTTGACGCAAACATTACAAAATTAGCTTATGAAGATTCATGGACCCATCGTACCGAAGAAGAATTTCAATTGCGTAACCTTTATAATGCTACTCTAAGGTTTGTTGCAACTATGAGCGGATTTACCCGTTGGGAATATATTGGTGATGTTACTCCCACGTTTCCGTAAGTAATATTAAAATATTCAAAGGATCACTTATAAGTGATACTATTAGAGTAATATAAAATTACTTTTTAGGTGTGATTATAACATGATTAACTATGTTCCTTTTCAGTTTTTCAAAGGTAACAATTAATTAACCAACTTATCTGTGTGAGAAAAAAATAATCCTTAGCTTATGTTGTTTGTTGGTAGGTACTCAAATTGATATCAATCACTTGCATGTACTAATTGCTAATTATGTTATTGGTTATTGTACACAGGCCCCAGTTTATAAATCGGCTTCCTAGAGGGATGGTTTATGGTAAAGGCTTATTATCTTTACTCAATCACCTATTTACAATAACCACATAAAAACAACACACTTCTAAGCAGCTAGAATACAAATTCTACCTAAAAGAGCTTGGGGTGCGATATTCTCATAATCAGCAATATATACATGGAAGGCTTCGAAGACCAAGCGATATCCGAATTCATGCAAAAACCAAGGATGTGGCTTAGATACGTTGACGATACCTTCGTAGTTTGGCAGCATGACAAGGAAATTCTGGATAAATTCCTAGGTCATTTAAATTGCTGCGCACCCTCTATAAAATTCACAATAGAATTGGTATCCGAACAAAAACGGACATTCTTGGATGTACTTGTACACAGGACTGCCAACATTTTCACGGTAAATGTATAGAGGAAACTCACGCACAAAGTGAGGTACCTGCACTACAACACTAATCACCACAAAAGTGTGAAGTTACATGTGACAAGATGCTTGTACGATAGAACTGAAACAATATGTTCAAAACAGGAGGATCTGAGAAGGATCTTAACAGTTAAAGAAAATCGCTACCCCATTCTAACGCCTAACCTAAACAGGGAAAGGGTAACCGAAAAAAAAAGAACCTAAACACACAGCGATAGTACAATATATACCAGGTACCTCGGAAAAAATACGTAGTATCGGCAGCAAATACAAGATACGCACTGCTTTCAAATGTACAAGAACGCTCATGAGAATACTCACTAGAACCAAACCACACAATAAAGGCCAGAATTCCAAAAATTGTATATATAATCTACCATGCGAATGCGGCACATAGTAGAAGGTAGTAGACCACTCAAAGCTAGAACACAGTAGCATAAGAATAGAATCCACAAAGGCGAAATCACCAATCATGTCTGGAATGAAGACCACGAATCCAATGAGATTCAGATAGTGGAAACGATGCAACTAATTCGAAGAAGCCACTTACATAGCCTGGCAGAGAATCCGATAAACACATTTTGATGACAATAAAAGTTATGAATATATATATATATATATATATATATATATATATATATATATATATATATATATACATATGTGTGCGTGTGTTCTTAAAGGATAATGCTGAGATTTCCTAGTTCGAATCCGAGAGTAGTTAACGCTTGGAAAGAATCAACGATAAATGAATTCGACTCAAGTGCGAAGTCCTCTTCAGGACTAAGATTGATAACCGAAGGAAAGTTCGCTTCCGAAATGTCACGCTATCAAAAGAAAAACAGTGGAAATAGGAGCATCAATTCAACTAATATGAAACCACAGTCACAAAACACTTATAATACATATTTACAAGAGTTATATTAATATATTATTACACAATAATTAAAATTTGCAAACAATATCTTTGGTTACAAGTGCTCTATTAACGACGAGAGCTACAAATGGAATATAATGCCTGAAAAGTGACAACTTAAGGATAAGGTACATTATTATCTATGTTATACTACTTAATGTTTTTACTATCATAAATTCATTTCAATCAAAGGAGAGGACGGGCTGCACGAGCTTTCCAAACTTTTTAATATAATCATGAATTTTTACTTGTTTTGTTTGCAAGATGAGATGGAGACTGGGTGGGGCCAAGATGGGATCGAACGGAACGGATTTAGGTTCTAAGATAGAAATGCCCACCATCATTTACTCGTTCGGTCTTGCGTGTTTAACAAGCTTCACTTTTGTTGTTTATAAATCTTTCCGATCAATATTCAATGTTTTCACTCAATATTTGCACTAATGTTATATTTCTACATTTACAACTTATCTATACACCTTTATAGTACAAAATAGAGATATTTTAATACCTCTAATTTGTAGCACAACAATTGCAACTATTGGGTCGCTTAAAAGACGACCCTCGCCCTTAATACTTTCGGCTAACTTTTTTTTTCCTTCCTTCCGTATAGGGGAAGCTGAGGCAAAATGGGAACTTTGACGATCAAATACTTATAAACATAAAATAATACTTGGAAAGTAATGTGCAGTTTTTTGGAGGCCACAACATTAATAACCAGTTACATAATTAAGAAAATTAACAAATATAATCATGAGAATGTAGTAAAATAAAAAATAAAACATACGATAATGCAAATGTAACCATCTTGACCATGGGTGCCGCAAGATGAATTTTACAATAGGGCAAAATAGTTTTACTGACAAAATGTGCACACGTGGTCAACATCTTCATATTCGTCGCCCTCGTCTACACAAGAGCAATGAGCCAACCTACCACGACCTACACATGATATCCAACCTTCTGTTAACTGACTATAAAGGCAACTACAGCACAAGGACTCAGCATCATCACTTTCTGATTCTGATGAAGATTGTTGTTTAGTATTCTTGGCCTGTCTGGACTGAATTTTCTTCTTTATGTGGGAGATGACTGCAGGTTTTTTTTAAATTTATCTCTTAGTTGTAGGTGGAACAATCGTTCCGTTTAATTGTTTTTCTTATAAATCGTTCATATATGGCGAAGTGGTGCTTCGACGGGTACCACTTTTTTTCCTTTACCAACATGCGGAATAAAAAGGACATCATAGGGAGAAATATCACTAGAAGGTGAGCCAAATTCCAATTGTTGACTGGAACTTGAGTATTTCGGTTTTCGAAAACGAACAAGATGGCCGCCCCTCGTACTTGAACACGAGCTTAATGTTGCACTTTGTGTTGGGTTTTTGGAAGAACGAATCCTTCGGGAGACTGATTTTCTTTCTCCGTATGTCAAGTATTATGTTGTTAAGGAGCTACACGTCGAGGCTCTTCGGAGAAAACTTCTTTGTCTGCAATACCCAGCGATTCACTTTTGTCGGTTGCAGCAGATAAAGTCAAAATGAGAAAAGAATTATGCGTTACTGGGCCAAATGCCAGTTGAAGCAAATCCGTTGATTGCAGTATTTGTTGTGGCTGCTCGAACAAACGCTCTGCCAAAAATTTCAGCCACCTGGTACAGAGTGATAACACAACCTGGGTGGGGTCGTAACCAATTGGTCACCTCTTGATCATACAGAAATCTGTTTTTCCTTTCGTATTAAATATTTGGTTAGGTGTAAATTTGCACTTCTATAGAAGGTTGTATAGAAGATCAAAAAATTTAGAAACTTGCACTTTATTGAAGCCCGTTGCCCTTGCCGGGGACGTAGGCTCAGATTTTCTTAGCGCGAAATCTGAATTCATTTTCAAAATTGCACGTAGCCATTCTTTATCTGCTTCACCCTTTTTAGCTTTAAAACAATGAGCTTTATGATTTTTAACAGCAAGTTGAAGTACTAACTTTCTAAAATCATTTGTTGTCAACCCAAAAGCCTCTCTTCTGTGAATTTCAAGTAAAAACAAGTTATGTTTCTTCCTGTAGGGCAAACACTGCCCTTTTTGGTCCTAAACTAACTTTTACCGGTTCCGATCCAGCATCAGAGTTTTGTCTCCTTTTCACCTTTCTCTGAAGTGTGGTATGTGGTACGTGCTCTACGGTAGCCCATTCTACTATCGACTACTGCAGATATTGCTTGACTTGTGGTCTCTCCAGATCAACATTGCCGACTTGTTTGCCGCTTGTATTCTCTAACCATGTTCTAAAAACTTCAACACAGCTAAAACTTACACATGATAGATGTCTTTTTGGTATTTTTTAGGATAAAGGAGTCCCTCAATTTGCGTTCAATTGAAATATAGTTCTACGGAGGAATGAGAGGTTAGGTTCGCTTACTTTAGTTTCAATTCATTTTGCTTCATCAGTACTTTTAATATCGTATATAAACATGATTTAAACCATTTTCCTATATTTAAGGTTCTTCCCTTTTGCTCACACAGCTTAATTTAATTAATGAAAAAAAAATTATTATTCCTTTCAGTAATTATCACCCATAGGCCGTTTGCTATAAAATGCGCGAAATTTAAATATTTGACTTAATCTATGTCCCGTTGTAACTACTCTGTATATACATATAATGTGTGTATATTTATCTGTTGTATGTATGGGTAAGGGTGATGAGCTGAGTCTATCCCAAAGCGGTATTCATTTAATACGGGGCCTGATTGTACGATGGAAATCACAAACCAATACGAGTAACAAAACTGCTTGCAATGAAATGTTAAAAATTGTTGTCATAACTTCCTTATTTGTAAGATTTACTTTTTTTCCAGTACTTTTGGAGATTTAAACAAACGAGCAATTGACGAGCGTTTTTACAAAGCTGCAGTAATACAACATCGGTATGATAATTATTCATTTGTTTATACTGTACCTCTTGAAAAGGAATACGACGAGTACGTATTAGTCACAGGTAGCCATGCGATATTTCTTACAGTAGATGATAAGGAAGCACCAGGTGCTGTAGTAGGCTATCAATTCTCTCATTCACATTTATACCAACAGTTTGTCAAAATAATTACAACACCATCACCATCGGTAAACCATTTAACGTTTCAAGTTGATGATTCAAAAATAATGTTGCAGTGTCGAAATTGTTTAAAATGTAATGGGGAATTGGAATGTTACATTGTTGATCATTCAGGTTATATTGTTGTTGCAAAAGAAAAAGAATTGACAGGAAGATTTTTTGGACTTACAGAAGGCGTGACAATGGAAGCAATGATAAGGTATGGTGTTTTCGAAAAACTACCAGTTCGAGACTATCAAGCAATTTGTTATTACCCGCAATGGATTAAAGGTGGTAGTAGTATGCTATCTACGGTAAGACGTAACTTTAAGCTTTAGAAATTACTTTAACGGTTTGTAGCCCCTTCAATATGTTATTTGGGGAATACAATGGACTCTAGGTCAAATTGCGTGGTTAAGTTTTAAATTAAATATTCCACTTTTTTGGGATTCAAGATGGTTATTGATTAATGCCGAAGCTGACCTTACAAGTAAAATTTAATGATGGTTAAGCACAATACAAAGAATATTTATTGCAGCTCCACCTCCTACAAAGCCTACTGTAAAAAAGTGTTTGAAAAATTGCAAAGAGGAAGAAGAGAGGTGGCATGAGCAAAATAAAATACCCGTTCACGAAGCAAGACGTACGGCTTGTGAGGTACAGCGAGATTTATATGTTGTCAACCCCAAAGTGTTTAGTAACAGTAATGCATTTCCAGAAGAAATTAGAATAGATGATTGTAAAAGGTTTTTATATTATTTTTTATTAATTTTGAGCAATTATTATTTATTTTTAGGCCCTTCTATGTAAAACAAATTCCTCACAGCAATTTACTATTAATCGCAATAAACACAGCTGAAGAGGAAACTTGTTATTTCTTTCATAGCAATGCTCTTCAGGATATTGTATATGAGAACGACACTACCTTTCCATGTCAAAAATTATATTTAAATAATTTGACCAGAAGTCCATTAAATGGATGTTTTAATGAACATCCATTGGTAAGTGTTTATTGTAGTCCATACTCTGGGTACCTTGCCTATTTCTTTAGGTCCACGAAATAATTGTGCGTTAGTTTATAAATTAACGGTAACGAACAAAATACGCGCACGTACCACACAAAAATTAAAAACACCGAACGCGTCCTAGTTGACCGCTGATGATGATAGCTTACCTATTGATACGCGTTCAGTATTTCTTTAATTTTTGTATGGTACGTGCATGTATTTTGTTTGTTAAAGGTCCAGTTCCAGTGTTCCAGATTTTTTCAAATCGACGGTAGTAAGGTCACATTTTCTTGGTTACGCGACCAATAAATGTTTTTTTTTTGTGATAATTTATTAGCAATTAGAACAGTTTACATTAAATTTGTACTATGAGCTAATAGTAGGACTTGTGTTGACATGTGAAGGGTAGCACCCAGTGGTGCTTGCCCTTATGTTACAATATATTGTTTAACAAAATAACTATACATAACAAATTACATATGTACATTAATCTGAGATTTTAACACATAATGACCCTAATTCACAGTACCTAATTAATGAGATGGTGCTGCTAAATCCCGTGGCCAGTTTCTTTTTAGTCGTTATTAGTGCCTAGCTTCCAGTAGCGGTTAGACCATTTCGTTTGGATGTGATTCCAGTTTATTTTGGTGTTTGATTGCCATTTTCTGAATGACCTCTGATACGAAGGGTATGTTTAAATCTGTATGAATTGTCTGGTTACACACAAACCAGGAGGCGTTTACATGAACATCCCCAAAGCTCTATACCGTATGTCCACACTGGTTTTATAATTGCCTTATAAATGAGGACTTTGTTTTCAATAGATAACGGTGCTTTCCTACCTAATAGCCAATACATTTTCTTGACCTTCAGATCCATTTCTTTCCTTTTTTTATTTATATCTGTCTTCCACGTTAGTTTGGAATCTAAGTGCATCCCCAAATACCTGGTTTCATTGGTTTGTGATACTAGTGAATTGTTTATTGTGACTTGAGGGCATTGTTGACGTCTTAATGCGAATGTTATATTTACTATCTTTGTCTCGTTCACTTTGATCTTCCACTTTTGTAGCCAGTCTTGAAGTAAGTAGATATGTCTCTAGAGCATTTGGCTGGCTACCACAGGGTCTGCGTCAGTTGCTAGTATAGCCGTGTCGTCTGCGAAAGTTCCAATTAATGTATCTTCCATCTTTGGTATGTCAGCTGTGTATAGTATGTAGAGGACAGGACCCAGCACGCTTCCCTGAGGAACGCCAGAGTTGACACTACAGGGATTTGATGTTGCATTTCTGTGACGAGTATGAAAACTACGCTTCGTCAGGTAGGATTTTAGGAGCAGGAAGTATTGGTGGGAAAGTACTGTTTTGATTTTAAATAGAAGTCCTCTGTGTCACATCTTGTCGAATGCTTGAATAATATCAAGAAACAGTGCTGAACAATATTTCTTTTCTTCGAAGGTTTTGTTTATTTTATCTATTATGCGGTGACACTGTTGGACGGTTGAGTGCTCATGTAGAAATCCAAATTGATGACTAGGTATCCAACTTTATTCTACATGTTCTGTACGTATTCTTTGGAGGAGTAGTTTTTCTAGCAATTTGGATAACATTGGTAAAAGACTTATATGTCGATATGACGAGACTTCATTCGGTGGCTTTCCAGGTTTCAGCAGTAATATGATTTCTGCCATTTTAAATTTCTTAGGCCAGTAGGACAGGCAAAATACCGCATTAAATATCGTAGTAATTAGAATTAACGCTTTTCTGGGAAGCTCTATCAATATTTGTCCTGTTATTTTATCAACTCCAGGAGCTTTATTTTTTGCCAGCAGATTAATTTCTTTTTTGATTTCATAAGGCGAAACAGGTGCAATTGGAAAGCTAAGCTGTAATGGTGAGTCAATGTAATCCTCAATTTCTTTATTTGGGTCTGTAGAGTGAGGAGTGAAGACTTTTTTAAAATGACATGCAAACGTGTTTGCTTTCTCCTCCGCAGATCTGGCCCATTCCCTTGTTTCAGTTCGAATTGGAGGGATTGTAGTTTGCGGTCTTTTAAATCCTTTCGTTGCTCGCCAAATTGTATAATCATTTTTGGATAGCGTAGAGATGTATGCATTGAATTTATCATTTCATAATTCCTTTAACTTAGCCTTTAATTTGTTTATTAATCTGTTGTATATGTTTCTATTCTTTGCGTTGTGTGTTTTCTGCCAGATAGACCTTGCTCTCCTTTTTTCATGAGGAATATTAATAGCACTTTGGTGTTGTTCGGTTTGGGGGGTGGAGTGCTTTACGGCTTCTTGTATGATTTCTGTTAAATAATCTGTAGCTCGATCTAACTCATCAGGTTCTTTTATTTTGTTCTTTAGGTTTACGTTTGTATCAATCTAGTTTCGAAAGGTATCCCAATTTGTGAATTTATTATATAACAGACTACTACGTTATATTAAAATGTAAACGTTCACCATTAACACTCATATATTTATTTTGGGATTTTTAATCGTGTACTTTAAATTATACAATCTAAACGTTGATAACTTACAGTTATCTTCATCAGTAGTAATGTTTGTTAAAATTGTTAAAGATGTTGTAAACAATTTTTAACAAACATTACTAGACGAAGATAACTGTAGTTATCAAAACGTTTAGATTGTATAATTTAAATACCTTATCCCAAAAGAAAGTATTTTAATCTACTACGTTGCTTAAAAATTACCGAAGAACTAATCGTCACAATAATGGGTGAATGGTCTGAGGAGAGATCATAACTTGATTCCACTGTGGTATAATTTGGTGAGATGCCGTTCGTGACACAGAAGTCCAGCAAATCAGGCACTTTGTTGAAGTCTGTTGGCCAATAAGTGGGTTTCCCCGCGGAGAGAAACCCGAAGTTGTTTTACTTACGCATTCATAAAGTTGCCTGCCTTTAGGAGTAACCAATCACGAACCCCAATGAGTATGTTTTGAATTGAAGTCTCCACCCGCTATAAATGATGATCCAAGTGTATGTAGAAACTGATAGAACTGAAGGTTAGTGATCCTATGTCTTGGTGGACAGTATAACGCTGATACAACCAGTGGTTGTGGTAACTTGTTGACTTGAATGTTTGTGGCTTGAATATGGTCTGTTTTGAATTGAGGCAGTTCATGATGCACTATGTTTTCCTTTATTAAGATTGTAGTACCACCATGGGCTGTTCCATCTGGATGTTCTGTATGGCAAATTGAATATGTGGGAATTTTAACATGTGTTCTCGTTGTGTAGTGGGATTCGGAAATAAGCATTACATCAATACTGTTTATTTTGAGGAAAATTTGAATTTCATCAGTGTGTTGTTGGAGCCCGTTGGAGTTCCATACAACTATTCTTAAAAACTGTGCCATTATGATGCTATTTTATTTATGACTCTGGTGAGCATATTTGCTGAATTAGCTGGTAGAATAGATTTTTGAACTAATCTAGGAAATTTGGGAATATTGATTCATTTGTTGTTTGTGTATGATTTGAGTTGGATTTAAAGACTTGACTATACTATTTGTTTATGGGCGGATTGTATGAAGGAGTTTGATTAGGGAGTGACGGGAATTGGCTTTGAGTTAAGGTTGGAGCTGTAGTTCTTCTGATAACTCCAGTATGTGGCAGAATTCTCACAGGTTGGTATTTCCTTTGCAGTTCTCGATATACGGCACATCCTTTATAATTTGCCGTATGTGGACCTTCACATAGGGCACACTTTGGGAGTTTTGTTGCTTTTAGTACAAGTGGCGGTGTTGTGGGCACCTCCACATTTCACGCATGCGTAAGGTCTATTGCAGTAGGCTTTCGTGTAATTGTATGCCTGGCAACGTGAGCACTGAGCTAAATCTGTTTTCCTCCTTGGTGGTTCTACACTAATATTTGTATGATGTAGGTATTTGAGTTTATAAATGTCTTTATTGTTTTCTGCCGGCTCTAAGTCGACAAAAAATAGAGGCAAGGGATCTTTGGTGCTTCTACTCCTGATATTGTAGATATTCCTAACATTAAAACCGTTTTCAGTGAGTTCTTTTGTTAAAAGCTCAATGGGTACAGAGTGATGAAGATTACGTATGACGACTCTATACGCTCGATTTTCCTTCATTTGATAGGTGTGATGTACTATATTTTTTGTTTGCAGGTGTTTTATTAGTGTGCGGTAGGAATCAGACGTTTTAACGTTTACTTTTATAGAATTATCTGCCATTGCTTTGCAATCATAATCTTTTTCTGAAATAACAAGGTTGAGGTTTTTAAGCATATCAGGGAAGTTTTTAACACCATGGATAAACACAGGAGGGGGTTTAGGAGTATTTTCTTTTTGGTTTTTGTTTCCATCTGCTTGATTTTGTACCATTTCCACATCATCTTCTTGTGCAGCTAATGGTGCATATTTATTTGTATCATGAACGTCAACCTTTGTTATAATTTGATTTGCTTTGGGTTTCTTTTGTGATATCCTTCTTTTCTTATTTTTTCTCACTTCCTGCCAAGAAATTTCATTTGCGGATGTTTCAGAGTCCGAATCTGATTGCACTTCAGTACATACTGAGGGTGAAGATGAAGGTGTGTAAGTGGTAGTTGGAAGGTGTTGCATTTGTGTTAGGTATAGATTCGTAATCTGGGAAGCACCTGACAACGCGTGTCCATTATTTGGAACAAAGTTTGGTTGTACTGGGGCATTGGGTGCTTGCAATAATTGCTGTTGTTGATATTGATTTCCGTATTGCAGGTAATTTGGTCTGAAATTTCGATTTAATATTACGTTATGATTTAAATTTGGTGCCATAGCTCCACCGTGAAGACCGGCGGGCTACATGGCTTAATAGATTAATTAACTATCAGTAGTTTGATTTTATGTTAACCACTAACAGTAATAATTTTTTAAATAAATTTTGTAGATTGTGTATATATTAATACTTATCTGCACAAGTGTTCAATTTATAATCGCAGTTCAACGTTCACAGCGTGATAACATAGCGCGCATTTTAACGTATGCACTCTTTAAACGTTCGAACTACTCACCAATAAATGGTCAGTTTGTTTTTTTAATTTCATACCCTTTATTATGATTTTCTATAGGATATACGGTACAATGTACCTACGTAGATGTATTTTTATTGAATAAATTTTTGTATGTAAAAAAATATTATTGATGTCGAATGTATTCAACATTGAATTACGTGATTGACCACGTAGTACTTTTTAATACAGTAATGTAAATAAGTTCAGTTTACACGATATCTTCGTAACATGTATTATATAACACACCAATACAAATTGAAACCTTTTTTGAACAACGACATACAAATAAATTATTTGTTGGATACAAATTTAAAATCTTTAAAACAATCTACATTTGCACATAAATTATATACATTTACATAAAACGAAACGTTTATAAAACTGTTCAAATCAAATTTTAAAATATTCACTCAGTTTGCATTTGTACATAAATTATATTCAACTGTAAAAATATTTTTATTTATTATTTTTAACATCAATTATTCATTCTAATTTTTGATATCATCTTGATTATTAGTAGAAATCCCTCGCCTCGATCTGTAAAATTCCTCGATGTCAAGAAAAAGTATAGTTACAGAAGATTTTATGAGTTAGACTTGTAACGAAAACACAAAATACACCGTTTCATAGATTTTGATAATAGTTATTTCAAAGTTTAACGTAGTTTAATTTTTTTAGGGGTAAATGTGAATTTAGGCAGTAGTTGACATTTTTCGCGTATTGAAATTTTAATTACAGTGCGTATTATAAACGATGGTGTAAGGTAAATTTTTGTTATTTTTGTGGCGACATAGGGGTTGCTTACACATGGGTAAAAATATTTAGGCCCTACGCATTTAATTAAGTAAGATTCATCATCGTAAAGGTGAGGATAAATTAGATTAGAATGTGCTGAAGTTATAAGTGATGAATATCGTTTTCGCGTGGAAACACTGATAAGGGACCCTTTTTGGTTCGGTTTGACTCGCCGCAAGTTGCTATTGACTCGGCGGGATAGTAATGGGTAATTATTGCAATTAAAGTGAAGAGTAGAGGAAGTGGTCCGAATATGGAACCCTGATTTGTTTTTTTATTGTAACTTACTTATTATATTAACAAAAACTATTTAAATTCATCTATAGATACCATAGACCATTTGTAACAAAATTTCAAAATATATTTTTTGTTAAATGAAGTATATTGATATTATAAAAAAATATATAAAGTGGGGTACATTTTTTCAAGATGGGTAGGAGGTATGAAATATGGGCCTCTTATTAAAACTAAATAAATTTCCATTACCCGATAAAAAATATTAAATAAAACAACTTAAAAAAACAATGTATGCCTAAGTAAAGAAACAAGACAAGGAAAAACTAAAGTTATTGACAAAAATCACAAATGTAAGAGTCTTTTTCTGCTCCGGAATACTCTTCATGAGCCCAGACCCTACACATTATACACTGAACCCACTTTTCTCCTCTGATATCATCAGAAAATCGTTGTGCACAAAATATACACGAAGCATCTTTACTGTGAGGAGTATCTTGGCCGATTTGATCTACGTCAAGGTCATCATCTGCAGGCAACAATTCATCTTCCTCTTCTTCATCTGAACTAAATCTGGTTTGAGTTTTTCGTTTGGGTTTCGCTACATTTTCTTTCAACTTTACTTCAGATACTTTTTGCTTTCCCTTTTTCTCGTATGTCTTTACGTTTTCTTCCGTTTCCACTGAAAATACTTTTCTTTTCCCGTTTCCTTCTTTTGATTTCCTTATTTTCTCAATAGATAATTCAAGATCTGTTTTATACGGAGATTAAGTTATAATTTGGGAACGAGAGGTTATTCTTCCTCTTGTAGATGATCGTTTTGTAACTGAAGGGACAGGTGAAAGAATGAATGGGCTGATGAATGTATTTGCACAGTCTTCTAATACTACGGTTGTTGAGGCCATTGTGCAACTTAATGGTGGATCTGGATTTTTAGAACAACTTGGTTGTGGAACTTCTGAAGCAAGACTTTGGGCAGGATCACCTGTCATTTCTTCCAGCTGATTTTCAGTTGAGTTATAGGTTTTTTCAGCTTCAATTTTTTCAGCAATGAAATCAGCATCTGAAAAAATCTTTTTATTTATTGGCCAGATTCCGGTTACTTTAAATCCATTTGTAGCTATCTCTCCCGCCTGGCATTTTAGAAATGCCAATAACTCCGCCAGGTCAAATTGTGTTAATGCTCTGTTATTAATGCGAATCCAAGTTCTGACCTCTTCGCTGTAATACGCTTTTAGTGATCCCACTAACGTTTTATCAAGTGGTTGGAGTTTATGGGTTGAATGAGAAGGGAGAGATATGATGCAGACATGTTCCCTTGCCAATTTTATTATGTCCAAATTTTTGGTGTGGCTGTAATGTCCATCTACTATGAGCAACACAGGTAACTCTTTGGTTGGTTTTACAAACCTGATAAAATGATTGAACCATTCTGTGAATAAATTTTGCTGAATACAGCCACTTGGATGTACTGCATAGATGCTACCAGCTGGTGCTCCGCGCATAAGCTGATCATTTTTATTTTTTCTTGGGAAGATAAACATTGGTGGAACAGATTGCCCTCCTGGACTCATTGCTGCAACCATAGTCACTAGCGAACCTCTCTCAGCCGATGTAATGGCAGCAATATGACGTTTTACTTTTTGTGCAATTACCTTAGGAATCCTCGACGGTACAACGTAAAGACCGGTTTCGTCGACATTAAATATTTGGAGTGGTCCATAGTTATGTTTCACATATTGTGCCTCAAGGTTATCGAAAAATATTTTGATATTTTCCTTGTTGAGCGCCAAAGCCCTTGCAAAAGAGGTTCCAGTTGGTCTTCGCAGGGATAGTTGATTTTTATGCCTAGTTAAAAAGCATCTAACCAGCTACGACCTGCAATACCATTATGAAAGGATTTTTAATAGCCAGTGTGTATGCCATTCTACATAGATCTTTTCTGGTTAAACCAAAAAACCGCGACTCCACTTTGAGAATATACTCAACTAATTCCTCTTCTGTAGCATATCCAAGAATTGGTTTTCGTCTCAGTTTGGTACTTATAATATCAGCAACGGGAAAGTCGCTCATTATCGATCTTTTTGCCATTCTCTGCAAAGTCGATCTTAGGACTCGAAAACTTTTGGAGGCAATTTTTAAACCAATGTGTTTTTGTTGTACAGCGTCAACAGCTCGCTTCATATCCTCTCCGTTCCACTTTTTCCAGATTTCGACGAATAAATTTTCTGTTATTGCCGGACATTGTTAGCCTGTAAAAATAGAACATTTTATTGTTTCGGTCCGAATATGGCACCTGGCCCGTATTTAACTCACACAAGGGGCCCATATTTCAAAATGTTTACATTCAGAATAAATATTAGGTTACAATTTATGTAAATTTGTTTGTGTTCATAACCTATACTGGAATCTCTTTTTAAACCTTTTCTGAGCCAGACTGGTATATATCAGTTCCGAAGTAATACAAAGAAATACCAATATCACGTAATATATACTTACCCAATAAAATTCTTTCAACGGCCAAAAACATACAAACCTCACTGTGCAATAGCAATACGTGTACTGATCGCGGCCCTTGTAGATATAGTGTAGAAGAGGTGCCTTTGAGTATATTTAGCTATTTTTTGACAGCGCCACTTATTTCATAGATAGTTCGGGGGCCCATATTAAATGCATAGCCCATATTCGGACCAGTTCCTCTAATCAATTTGTACCTATTGTGCGTTAAAGATATGAAAGTAAAGTTTTACGCTCCGAAATTGTAGTTTTCGTGACGAGATAAATTACTCTGTGTCTGATTGTCAAATAGAGCTAAAGATTTTTAAGTGAATGCTAACATTATAAGGTTTTAAAGGGATTATTTGCAGAACATTCATATTATTAAGGGAAAAATTTTGGGGACGATTTTAAATATTAGTTCATTGTGTTTGTAACGGAAGAAACTGCGACGCACCAAGTGACTTTAGAAAACGCTAGCAACGGCAACATTAACCCTGCTGCGTCGTTCGTTTTGTGTACACACATAAGGTGTTCGGGTCTAAAACCATCCATGATGTTCAAATGACTAGTTAACATCACCTAGCTTCAGTTTTATATTTAAATAAGCATTTGTAGCGTAAAACCAAACATATAATAAACAAAAATTGGACAATACATTTTAAAATAAGTGCAATAATTGTTTACAGACTACGGAATATAAAATGAACATTAGCGAAAAACGAAACGCTTCAAAATTAAATTTACTTATAAACAACGCTTGCACCACAAACTGGAACACAAATAGCATCTGCCTCTCTTTTTAGTTTGAGTTGATGTTAAAGCTCTTTCTTCCTGATCAACATTTCTAGCAGATTCTACTTTTTCAGAAACATTTCTTGCGGCGTTTGTTCTAGGAGGGTACTTTCTTCTTTCAATGTGTGGTTTTACCAATGACATACCCAAATTTTCTAAAAAATTCCGTCGTTTTCGAAAATCCTTTGAACCCCAACTGTTAGTTGCTTTCAAATATAAAACGTAGGCATTGTAAGAACTAATGTCAATTACATTATAGAAGACGATAATCGGCCAACGGTTCGTTTTCCTTTTTGTTGTATAACACATAACCGCTTTGCCCATGGTATCAACTGCCCCTTTTGTTTTATTATAGTCTAGTATAATTTCAGGCGTTTTACTATTTAAGTTTGATATCGCTTTTTACGCAATGTACTTTGCAGTATAACACATTTGTTAGATTTTTCTGGAAGGTATGACACTAAACAAGTATCAGAAGTAAATGCAAACTTTGAAGACATTTTTGGAACGTTCTTCGTTTGAAGTAGCACTGGTGGAATACAAGTCTTGTTTCTTTTCATTGTACCAATCATTGTGATCTTTCGCTTGAGTAGAAGCTGACCAAGTTCATACGACGTAAAAAAATTGTCACATGTAATATTGTGCCCTTTCAATCCATAAGAAAGGTCCAAAACAACCCGCATACCCTGATTTTGTTCTCTGACACCTCCAATGGGTTTTCCAAGGTAAGGTTGGATGTTCCATACATACGCTGTGTTATTATCGCACAATACCCAAAATTTTATTCCGTAACGAGCGGACTTACTGGGCATGTATTGACTGAAAGGGCATTTGCCTCTAAACCCAACTAATTGTTCATCAACGGTTACATTTTCATATGGATTGAACAATTGTGGCAAAATCTCTACCCATTTGTCCCAAAACTCTCTTATAGCCGCAAATTTATCCCGGGTTCTTCTTTCAGTTCGTGTTTGTTTATTACTGTATAAATGCGTTTGAAATTCCCTAAAGACATTGTTGCACGAAATATACTCCTACCTATCTCAGCATCCGATAAGCTTTCAGTCGATTCGTTATGATTTGAAAACACCCGCTAAAATCAATACATCAATGTAGGCATATAAATCTTGTGCATCCAAATATTTTCAATTTTTGTCATATACTCGACGACCTTCTATGTTTCAATTTTCTAAAATTATTTTTTCAATTGATGGTGGAAAGAAAAGCATGAAAGCAGATAATGTACCTAGTAAGTCCAGGTGTCATTGTAAGAACGTTACGTGCAGCAAGTCTCCCTTGATGCATAGGAGGTTCAGCAAACCATTCAATTTTCTTGTCTTTCGATAACATAGTTTCGGATGTAACATTTGAAATTTCTGGTTCATCCTCTTCCGAGTCACTTTCCAAACATACAGAAATATTATCTTCACTTTCAGAACATTTCTCTTCGTCAGATGGAACCCAATCATCAAAGAAATCTTGAAAATCAAATATTTCTTAGTTCGAATTATAAAATGCTTCTCCTAATTGCTTTTGTGTCAAAGGAGGCACAAATTTTGATTGTTTCGAAGTCATAAGTTACTTTGCACAAGATTTGTATACAGAACTAAACGTCCACACTGACTAACCGATAAGCAAGCACTGTGAAATAATAAAGAACTGAAGGAATTACATGCGTCGTAACCTGTTTGTATTACTTACACTGTAATGCAAGGAATTATGCAAGTGTCAACTTGGTTCGGCTTCTAGAGAGCAGAGGACAAAAGTGACCCGAACAATTTATGTGTGTAAATTTTACTGCTAAAAACTGAACGAATATTTTCTCGCTAATTAGAAAATATTGAAGCTCTATTAATTACAAAGAAAGTCCTAAAAGCCCAAATATCTAGAACGCATAATAAAAGTTTGGGAAATGAATAAAGTAGCGTTCGGGTCAAAAACGACCTGAACGACGCAGCAAGGTTATACATCTAACTCAGACCAACAGATACACGTTATTTAACATTTGTTTTCTTAATTGTACGATTCGACTTTGATTTTGTATAGTAATTAGTCAGAATAGGAAAAGGTGGTAGACATATGTTTGATCTATTAAGTAGTTGAGTTGTACCAGCTGATAAAATATTGGTCATGAGCGAGTGCGCATAATTTATTGTGCTATTATCTGGCCTTTTGAAGCATACAGTTTCAGGTGCGATCAGAAGGGTTGAAGAGACGCACAGCTAGGGGGCTTAGTATAATCTAGATTCACTGAATTGTCTTAATTTATCAGAGCTCGCGCCTTGTATTGATGTACAATTTGTGCGAAAAAAAATTTGGTTAGTTTTATTACGGCTCGCAACCGTTCCGGCGAGTAAGCTAGGCCTATTATGTAATCTAGTACTCATCCGTTATTTGACATGATTTTAAAATAATGTTATTAACACTATAAATTATCACTTTTTTGTAAAAACAAACTGGTCATTTTTGGGTCCGGTTACCATGAGTATCACACAATTATTTCGTGAACCAAAAAATAAATACACTAAGGTATGTATGTGCCCAGTGAATCAATTATTATTGTCACTGTCCTTTTATGTGATTGTTTTTTTGCAGGAAAGTGAAATTGATGATTGTGGAAGGACTGGAAGAATTCAATTTTATACACACTTATTACTTATAAGTGGATTTATTTTTGCGATTCAAGGATATTGTTACTAGATTTTACAAATCTATAATTCTTTCTAATGTTTAGAAATTTTTATAATGATGTTTAAATGTAGGACCATCATATGTGATTCTATTTATATCAACACAAGCAGCTTCTACGGATGCAGTTAATGGTGGAGGACCACAACTGAATACCCCAACAGAATTTACCTACAAGAAATAATTTAGTTGTTTCTCATCATTTTCTAAGTATTGCTTACATTTTGATGTAATCCCTGCAAACTTTTAAATAATGTTCTAAAATTAGGTCGACCAAAATGTGTTACGGCCTTTAAATTAGTAAATAAAGATTTTTCGGATAATTTCTGATAGTGTCGTTCACAAATATATAATAAAATGGTTCTCAAATCAAATTTCTGATAAAACTGAGTAATAAAAATGTGACTGCTAACAACTTGATTTTCATCGGACTTCTCTAGGTCTCGTAATATATCAACCAACCACTCAAATTGTTTCTGTGTTCTTGAAACCCATATGAAGTACACCTAAAATCATTTTCATAATATGAAAATTAATTTGAGAACTCTTACCTTTTTGCATTGAGCTTTATGTTTTATATTAGCTCGAAAAACAATCTCTTTCAGAATGCTCGCAAAAGGAGTTACACCAATTCCAGCTCCTATCAAAACCGAAACATCAAAGCGATACCAATCTTGATGGTTTTCACCATACGGTCCATCTAAATGTATCTAAAAATATTACATAAAATAAAATACAAATAAGTACGTGTGGTAAGATTCTGTAACCTTCCATGGACTATAGAAGGGATATTTCAAACGGGAGAGTACGGCCATCGTACTCTTTAACCCGCAGATCTATCACCACCAGAAATCACTGATTGAGTTAGATCCTAAATACATGTCAATCGCTTTTTAAGTTTTTGAGTTATTGCAAAAATCCCAATTGCCCCTTGTACCTCTACGACACAGCCGCAGCAATACAAAAGTCACGGAGATCTAGACATTTAGATCTTAAACACACATCTAATCTGAAGTCAACGTCCTTTCAAGCTACTCACTTCTTGCGGACGAAAAGATTAATATTCACCCCTCTTACTGCTTACTCTGTAGGCACACTCCCACCACAAATCACTGGGGACCCAGACATTTAGTTCTCAGGTCAAAAGCATAAAGACCAATTTCTATTGTGAATACCCAATAAAACAGGAACTGACGTTATTCTGGTGCAAAAAACAAATACAAATAATAACTAGTGACTCAAGCCAATCGAGTTAAGTCTCCCAAAGTAGCAAGAGCACTAATTTACACAAAAAAGCAAAACATTTTTAAAATACGCGTAAAATCCCAAAAATTTTCGAGTGTCGCTAATTTTCATTTGCAAAAATGAATTAAAGAGAGGTAAAATTTTGTTAACACGAAAAACCTGCCAAACTAGTTAAACTTTGTTTTTTAGACTAATGTATCCATAGTAAGGTTACACACTATGTTACAATCAGTTTGAACTAAATTGGTAAACCTAAATTTATTAGGATATTTCCACAATGTACCAGGATCCAAATTTTGCAGTATGGTTCAATAGTGACCAACTAGAATGCAGCAATTGCAGATCTGTTTCTTCATACACCCACATGAAGGCTAACACCACAATCTCAATAAATACCTCAAGCGAATATTTTCAGACATTAAATTTCCCATAACAAAACAACATACCATAACTGAATGTACCAACCTTGACATAAAGTTCTATCCATTAATTAGAAAAAAACTAACTTTATTAATAGTTGCAACGGGGTATTATGTTATACCTAAAAAGCCTTGAACATTTTTTTATGTATGCAATTGTAGAAATGAAAAAAACATATGTAGAATACGATTAGGTGGTAAACTTTTTATGAATGTTAATAAGCGGTCTTAATGTTTCTTACTTTATTTAAAAAAAAATTATGTGCTGTAATGAAACCGAACTACCATAAAACATTGATCCACCGTAACCTTGTTGCAATTTTTTTCTCAGGTATAGTCCACTAAAAGTAAAATATCAGCCTATGGGTGTAACTAACCTTGGATAATGGTTTATCGGTCAATATGGCACTTTCATAAACTGTGCGTAGATTTCTTGTCCACGGACCAACAGCTCGTATATGAAGCGTTAAATTTGTTTCGCTTGGACTTGAAGTCAATGTAAAGGGATGATACTCATTAGAATTTAAACCAAGGCATGCAATTCGTACCCATTGCCCGGATTTATATTCAAAGCTTTCAGGTCGTTTAAATTCTAAAGCGGTTACCCCTAAAGAAATATTTTGAAGTAAAAACACTTTAGGTAATAAATTTGAGCTTACCAGATGGTAAAACTTCAGCACGGATGACGGGAATTTCAACTTTTTTCCTACTTACACTTACTATCATATCTAAAGTAAAGAGAATTACTGGAGCAAGGAAGAAGTAATGAAAGAATGGTTCCTGTACAATTTAAATATGTCAATATTTTCACTATTGGTATTATATATACATACCTGTATCAAACGTCCA
>JARFJB010000793.1:5937500-5955000 GCA_036346205.1 Vesta saturnalis
ATGTATTTAGTAAAATTAAAAATAATTTTTAATTACATATTTACTTTTGAATTTATACGTTCATAACAAAACTTATAACTTAAGAGTATTAAAATACTTTGTTAATAATTTTTTGCATATTTTGGGAATGTCAGATAGACGCAAAAAGCTATCTGGTGCTCACTACAAAAGAAAAATTCTCGAAAATCAATCACAAATTGATAAACAGGCTGAGAATTTACTAAACTACCGAGAAACAAAGAAAAAAAAGGTTGACAATCCAGAGTTGCCCCAAGCTGAAGCAGACTCGAACTTAAATTACAAGGGTACTGTCGATCAGGTAACGGTAACCTATAATGACACAAATCTAGGAGCATCTACTCAGAAAACTTCTAAAGGAAATACACAACCTGTGGTTATCTTAGATTCCAAACCAGGATCTTGTCCACGTAGTTTGTCAGACGCTGGAAGATGTTTTTTAGTAAAAAAAAGGGGCCTGCTAAACTATAAGTATTCTGTTGATAACATCGGTCAAAAATTCAGAGCGCATTATTACACGAATACAATGAAAAACGGATAAAAAGTACTGCGCAACTGATTAGTCTATCCCATTAAAAAAATCTGTGTATATTGTAAACTTTTCAATTGATCTTTTAGTTCTCCTCCCACTGAAAGATTTACTCAGTGAGACTTTAAGAAAACATGAGTCATCAAAAAATCACATTCAATTCCAAATGTCTTGGATTGAATTTGGTCAAATATTACAATGTTCTAAATCTATTGACAAGGATTATTGATGCAGAGGCAAAGCAAATTTAACAAAATTTAATTAAATTATGATGGAAGTTTAAAGTTGTGCAAAACTTTAACTTCAAATTGATAACAGCATTCACAAGTAGAAACTTGACATATCAATTCTGTAACTGTGGTTTCATATTAGTTCGGCCTGTTTCCACAGTTTTTTCTTTTTGAGCTTAACGTTTCGGAAGCGGACTCTGCTTCCGTCCTGAGAAGGACTGTTTTCGCACTTGAACCGAATTCATATGTTATGATTTTTCCACAAGCACTTGACTACTCTCATATTCGAACCTGGTACCTTTCACTTACAAGTCTGACACCTTTACCGCTGAACCATTGAGTAATCTGATATATACAGGGTGGCGCATTAGTGTGACAAAGTCCCATATCTCCTTTATTTAAAGAGATACAAAAAAAAAATTAAACACAAAAGTTGTAAGATATGTTCTGGTGCATATTCCAAAAATATTTTTAATTATACAGGGTAGATCATAAAAGCTTAGAAGTAATTTTAAATTTTTTTAAATAGAAAACCCTATATATTATTACATATTTAGATTCTACATACAATTTTAGACACATTTTATGTATAATATCCTATACCTAAGTCTAACCGTTTTTGACAAATTTCAAATTCTTTGTCAAAAATGACGTTTGCAGGCCAAAACATAGGTGGAAATCTTTTCTAAACGAAGCCTTTTTTGTATCTCTTTAAATAAAGGAGATATGGGACTTTGTCACACTAATGCGCCACCCTGTATATATATATATATATATATATATATATATATATATATATATATATCTAACATTTTCGTGACTGCGCAGTAGTTTATTGCGCAGGTGTATTGTGCCTAAGCTCTTCGCACTGTCACCCTGTGGGTTAATTTTAACGATCATACGGTAAATAGTTTGTTTTGTTCTATTTTTTTAAATGTCGAATTTAAAAGAGTTTAAATTTTGGAGACATTTATAAATGGAATTTTTACTTGTAAAATTACGTTTTACTCACAGGTGACACTGGCGTTACTATCAGATTAATGTTAGAAGAGTTTTTATGTAAATAAATATGCTCGTTATTTTAAGCTTTGGGAATGTTGTTAGTTGAAAGAGTGAAATTACATTTTTTTTGTAAGATTTAGAATTGACGTATTGTATTTAAAATAAATTTCTTCGATAAAATTTCAGTTAGTTGAAATTGTAATTGTATAAATTTTACAAGGTTTCAAATTGAAAAGTATTTTGTTCCTGATAACGTACATGTGTAATGTCGTTGGAATGTGGTGCCAGAGATCTTTCTGAATGTACTATACAGTATCACTTTTGCTAAGTTTGGTCATTGTAGAATGGGAAGAATTTATTTGAGCTACAATAAGTACTAAAGAAAAATAATTAAGTGGTATCATTTAGTGTTGGTTGCAAGGAATCTGACATTGCAGTTGGCAGCATGATTTAATTTCTTTCTCTCGATTATTTTCGTATTTGGGTATCGTTTTTACCGCGTTTAAAATTCAACCGATTCTTTTTTATGATAGGCTAATTAAGATGTAGGTAACTTGGGAATGGATAGATTTGAAAATGGTGAGATCTGAACGATGCTCATGTCAGTCTAACCGACGATGTAGGTGACGGCTCACGATTTTGTTTGCGGATCGCAATATATGCGGAAGGGGTTGGAAGAAGTTAGGCATACCGTGGAGTAATTAATCTCCGTTTCCATATATGGGATAATATATATGTTCACCACATCCTCGAGATGTTTTCTGGGTGTATCGTTTTGTTCAAACTGACATTTTCAGTCATAGAACTAAGTGGTTTTCGTGTCTTTTAAGCAATTAACCTCTGTTCTGGTGACCTGTTGTAACGCATTTGGTTTGTGCGGATTATTTTTAACGAGTTCCTGGTGAAGAGGTAGTTTCACGAATTGCGCGCAGCTCAAACAAATAAAATACAAACTTGCTGTATATAGTGCCGCTTTAATTACGTGTAGATTGAATAGATTGATTAACGTTAAGGAACGGTTTGTAAATAACGAAATGCTCGCAAGTATGCTTAAATATGTGTGCATTAACGATAAAGCCGATGAAAATATAGTCACTATGTGTTTTTGCTGAATTAAAAGTCGTAAATTTAATTCGACTAAATATGAATAGGAAGTGGTCGCTTGTGAAATTTTATTTGGAGAAAGTTACCGTAGAAACTCGGCTATCGAATTTAGTACCTGGTGGAACCGTTGCACGACCTATTGTATTGTAGTCCAGAGGAGGAAGTGTATTTTGTTGTTGTTGGTGCCACGTAAGGTAAACTTTTAATTTTTATTTTGCTGGTGACAATAATAAAGTGTGTGTTTTTTCTTGTGTTTATGTGGAGGATGCATTCGCTTGCTTTCGTGTAAATTATTGTAGGAAAGCCCTTCAGGCAATTTAGAAACAAGCGTATCCATTCACACGATTTATTTGTTAATTTTTTTATCTGTGTAATATTGTGCATTAAAAGTTTATTTCATGCAATTATTTCAAAATTTATGTTACCGTTATCTTTATTATTTCCGTTACATTGATTAGTTATCGATAATATGGCCTTGCAAGCGCTGACCGAATTTGATCATTATTTTGTTGGGTTTCTTGTGTTTAACTGCGAAATTTAATGTGTTTTTGATGTAACGGTACTAAAATTTAATATGTAAATGCCCTAATACATGACCGTTGTTAATGTTTACAAATGTTTTGTTAAGAGATTTGAATTTATTGTGACTTCATCTTCTGAGCTTATAATTTTGCCGACGTCTAGTAATAAATTGAAAGGATAGATGTTTTTGAATATTTGTAGTGATTGAATTATTTTATGAGAAGTATCGAGATAAATAATTTTACAGCAACCACATCAATCTATCGTTCATTTCGTTCAAGTTTTTTTAAGCAATATTTTAAAGTTTCATTAAGCTTTAACGTAATGACTAATAAGAATTTCTCGATTGGAGCGATTGTGTTTTGATTTTGGAGTGGTAACGAGTGCCCTTTAACAACATTAAGTGAGCACCACGCCCACACCACTGAGCTATGCCGTGCGCGCAATTGCTTTTACGGGCTGGATAATCTAATGAGTATTTAGCCTGTAACAATTATTGGAATCCATATGGGTTTAATTTCTACACTAGCTTGGCTTATTGGATTTTCTGCTAGTGCGATGTGCGAATGTTTCAAATCTTTCCATGTAAAACTTGCTATAACAGCACCAAGAGGGCTACCCACTCCTACACCATCAAATTATTCATAAAATTTATTTTAGTTTTAATTTTTATAAACGGTATTCATTCAATGGATGTTCACTTAAAGATATTAATAACGTTATTACACCTGTTAGTCATAACCATAAAGAAAAACTAGTGCTTAATATTGGCACTGCTTTTCTTTCATTTACAACTAATGTTACAGATAGAATTGAAAAAATTCCTAGTTAAAGAATCAAATAACGTTTGAGACCACCTTTCAAACCCGTTATCACTTTCCGGAGTATATAAGCTATTTTGTTATTATGCAAAACTGTACACTGGAACCACAAAACGTAGCTTTGATACAAGACATAAACAGCATATGAGATTTTGTAGATTAAATCAACCAGAGAAATCTGTGGTAGCTGATCATGCTTTAAATGATTTAAACAATGACATTCAATTTGGTTATATGGAAATATTATCAAGAGAAACTCATTATGTTTGTTTACAACGTGAAGCGATTGAGATAAACATCAAAATAACTTCAATAGACGAAAAGAAAATCTCCGTTTAAATAGTTTTTGGCATGTTATAATTAAAAGAGGCGCAATGGTATATCGTATTTTTAATTTTTGCTTTTGGTATGTCTAACTAAAATTAAAATTTAAAAAAACATATTAACGTACTACATTATGTTTTCACTGTATAATGACAATTACAATTTGACTAGATCTTTGATTGATATATGTTACGTTCCGATTTGTGAATGCTTTTCAACTTGAAATTAAAGTTTTTGACTTTACACTTACATCATGATTTGATTAAATTTTGTTAAGTTTGCTCTGTGATTATGACATTTTTCACTCTTAGCTTTCGACAGTTGTGATGTTCTGATTTGTCATTTTCAAGGCAGTTTAACAGTATTTAATTTATTAAGGATTTAGTTATTATTTTAATCAAATTAGATTCCATGGTTGCCTTTATACGTTTACCAAACTGTTATATTAATAAAACGCTTATGTTTACTTTTACATATTTTTCGGATTTCATAAATTTATTCTAACATCTTAAACAATTCTTAAAGCACTACTGAAGACGATAACTGTAATTGTTATCAAAACGTATAGATTTGTATAAAATATAAATTCAAAAATACACCATTAAAAAACCCAAAGACGCTAAGTATTTTAATTATGTATAATACTGGTGAAAGACTGCATTTTCAATCAAGATGTAGTTTAGGAATTATGGTTGTCGGACCTTCGGCATCCCATCGTCGTTGTGGTTAAGTGTTGAGGACGCACTCGGCAGTACGCTTTTATGCGGTTATTGATTATAGTTACACCCGTAACAATTTTGTTTGCCGTTTACCGTTTTAGCGAGGAACTCCAAGCTCAATAAGTGAAGTCAGAGATTTCCAACTTAGAATAGTGCTGCTCAGTAAAATCGTCTCCGGCGTCGGCGTCGTTATGCGCCGTGTTTTAACAATTTCTGTTAGAAAGTTTTCTCGTATTTATGTAAATTTATAGATCTAAATGATCTAAATCATTGCCACGTGTGTGGATTTATCGGAGTTATAGATATTATTACCGTCATTTATAAGTATAACAGGGAAATATCACATGCCAATGTTTGGTAGAAGTTAAGGTACCAGATTATTATGTGTTTGAGTACTCATATAAGGTTAATTAAAAGAATGTGCCCACTCAGAATTTTTGTAAATTTGTGTTGTACTACGCTTTATAATAAAAAAGTGTCAGCTGATAATGATGGAATTTGGCCCAGAACAAAAAAAAATGCGAAAGTGGCGAAAGGACGCTGGGCTACGTTATTTTATTGCTGTTATAACTAACTTTGCATATTAATATGCTTACTCATGATAAGGTTTGTTATAATTTCAAATTCCCATGTCAATGTAGTTTTAACCTTTTGATTTTCAAAAAGCTCTGTTGGTAGTAATGAACTCATTTGTTGGATTTGATTGAGTGTTTTTCTTTTCGAGTAGCCATTATTTTAAGATCTAGTTCATGACGTATTTCCATTATAAATCTTCTGGCAGCTACTAAAACAGCTACACGTAAAATAGGTTTTTTGTACAAATCTACGCAGTACTTCACCTCCCGACGACTCTTTCTGCTGTATAAGGCCCAAATTCGACCTCATCTATAATGTAATTCTCATCTTTGGATTGTTGCTCCCCTGTATTGTAAAGAGCCAGCGTCCTTTACCGCAGTTTCCTTTCATTATTAATTATTTGATAATTGCCCTGCTTTAGTTAATTATTAATATTCACAGATTTTATCAAATAATTAATTTATATCCCCTCCGACGTTAATTTCAAAAACATCCTGTCTCCTGTCTTTCCGCCAATCCCGACCTGAATATCCCTACACATAAACCGTCTCCGCCATCCGCGGATCCTCTATAAAACCGCGAGGCGCGCTACCGGACTTTTACTTCGACTTGTACTACTTCTGCATGCTACTTGCTACTTGTGCGCTGTTCCCTTCTGTTCTACTTTTACGCCGCTCCGTTCCACCGACCTGTCGACTTTTGTACGTGCCGAACCGTTTGTCATCGTTATCACTTTACACCACAGTTTCTCATTCACGCGACACCGCCACCTGAACATCATCTACATATAACGGGGCTTATAGCTGCTGAAATCTGAGGCTGAATGCACGTAACTCAAAACACACAACATTACACATACGTTGATGACCGATGCCACGCCGGGTTAAACACCCGACGTAATCGTTCATTTACTCCTTTGAATAGAGAGGTACTCGCCTAAATTCTGTCAATCCCAGGGAGATCATTTAAACAGCCCAACGGGTATTTGACCACCTACACACAGTACACAGACTCACACAAATTCGCCTACACAATTCAATTTTGTTTTTCGCTTTTTCACGTTGTGAATTATCGAATCAAAGTCAATAAAAAATCCAATAAGTAACTAATTGTTATGTAATACTTACAATAAGCTCGTTCTGCAAATATTGCCCATAAAACTAATGTATATAAAGAAAACCAAAATATTTCCTTAGCATTTTCTTCAATACGTCTCAAAATTTGTACATAATTCCCTGGTTTTTCTTTTTTCATAGCTGTTACACTTTCTTGCTCCTTATCTATGACCTCACTGGAGTGTTTATCACCACTAACACCTTGTAAACGTGCTTTAATGTCACTGGGGTTTCTGTAAAAAAAACTATATTAAGGAAATGACCTTTTCTTTGCAATATTTTACTCATATATGTTTTCTATAGTACTCCTAGCATCATGAAGGAAATCGTGACCTTTGTCTTTGATATCGGGAGCTCCTTTAAAACCTAGATTCGCCTGATTAAGTTTCCTAATATCATCTCCTATTATTCTTTTAAAATCTTCAAAGTTCAGGGCATTCTATAAGTACAGTTATAAAAGAAAACGGGTGTATATAGCTCAAACTACCTTATTGTACAATCCAGCTGATTGCATCATGTTTTTGATTGTCTTTTGTAAGACAGTCGGTTCAATATTGCCTTGCACTGTTTCTAAGAATGATCTTAAAACAAATATTTAAAATAAAGTGAACAAATAATACATTTAATTACTTAATCATATCCGAAAATTCTGACACCGACAAAGTACCAGTAGCATTTACGTCATACATGTCGAACAGTAATTTAGCTTTTTTTATTTCATCTCCTTCAGCAAATATTATAAGCAAATCCACAAATTCTCTAAACGATATAAAACCATTTTTATCTTTATCGATAAGGTGGAACATTCTAACAACGAATTCTGCATCAGGTCGCATATTTAACGCTTCAGCAAACTCGTTTAAAGTTAATTCAGTATAGACAACTTCTTTTGCCATTTTTGCGTCAACTTTTAACAGCTCTTCTCTTGAATGTTGAATTTTAAATGCCTTTTGAAAATATGTCTTATTAACTGCAATTATTTATATTTCATTAATACCTGTGCAAACACAACTCTGAAGAACATCTCCAACCGAGTTTGCCTATGAGTCTTTGTAACGACAATCTTGAAAGCTGACTTTAGGTTGAAGTTTGTTACATTTTCACGTTCAACACCAACAACGCTTACAAATTGTTCAAGCGCGCTTAAAAAGCTTTGACGTATATAATTGGAGTCAAATCTAACAACCTACGAGTAATTATAAACAAAACGAAATTACATTTGTGTTACTCACTAAATCGTAATCTTGGTGAGACTTGATGAATATGTATGGTTGATCTGTTATAATGTAAATCTGAAGTTTACAATTGCCATATGATAGGTCAAGCGCTCTTAATAAATTGCCCTTGTGGGACATTACACAGATTTGTTTTGATGCGTTATTAAGTACAAGAACAACAGGTCTTAATAACTCTTTAGGGCCACTCCATTCCATTACTAAAACAAAACGCTAGAATTTAATATTTCACGTACACCAAAATTATTACCGGTGAATACTGGATAATCAATTTGCTTTTCGTTCTTAAATGTACTTCGCACACAATCGTCTATTATCATCTGTATACGTTTTTCTTTACCCTTCTTTAATTTTATTAGTAAGAACATAGCACCAATAGTACCTACAACCACACATTTTCACTGTCATTATTAGTGATTTGAAACACTTACCAATTAAAAATGCAACTAACGCTGAATAAGTTAAAATGTAGGAAGCCTCGCTTTTATCAAAGTAATTATAAGAATATCCTTGTACGCACGATTCGTTCAAATTTTGAGCATTTAATTGAGGAAGATGAAAACATGCAAAAGGTTCACTAGTTGTTGGGCTTAATTTTATTTTACATTCAGAATGTATCAATTTTTCCTTACAACTCTCAGCAATTCCTTCGTCTAAAAGTTTTCATTTTAGTTTAATTTAAACAACACATCAGTAGGAAACATAAGGGGCTGCTATTCAGTCATTGGTCGACGTCGATATTGACGTCAAAATATACAAAGCCAATAGGTTTCCAGAACCGGTAAACGCAAGCTCCATCCTTAAAATCAAAGTACATGGGACACAAGCTTCCTTGCACTATAGGGCAATAATAGCTCTAACTTGACCACAAATCTAAGTGTGTAAGTCAAGTTAGTTAGTGTGTTCATTGTATTAGTTAAAATACACTTGTGACTCGTTTGATCGAAGCTGGCACGTGTAACTTGACTTTAGGATCAGTTTGCACACATATTAAGATCATCTATCCGTCTGTACTTTAACCTCAAAACTAGTACCGTCACGCTGTTATGTTTTAATTTTGCTAATAGTGCTAAAATGACTTGTTATTTAAGTTACAATTCTAAAGCATCACCCTGTATGAACGAAAATGCATTTAAATTCCAAATTTAATAAGCCTGCTAATAGCAGGCTTATGTTTATGTTTTAATTTTTCAAATTTGACAAAATTGTTTACTACATCTTTAACAATTTTTAACAAACATTACTACTGACGAAGATAACTGTAAGTGTTATCGAAACGTTTAGATTGTATAATTTAAAGTACACCATTAAAAAATCCCAAAAAAGATAAGTATTTAATTACGCGTGTTAATGGTGAAAGTTTACATTTTCATACTTTAATACTATATCATCGAACGTTATTAGTAAATCTGCGCGTTAATTAAAATTGTTATTAACTTCAAATACTGTACTGTAGATTACGATTAAGACTGTGTGTTGTTCTGTTTCTTTACATTTGACATTTATGGCTCTGAGTAAAATGTATTGCGTATGTTGGAAATTTTTTAGGGTTATTACTTCAAGATCATTTGAAGCTACCATTATAGACTATATTGCGAAAGTATAATACCATTTTATCTTGTTACTCCAACGAAGAGATAATTTTCGCTATTACTTATCTAAGAATTATATCTGCGTATTGGACCTACCCTCTCTCCGCAGAAGTTAGTCGGCCTTCGTGAGTACCTTAATTATCTGTAACTTCAGATTAAGCAGTTATCCGTTACCTTTTTCTCGATTGTAAGCACTAGTGTGACGTGACAATGCATATTAAGAACTAATGCGAGCCTGTTCGTTGAGTGCAAGGTTAGGTGTAATGCCCACATGTGTTGGGAGAACTATTGCCCGCATATACCATGTGACCGGTCTTTGACGGAGCAAACACCCCTTATCCTACCTACTCAAAACTTACTACTTCTCACAGGAACATTAAACGGATTTTTAGGAATATCATCAGAATCCATCTTGGTAACTGCCATTATAACATCATAAAATTTTAATTCTTTTATTCTATCTATTTCTTCATAACTAAATAGCCTAAAAAAAATCAATTATTCAAAATTAAAATTTTATTATTAGTTTACCCATTCTTTGTATTATTATACCAAAATCTGTCACCATCTCTAATCCTTTGAAACTGATCTACTATGACAGCTTGGAAGAGTTCACCAGGACCATCGCCCGTTTCTAGAATTCCACCCACCCAAGGATCAATGTCATCAAAACTGTTGTTATACAATAGCATCAATCTCTCCTTAATCTAAAAATTAGTTTAAATATAAAAACGTAACAAAAATTTAAATACATTTTTTGAACAAAAATTAACTATTATAATTGTCACATTGGTGATTCTTTACATTGTAAGGACACAATGTAACTATGACTGGGTATTAATTGTGATTGCGCATTGATAAGTGCCGATAGTTAATTGGTATATCGATAATTACCGGTACCTTTCGATATGTCAAAAAAATTACCATCACTATAACTAACCGAAAAATTCGTTATCTAAATTCTTATAATTTTTATGTTTTGGTCAGTCTAACAACTATATAGTGACAACAGCAGCTCTTATTCAATAACTCTCTAAGGGGTAGAAGAATCGTTAATAACAGATAGCCGCCATCCAGAAGGCCGAACTAGGATTTCAATTAATACTGAAAACCAGTTGCAGGGCCCTTGGAAAGGTTTTGAACATTTTACAATAAATATTGACGGTATTTCTAGAGACAAAAACGATTATTTAAACAGAATTAGAGTAAAAATGGTACCCATGTAATAGTAATACAAAATACCTATACCAACAACATAGACTAATTACGAAAACGCAGCATGTACTCTAGGATAAACCTTAGGGGAATGTATTAACAAGTTAATTGCATCTAATGTAAATTATCCAGCAGATTTTCCACGTGTATTTCCACACGATATACTGAAGATTTCTACTGTCATCACAACACTTGGATATGAATAAAATGACACAAATGGATTAAATTTAGGTTCATAGATGGAATTGAATAAGCTATACCTCATCTTTGATACAATAGACAGAAAAACCTTCAGTCCATCACCTTGGAAAAGGGATTACAGTCAAGGTAATAATATAGAGCCTATTGCTACTAACCGTACCGTTTTAGGTGATTGTTCTACACAGTCAACATGGACCTCCACTAATTTCTATCGGCATACAAATAAGCAAATTAGAAAGAATTTATAAAGCAAATTCATACAAACTTAAGATGGATATTTTCCACGATCAGGAATCATAGATTTATTGGCATACAATACCTATAATTTGTCGTAAAGGGTACATTCCTTGTTTATCATCTGAAAGTAATACCTTATACTGTGAGATTATTTTGACGCACTCGGTGTATACAGTACTGTATTGTGCGTAGGACGTATTTTAGATAATATATGAACGTGAGTTCCCAAGAGAATTGTTTGTGAGTATATAATGTAAGTTGGTGTAAATGGTACGCTACTGGAATTCTTAGTAGAGCGTTGAGTATTATGTAAACCATATTTAAATGTGAGATAAATACTTATGAGTTGGAATTATTAAACTTAAGCCTAGGGGGCCACGACAAAGGGGGCGAAATCTCGAGAGAAAGTTGCGAAGCCGCACACCTGTCTTACAAGTTATCAGGGCCCTTATTAGAATCCTAATTCAAATTTACAGCCAAGGGGTCTAGAATAAATCACGAATCCCCGAGAGTAAGTTGCAAAGCCCTACGCCTGTCTTACATGTTAGCATTAGTGCCCTTACTAGAACACAAATTCAAATTTCTCACCAAAACAAAATGCCGAGGGGCTTGATTATGACTCATAATTAAAAGGGTTATGATGATACAATTTAATTATAACAAAATGGTTGAGGGACTTTCACTTGTTTTGCAAATTAGCATTAAGCCCCCTTATTAGAATACAAATTCAAATTTCCCGACAAGGGGATGTCGACAATACGCAAAGACCCCCAAAAAATTTTCGATCACAAGTGGGGCGAAGCCCCGAGAGCAAGTTTCAAAGCCCTACACTTACCTTACAAGTTAACATTAGGCCCCCAAATTCAATTCCTCCGTCATAACCAGGCAGAAACGCAGAGACTTAAATACAATTTTAAATTTTGCGAAGCCCCGAGAGTAAGTTACGAAAACCTATGTCTGCCTTACAAGTTAGCATTAAGGCCCCCTTATTAGAATACAAATTCAAATTTCCCACCAAGGGTTCACGACAATGTACGTAGGCCTCGAACATATTTCCAGTCAACAGTCAGGGGCCGCAGCCCTCAAAAAAGTTCCGAAGACCTGACTTATAAGCTAGCGTTAGGGTCCCTTATTAGAATACAGATTAAAATTTCCCGCCATAACCAACGCAGACTTAATCCTCCAATCAGAGCACGGAGACTAGGTGATGGGGCATAGGACCCATCAGAAGTTAGAGGGTGGAGCTGGCATACAACCAATCAGGTAAAAGGATGGGTGTGCTCTAGTCTTAGTCCAGCATTAATACGCGTACAGCCAATCAGGTAAAAGGTATGGATGTGGCCTAGTCTTACCCCCGCTTTAATGAAGCCATAAGGGCGTTATCTAGTCTTAGCGACAACCCCACCCGGCCCCTGTGCACGCATTTGCTTACCCTCCAGGGGCTGAGCGTTACACAGATTAGTAAACGTAGCGAATTTCGTTGAAGATGTGCGTGTGTGTGTGTATGTGTGTGTGCGTGTGCGTGTGCGTGTGCGTGTGCGTGTGCGTGTTCGTGTGCGTGTGCGTGTGCGTGTGCGTGTGCGTGTGCGTGTGCGTGTGCACGTGCGCGTGCCCGTATGCGTGTGAGTGTGCGTGTGCGTGTGCGTGTGCGTGTGCGTGTGCGTGTGCGTGTGCGTGTGCGTGTGCGCGTGCGCGTGCGCGTGAGTCGGCGTGTGCGTGTGCGCGTGCGTGAGCGTGTGCGTGTGCGTGTGCGTGTGCGTGTGCGTGTGCGTGTGCGTGTGCGTGCGTGCGTGCATGCGCGCGTGTGTGAGTATGGGGGGTGTCTTGGAATGTGTGGCGTGGCGTGTCTGTCATTTTGTGACTACCAGAAATAGAACGTCATTTCCCTTAAACTAACTAGTGATCTGGAACCAATTCACTCGTTTCAATGCTGTTACAAAATATGATTCCCATAATCATTGTTAACTGTATTTTATTTAAAGTTGGGGACCTAAGTTCTGGTTTCATTTATTTACGGCACTAAATGAATGGTTGATTAGACTGTTCGTTCTTAAATGAATTTGCGTGTACCCGTGTCTGTGCTAGTGTGCGTGGGGCGTACGTGCTTGAGTGTTTGCATGTAGGTTTTCGTGTGTGCGTTCGTATGTGTGTGTATGGGTTTGTGTGTGAGTATGCAGGTGTATGCGGGTATGTATGTCTGTGTGTGTGTGTGTGTGTGTGTGTGTGTGTGTGTGTGTTTGCGTACGCGTACCTGTGTGCGTACGTGTGTGTGTATGTGTGTGTGTGTGTGTGTGTGTGTGTGTGTGTGTGTGTGTGTGTGTTTACTTAAAGTTGGGAACTAGGTACTAGGTGAGTGATTGATTATACTGTTGGTGGTTCCACGAATTTGGTCGTATCCGTGTCGGTGAGAGCGTGCGTGTGTGTTTGTGTGTATGTGCGTGCGTGCGTGGGTGCGTGACTACGTGTGTATGTATATGTGTGTGTAATGTGGTGTGTGTGTGTGTGTGTGTGTGTGTGTGTGTGTGTGTGTGTGTGCCTGTGTGTGTCGTTTTGTTACTACTACAAATTGAACATTTCCCCTTATAATAATTAGTGGCCTGGGCCCAGTTCTGTTACTTAATGTAATTGTCATAATTACTGTTATCTTTAATTTGTTTAAAGTTGGTAACCATAGATCTCATCTCATTTTTTTCTGGTACTAAAGGAGTGGTTGATTTCCCTGTTGGTGGCTGCGCGTATGCCTGCATTCTAGCCTGCAGGCGTGAGTTCGCGTGTGTGTGTACTTGCGTGCGTGTGTGCGTGTGCGTGTGTGTGTTTGTATGTGTGAGTGATTGCATTACATTTCCTATATGTATTTTTGTTGGCGGTTTATCCGCAAGGTAAGGAATAAGAGAGATAAATGTGATTTTTTTCGGCCACCTGAAAAATTGGAGAATTGATAGCTTTGAAATTTGATATAAATGTTTAAAACCTAAATGTTGCGGGGGTAAGGAGCAAGATTTGATTTATTTCTCAGTCCCAGCGAAAGTGAAATCTCAATAATTAAAATTCCTCTAACCTGTATTTTCGGTTTGCTACTCGGTTTTGTGTTAGTTTCTAGGAATTTTTAGTGTATCCCTGGTATGTTATCATTTAAATTTTACAAATCTATAAACGTATTTTCCTATTATTTGTTTAGTTTCCAAATGATTTACATCCGTTTTCTTATCTCGGCTGATTCACACTCTTATCCAAGGATTATTAACAGGAAATGTGTACATGATATATTACAGTAATAAATTGTTTTTATTTCAAATAATTTTATGTGATTTCCTATAAGTGCATTAGGGCGAAACAGTACATTCCATTTGGTAATTCTTTCTCAGTAGTTCAAATACAATCTTTTTCAGCAGAGAAATTAAGTAAGTATGATTGACAATAGTGTTTTTCATGTAATCATTAATAAAAAACGATGTATTGAGCTTTAAATCAATGATATAATAAACTTCCAACTAAAAATTTCAAGAAAGGCCGAAAGACGAACAATGAAATAAATAAAAATATGGAAATGTTTGATACCGTTGTGTCCAAAAAATTCATATCATTTAAAAAATCACAGTATCAAAAGTGTAAAAACATTTAACTTAATCGTTAACGTATTTAAAGGAAATATATGGTTTATATAACAAGTTATTTCCTTTAACGAAACTTCACAACTCATATATTTAAATATTCATGGTTAAAGTGCCAAAATGTTAATACTACATCTACATTAACCACAAATGAGTTGCTAATGGTAAAAATATGTGCTTTAACTACAATTAGCATTTTAACTGAATATTCCGATCAAGAATTCACATTTTGCACAAACAGCTGTGCAGTCTTGGTATGATTTAAGGTTGCCCTTCCACGTGTTTTATTTATACGTGAAGCTCGTGTGCCTTAATACTGATAATGATAGCATTTAGTAATTTACTAATATACAATGGAACTGTTTAGCGAAATATTAAATGGAAATAGCGCGCTATTTGAGATAAACTCACCTCATCGCTTACGTATAAAAAATGAGACACATCGTTAACTCGAGGTAACCCATACGCTTTTCTAGCAGTATTAAAGTCAGGTAAACCATGATCTCGTGCACGCTGAATATTAATCGCCATTAAATCTCTTCGAGGAAACTCAATTGGCCCAAACACATTCCCTCTCAAGTCTTCAACTATTTTATGATCTTCCTCTTCACATAGCTGCATAGACATTCCCATTAAAACTCTATCCATATCAATAAACTCGCCTTCAGAATAATTTGTTTTTATCGCATCCTGTGGTCTCCAAAATACATTACACGTCCTCACTGCATACCTTCCCCAATTTGGAAAATAATAATTGCAACCATTTCTTCCATAATCACGTAAATATACTCCAGGTGTCACTAAAGTATGTCCAAAACGAAAAGCGGCAGCTTGGAAAAACTGATCAATTTGAGGATCTACACTTGGGTTATAACCTTTATAAGGAGCTAAAGTAGTTACGTTTAGCCAAGCAGGCAACCACTCATCAAAAACAATATGCTGATGGGTAGCTATTACCCATTTTCTCGCTTCATTAAAAACTCTTTCCGATGACCACTCCGGATGGTGATCCCTAAATCTTCTAGCCAAATAATTATGCCAGCGAAACCACAAAATTCCATACGTTAACAAGAATGTATTTTCGTTTCCTCTAGGATTGCCAAGTTCTATAAGGAGGTTTTATTATACAAATAAATAAAATAAGAGAACCATACTAAAAAATCTAGTAATGCGAGCTAGTTCATGTCTTTGAATAAAATCTGCATGGTGGAATGGAGGAGGGGGATTAGCTAAAGGCAGTCGATCGGTGTTATACTCAGGAAATAAACCATCGTGAGAATATGCAAGAAGCCCATCGGGATCCAGTGTTCCATTTGAATAAGTACGAAGACGATCAGCCCATTGTTTAGTAATGCCATACATAAGCCCACCATCAATGTATGGGGTGATTTCGTTGATCTGTAAAATTCGTTATAAATTTAAGTTAATACATTTTGCATTGTTACCTGTTGTCTTGGATTATTAGGGCTTAAACCAGTTGCTTGATTATATCTAGTTCTCAAAAGTGGTAACTCAGTATGATGAGGCTGGTGTCTGTAAGAATGGTTTTCAGGGATAGGTATATTAAAATATTCTGGAGGACAAGCAGGTCTTTGTGCATCTAGAATTTCTTCCACAACTTGTTGCCCTAAAATTTATTATTGTCGTAACTATAATACTGCAAATTTATTAACTTACCAAAAAACACCAGTAGAGCATTTTTACCGGTTCGTGATTGAGAACCAATTGGACCAGCCAATAATTGCTCACTTAGGGTAAGTGGATTTGGTCGTTTAGATCCAGCTGGTAAATATGTTCCATCTTCATAAGCAGCTGGCCATCTTCTTAACAAAGTGCCATCTGGAATTCAATTAGACTTAAGCTTACCCTCGTACATTAACAATTAAAAAAGTATATTACTAATATTCAAATTAATTTATGGCACAATAAGAGTTTAATTTCTATTTTATTCATGACTCCTGTAATATTTAAATTAAAGATAACCAAATATTTACCTATTGCACCTAGGTCAGGCCTTGCAAAATTGTTATACCAACCATCATAACCTTCGAATTCCACATCAGTCGCCCTTGAATTTTTACAGTCATGAAACAATTTGTTGGACCAGCATCCTCTTAGTAACCAATCACCTAGTACTGTTCTATCACTTGTATGTAAACCTGGCCAGTTACCACCATCTGGTTTACGGTGGGCTGATACTTCTTTAAATTAGAAAGATCATTTTTATATTACAGGTAAATAATAATAATAATAGTAATGATATTAATAACGTTAGCGGAGACGTAATTGTAACCTTAACGGTAACTGTAACGGTAAAATGGCAACGGTAACGGTAACCGTAACCGTAACGGTAACACCAACGGCAACGGTAACGGTAACATTAACGTTAACGGTAACGATAACGGTAAAGGTAACGGTAACGGTAACGGTAACGGTAACCGTAACCGTA